>BLSH010480477.1:1925043-1935687 GCA_018402905.1 Glandirana rugosa
GAATGAAAAACGATTTTATGTTTAGGTTTTTTTTTTATATTTTTTTGTTAAAAAAAGTGACAAAAACCGGCTAAATATAAGAAGGAGTATAAACACTATTTTTTTTAGCGTTAGCCGTAAATAACTAACCAAACACGTTTTCACCAGCGCAAATGCCTACTACTCTTAAGTAAAGACCCCAAAAATAAAAAATAAAAAAAAAATGATTATTACTGCCGCTAGACGCTAAAAATCGCCATGACGCTATAAAGTCGCCTGTACAACCTTGTAAAACTGTGAAAAAACCCTGGTAACCGTAAATATGTCGCTAGTCACGATATTTTTACGTGACTAATGACACATTTACGGTAACCGTCACTTCCCCAATTGGACGTCCCCCGCGAGATTCCCAATTGATACAAGGGACCCGCACAAGATTGACACCCCCCTGACGGGATCGACCCCTTCCCTTCACCAGTGTCGGAGGTACATGTCCTTCCGACACCAGTGTCGGGAAGGGGGGGAGTGTCTTGCGCGCGCGAGTGATCCGAGCTAGGGCGTCGGCGGCAGCATACTGCCGCTAAACGCGTTATCTCGGTGAGACAGCGGCAGTTAACGGCTGGTCGCCAGCCGTTCGCCAATTCCACAAAAAAAGGATTCCCAATATCAATCGTGTGGATTTTTATAGCACTGATCGCTGTATAAATGCCAATGGTCCCAAAAAAGTGTCAAAATGTTCCAACATGTCCGCTGAAATATCGCAGTACCGCTAAAAATCGCAGATCGCCGTCATTATTAGTAAAAAAAAAATAAAAAATAAAAACCCCAGAAATGAATTCTCATCATCCGTAAACGCGACCACTTTTGCACAAACCAATCAATAAATGCCGATTGCGATTTTTTTTATCACAAATATGAGGAAGAATATAAATCGGCCAAAAACAGTGAAAAAAATTGTTTTTTTATATTTTTTTTTTGGATTTGTATTTTAGCAAAAAGTAAGAAATTTGGGTTTTTTTGCAAAATTGTCGCTCTTCTTTTGTTTATAGCGGCAATCAGAAATGACGTGGTGATCAAATACCACCAAAAGAAAGCTCTGTTTGTGGGAAAAAAAGGACGCAAATTTTGTTTGGGTACAACGTTGCAAGACCGCGCAATTTTCAGTTAAAGCGACGCAGTGCCGAATCGCAAAAAGGGCTCCGGTCTTAAAGCTGGAAATCCTTCCGGGGCTGAAGTACACCAAAAAACAGTTAAAATGAAGGGAGGTCACACTTATAAAAATATCCACATATATAAGATTATGATAATATATAATTATACTGGTCATCAGAAAAAATAGAGGTATCTGGGGATATTTGTCAAGGTAAGTATCATATCAAAAGGACCTTTCTATTCCAGAAATCCACAGAAATTCTCAACACTGCGGTGCAAGAGACCCTTAGAACAGTACTCGAAAGCAAAGAGCACGCTAGATGTCTTCCAGAATAACAAAAGAATAACAGAACTTCGGAAATGACTAATCATTTTGGAACATCGAATATAGACTCTCCCGAAATAAGGAAAACGTACCCAAAAATGAATCATTCTAACATACTATAACATTTATGATAAAATGATTTACTTAACGAATGAAACTGAAACTAAACAAAATTTTCTGTCATCCCTAGTCCAGTCTGCATTCACTGCAATGTTCGACGATGCTGCCATCAACCCAGCCAATTCTTCCAATCCTGCAATGTTCTTCTTAAGCCATTTTTCTGAATAATAACTCTAACTGCTATAACTATCTTAACAGGTTTTATGAACTCCAGTTCTGGTTAAATGCACAAAGGAAAATGTTTGCCTCAATTGACCTATTTTTCATCACTACTTTTTACTGGCTGTTCAAAATAAGATATACACTGAGCAAAATTATAAAGCAACACTTTTGTGATTGCCCCTATTTATCGTGAGTTGAACTCAAAGATCTACGACTTTTTCTATGTATACAAAAGGCCTATTTCTCTCAAATATTGTTCACAAATCTGCCTAAATCTGTGAGCACTTCTCCTTTGCCGAGATAATCCATCCACCTCACAGGTGTGGCATATCAAGATGCTGATTAGACAGCATGATTACTGCACAGGTGTGCCTTAGGCTGTCCACAATAAAAAGACACTCTAAAATCTGCAGTTTTGCTGTATTGGGGGGGTCTGCAGGGGTCCAAAAACAGTCAGTATTTGGTGTGACCACCATTTGCCTCACATAGTGCAGCACATCTCCTTCACATAGAGTTGATCAGGTTGTTGATTGTGACCTGTGGAATGTTGGTCCATTCCTCTTCAATGGCTGTGCGAAGTTTCTGGATATTGGCAGGAACTGGAATATGCTGTGATATGCGCCGATCCAGAGCACCCCAAACATGCTCAGTGGGTGACATGTTCAGTGAGTATGCTGGCCATGCAAGAACTGGGATGATTTTAGCTTCCAGGAATTGTGTACAGATCCTTGCAACATGGGGCCGTGCATAGGTGTGCGCAGCCTATTGCATTAGGTTGTGCACCCCAAAGCTCAAACAAACATGCCTTTCCCTGCAGCGTCAGCTGCACATGACAGTGAATGAATGGGAAGTGGTCTGGGCTTAGCAGCTTTCTGTTCATTCACAAACTAAAGCATAGTAAATATAGTTTACTATGCTTCAGTTATGAATGAGCACAGTGAGTGAGTGTGATTATTTAGAAAAAGAAGCGGCCAGTAAAATACATATTTACTAGCCCCTTCCCTTGCTCTCCATCCTGAATCATCCCTCGTAACAGCTGGGAGGAAAGGATGTCAGCCAGTAACACTGTGGAGTGGGTGGGAACAAAACAGGGGGAAGCCCAGGCAGTAGGGGCAATCTGCACCGCACGTAGTAATTAGGGTGTGCCCAAGCTTACCTGGCACACCCCCTGCACACGCCTATGGGGTCATGCATTATCATGCTGCAACATGAGGTGATGCTCGTGAATGAATGGCACAACAATGGGCCTCAGGATCTTGTTACGGTATTTCTGTGCATTCAAAGTGCCATCAATAAAATGCACCTGTGTTCGTTGTCCATAGCATACGCCTGCCCATATAATAACCCCACCGCCACCATGGGCCACTCGATCCACAAAGTTGACATCAGCAAACCGCTCACCCACACAATGCCTTATGCGCTGTCTGTAATCTGCCCTGTACAGTGAAGACCTGGATTCATCTGTGAAGAGAACACCTCTCCAAAATGCCAGACACCATCGAATGTGAGCATTTTCCCACTCAAGTCGGTTACAACGACAAACTGCAGTCAGGTCAAGACCCCAATGAGGATGACGAGCATGCAAATGAGCTTCCCTGAGATGGTTTCTAACAGTTTATGCAGAAATTCTTTGGTTATGCAAACCAATTGTTGCAGCAGCTGTGTTGGTGGCTGGTCTCAGAAGATGCTGGATGTGGAGGTCCTGGGCTGGTGTGGTTACTCATGGTCTATGGTTATGAGGCCTGTTGGATGTAGTGCCAAATTATCTGAAATACCTTTGGAGATGGCTTATGGTAGAGAAATGAACATTCAATTCAAGGGCAAGAGCTCTGATGGACATTCCTGCAGTCAGCATGCCAATTGTACGCTCCCCTAAAACTTGCGACATATTTGGCATTGTGCTGTGTGATAAAACTGCACATTTTAGAGTGGCCTTTTATTGTGGCCAGCCTAAGGCACACCTGTGCAATAATCATGCTGTCTAATCAGCATCTTGCCACACCTGTGAGGTGGATGGATTATCTCGTCAAAGGAGAAGTGCTCACTAATACAGATTTAGACAGATTTGTGAACAATATTTGAGAGAAATAGGCCTTTTGTGTATATAGAAAAAGTCATAGATCTTTGAGTTCAGCTCATGATAAATAGGGGCAATCACAAAAGTGTTGCATTTATAATTTTGCTCAGTGTACAATAGTTTATAGATTAGATGAAAGGTCAGACCACATCATCAAACCAAAAAGGGAGAGAACTGAAGGAAAGGGGGATTTGGATCCAAAATAGGGGCAGTCCTTCCATATAAGAGACAATAGGAGCATGTAAAATGCATAATAAACACCTAATGTACAATTTCTGTGAAGAGATAAGAAAAGTGTTATAGTGAAGTGGATAGTAAAGGATTAATATACAATATAAAAGAAACTAAATAGCAAGAGGTTAATGCATAGTGACTGCAATAAAATGAAAGAATGTGAACTGGCCTTAGGGCAGAAGTGTAGCCTGAATGGTGAGCTGTGGCCAGTAGCAGATAATGGCTAGAAGTAGACATGACCACTGTTGTCACAACACTCTTTAACATGCTCTTTCTGTAGCATGGATATAACAACTAGGAGAGAGGTAACTCCTTAAACAAAGAAAAAGCATTCTGTATTCTCCATTTACTAGTCCATTGCAGGCCATATCCTGTTGCTACTATTCCAACAAAAAAATATAGTTTTTCCTTCTCCACCAGTTTCTTAGATGTAGAAGGTCTCCAGCACAACACCCACAACAAAAAAGAAATTGGCAAAAAATATAACTACGCCTGTATGTTTTCAGTCGAACACCTCCTGTCTAAATAATGAAAAGGGAAAATTATGTGAATCATTTATGGAGTGAATTTTGTTTGTTCATAAGTACTTTCTCCATAATGCTAGCCACACACTGGTATCCCACCTGTCATAGGATTAAGGATTTAGACGTTCACTTCATATGAACTGACATTTCTCGATAGCTTTATGAAACAGCTGATGTCTGCTTGCAAAGCACTGAAACCTGCATCATACTGCTTCTTGCCGAAGTTAACACTGCATGGGCCTACACAGAAAAATGCTGCATTTTACCATGCAGGCCAATGTGAAGGTAGCCTTAGATACGTTGTACTGCAATTTTTTTAACAAATGGGTTTCATTTACTAAAGGGAAATAGGCCATTCACTTTGCAAGGGAAGTTGCACTTTGAAAGGGAATTTAGCAAATGTGGTTAAAATTTCACTTTGCCAAAAATACCCACATGCAAGGAAAATAAAAAAATTTGGATTCTTACTTGCATGTCATGAGGGATGAGGGAAGTCACCAGAGCTTCATCTCATTCATTAAGCTCTTAGGAAAATTGCCTTGCAAAATGAAAAGTCATTTTGCTTTAGTAAATCAACCCCAATGATCTGTCTATAAGTCCGGCTTGGAAAACTTCCCAACATAGAAGGATTCCCCAGTGGGGCAGCAAACTACCTTTCTTATTTTTCAATTAAGCCGACATCAATTATTATATTATATCTTTGAAATTACTCTGTAAATAAATTGCACAAAAGAAAACAAAACTCTGAAAAATAGAATACTAATAAGATGTCAAGATTCAATTTGGTGCAAGTAGCCACATACAGACATCTTATTTGATAAAAAATGAAATTTGGCGTGCACCATAGTTTAATGAAAAAGGGGGCATTACCTCTATAGTGTTTTTTTTCTGAGCTGGAAGCAGATACAAAGATTGCAAGCATTGCTGCTTGTGAGACTGGCAACCTTTCTCTGCATAGGCAGGAGGACCCTAAGCAAAAATTGCAATGCCAAAAGTAACTGCTTTATCTGAGGTTGCAAACCAGGCAAGTGTTGTGGATAAGGCTCCTAAAAGGAGAAGTCATCTTGACTGGTGATTGTAAGAGGTATTTCTTTAGGAAATCGTGTGGAAGTGTCAGAGGATGTTAGGGGTCTGCCTGGTGCTACTGTTAGGAAAGATAAAAAGAGCATTTTAAAAATTGTCAAAAAAGCTAGTGAAGGGTGCAATGTTGATGTTGTTGTGCACCTTGGCACAAATGATTTTCCCAGAAGGATGTGCGTTTTGTACAGAAGCATTTTCAGGATTTGGGCCAGGATCTTCAACAGTTAGGGTGTACTATTACATTTTCAGAGGTAATACCTCTGCATAAAGGTCAACAAGAGAAAGTGCTTTGTGTAGCACAGTTCAATGTTTGGGTAAAGGATTGGTGCAAAGCTAAAGGTTTTGGTTATGTCAATCATGATACTATCAGGTGGTCTGACATTGAGCTGTATAAGAGAGATGGGCTGCATACCTCACACAAGGACACTGAGCTTCTTAGTATGGAATTTAAGAGGTTTTTGGACATGCTTTTAAATTGAGAAATGGGAGCAGAGATGTAATTGATGAGAAACATTTCTGCCCCCAGCAGGTTGAAACAAATGTGAGGGTTTGTGTTGTTAAGGACTGGACTGATCACTTCAGTTAAAGTTTCTGGTGTTAAAAATAAAGCAGTAGATAGCAATGTTTGTCATGTCATGCGCTCTAATGCTCGTAGTTTAGGCAACAAGCTTTGTGAGCTGACAACTCTTATGTCTGGGGACAACTTGGACCTTGTTGCAATTACAGGAGCAAACATGGAAAGGCATGCTAACTGAAATAAAGTGCCATCATCCCTGGTAGCGGAACAAGGAAGGAAACCCTCAAAATGGCACTTGGATAATAGATACAACAAAAGAATATGTAAAAGTTATGGTTTATTAATACATATTAAACAAGTATGAACAATACAATACTAAAATCAGATATATGACATGCCAGAGATGGAACCACTATGGCTCACCTAGCCTGCACTCCATAGTAGTTCCATCTCTGGCATGTCATATATCTGATTTTAGTATTGCATTTTTCATAATTTTTTAACATGTATTAGTAAACCATAACTTTTACATATTCTTGTGTTGTATCTATTATGTAAGTGCTGTCCCATTTTGAGGGTTTCCTTTCTTGCTGCAATTACAGAGACATGGTTCAAGTATTCAAATGACTTGGAAATAGCAATACCAGGGTATACACTATACAGAAAAGACAGAGTACGGAAGACAGGAGATGGAGTTGCCATATATGTTAAAAATAGCATAACCTTAACATTAATTCAAAAACAAATGAAATACTCTAAAACCCCTGGGTTTGACTTACAACCAGACACCCAGGACAGACTGAAGATTACAATAACTTCTTGATTAACGAGATAACTCAAATGGCAATGCAAGGAGAGGTTTTGATTACGGGTGACTTCCGCATGCCTGACATTAACTGGAATTCTCAAACTGCTATTACAAGCAGGAGCAGGGGTGTAATGGAAGCACTGAATGGGGTTTCTCTAAAACAGTTATTAAAAAGCCCAACCTGAGGGGGTCATATTCTAGACCTAGTGCTGACAAATGGGGATTGACTGTCTGATGTTCAGGTCGGAGAAAATTTGGGTTCTAGTCATCACCAATATCTTTGGTTTCATACTAAAACAAGAACTGAAAAATCATATACAAAAACAACATTTTGGGATTTCAAAAGGACAAATTTTGCTGAAATAGAGACATTTTTTAAAAAATGAGTAAAATTGATGTAAAACGACATGAGCAACTATTCAGTGGGCACTGTTAACGTCTACCATCCTTGAGGCAGCTAGATTATATGTCAGGCAAGTTAGTAAGAATAAAAGAAAAGAAAGAAAAAATGAAAGAAAAAAACAATATGGTTCACTAAAGAAAAAGGTAAGTAAGATAGTAAATGAGAAAAAATCACCATATAGAATATTCAAGGAAACAGAAGGTGTAGCTGACAGAGAATAGTATACAAATAGATAAAAGGAGGCCAAACACATTATCAGTGCGGTCAAAGCAGGAAATTGCTAAATCTATTAAGAAAGAAGAAAAGGAGATAAAATCTTTTTTAGGTACATTAGTGATAGGAAAACATACAATGGGATCACTAAATTGAAACTGGGCACGGTACTTATGCTGATGGAGACCTGGATGTAGCAAAACATTTAAGCAATTACTTTTGTTCAGTCTTCTCAGAAATAAATTGTGAAAGCAAAGGATTTCTGGAGACAGAAGTAGCAGAGGAACTGGCTTGGTTAAAGCTTAATAAAGCAATGGGCCCCGATAGTATTCATCCCAGAGTTCTAAGAGGACTTTAAGGTATATTTGTTGGACCATTAATGGATCTTTTTAACCACTTCAGCCCCAGAAGGATTTACCCCCTTCCTGACCCAAGCACTTTTTGCGATTCACCACTGCGCCGCTTTAACTGACAATTGCACGGTCGTGCGACGCTGTACCCAAACAAAATTCACATCCTTTTTTTCCCCACTTTTGGTTTTATTTGATCACCTTTGCGGTTTTTATTTTTTGCATTATAAACAAAAAAAGAGCGTCAATTTAAAAAAAAAAAAACAATACTTTTTAGTTTTTGCTATAATACATATCCAAAAAAAAATAAAAAAACATATGTATTCGTCAGTTTAGGCGAAATTTGATTGGTTTGCGCAAATGTTATCGCGTCGACAAACTACAAAGAATTGATTTATGGCATTTTTATTATTATTTTTTTTTTTTCCTGGCAATGGCGGCGATCTGCGATTTTCATTGGGGCTGCGATATTGCGGCGGACATATGGGACACTTTTGACACTTTTTTGGGACCACTGACATCTATACAGCGATCAGATCTAAAAAATAGCCACTGATTACTGTATAAATGTCATTGGCAGGGAAGGGTTAACCTGATGTTAAATGTGTGATCAAGGGGTTAAATGTGTTCTCTCAGTGTGTTCTAACTGTGTGGGGTTGGGCTGGCAGGGCCATGACAGATCTAACTGATCCCAATGACAGGGATCAGTAGATCACTGTCATGCCGCCTGACAGAACGGGGAACCGCTGTGTTTACATTGGCGGTTCCCCGTTCTTCCTCTATAGTAGGCGATCGTGGGTCACCGCTCAGGGAGCGTGCAGCAGGCACAAGAGCATGCCGGCGGTAGCGCGCACCCACACGTTAGCTGCGTATATGCGAATCACCGTTTGTAGATGGTGATTTGCACTATGCTGCCACTCTGCAGCAGTAAATGTACGTGAGCCAGTTAGCAAGCAGTTAATCAACCTCTTCTAACAGGAGAAGTTCCCATGACTGATGGACAACTAATATTGTACCTATCCACTAGAAAGGCAGCAGGGTAGAAGCTGGCAATTACAGGCCAGTGAGTTTACCATCAGTTGATGGCATCACTCCTAAAAAGAAGGATCACTGATGCATAGCTTGCTGGACTGGACCCAAAGCAGCATGGCTTTACTGAGGGTAGATCAACAGTCAGACTAATCTAATTGAATTTTTGACTATATTACCAATGTTTTTGGACCAGGGTGGTGCTGTGGACATAGCATATCTTGATTTCAGCAGGACATTTGATACAGTTTCACATAATGATGTAATACAAAAGTTGTACAAGCTAGGACTTAACCATTGGGTGGTTCAGTGGATATGCAGTTGGCTAAAGGACAGATACCACAGTGTGGTTGTCAATGGGGTTTGGAACAGAGAACAGTCACTAGTGTTACAAGTTACTAGTAACAGGTAGCAAAAATGGTGAAAGGTCTGGGGGATAAAACATTGAGAGTGACTTCATGAACTTAATATGTACTGTACAGTCTGAAGAAAAGAATGGGAGTGGGAGATATGATTGAAACCTTTAAATACATTAAAGGGATGAATAAGGTTCAGGAGGGCAGTTTTTTCAATATGAAACCAAAATCAAGAACACATGGACATGACCTCAAATTAACTGGAGGAAAGTTCTAAATTTTAGAAAGTATTATTTTACTGAAAAGATAGTTGATGCTAAGAATAAACTTCCACCAGAGGTAGTTAGACAGTCAACAGTAAATGTCTTCAAATATTCTTGGGACAAACCTAGATCTATACTCAGACAAAAAGGTTAATGAAAAAAAACAAAAACGGGCAGACTCAATAGACTACTGGGTCTTTTTTCTGCCATCAGTTCTCTATGTTTCTAATTCGGAGTGCAGCATAGTATACATATTGTGGACAAATAGGAACATCAACACAAAATCACAGAAAAACAGGTCTATGGGGTCCTCATGCTTCTATCAGTCATAAATCTATGAAAACAGCACAAAAAAGTGGGGGCAGACAGACAACCGTCTGGTTGTCTGCAAATAGCTAAATGAACATTTGAAATACATACTGTATGTTTACTGAGAATCTGTAATTTTGGCTAGTGTTTATTGTGATTGACACAGGAAGGCTTGTCAGTGGGATCACACTGCTGTTCCCTGGTTTAGCATTACTGGTCCCTGCCTTAGTTTACTGCCTTTTAGGAGAATGCAAAATGCATACTAGACCCTTTCAGCCTGGTGTAGATTTTATATGGGTACCTCAAGCAAAAAAAAAAAAAAAAAAAAAGGAGGTCCCCCAAGAAATCCATACCAGGCCATTTGGGTCTATATGGATTTAAAGGGGGATCTCTATGCAGAAACAAAATGGGATTCCAATGAAAATCTACACTGGACCCTTAACCCAAGCATGCAGACAGTGGTTGTGGGGGTCTGTGGGCAGCAGCTTATTAGAAAATGGAAGACCACTTAAATAATAAAAGGGCACACAGATACCACACCCTCTCTCTATAGAATGAGTAAGGGGTACATACAGAGGCGTAACTAGAACCTTCAGGGCCCCGGTGCAAGAAATTATGAAGGGCCCCCTGACCCCTGGCCAGGGCCCTTCCTTCTTCCCACTGATCCTGGGGCCCTTTACTCCTATCGCGGGTCCCTTTATTATGGTACCGCAGCGAGGCCCTTTCACAATTTCTGTAGCAAG
>BLSH010480477.1:1959381-1970360 GCA_018402905.1 Glandirana rugosa
CAGTTGGGGATTACCTGCCCTTCCGGTCGTTCTTTTGGTGTTCCTGGAAGGTATGTATGCCGGTTCCCTCCCTTGGGGTCTGGCTCCCGTCTGTAGGTGTCAGCCCCGTTTGTTACACATTAGCATCTTCTCGTTAAGGTTTCAAGGTCGGAAGTGCCTACCTCTACCGCCTCCTCCCATCCTTTCCACGTCACCTTCGCTCCTTCTCCTCCTCTTCTGTGTCCTCGGAGACAGACTACGGGTGGCGTCGGACTACGGGCTACGGGGCTACGAGGAACTACAGACGGTTACAGACGACGACGGGCTACGGGTGGCGGATATACGGGCGGGCCTCTATTGTATTCTCCTTTGCTCCTTCCCTGGCTGCTACATAAAAGCAGTGGCAGTTGGTGCTTCTTTGTTTGGGGGGATTTCAAACAATCACCCCCCCCCCCAGCGGCACCTCAAATTCCCCCACCCCCGCTCACTGTCGGCCGGGCGGGCATATAGGCGGTGGGCATCGGGCAGCAGCAGACATTGGCAGACATCAAGGAGCATCGGGGCATCGGGCATCAGGCTGCGGTGGGCATCAGACAGAGGCTCCTGTGTCTTCTCCTCCTCTTCCTCGCTTCCACTGCACCTTTCCTACCCTCCTCCGCCATCTCCATCCGTGAAGGCTGGAACTTTGGAATTGCTCTTCTACGATTACACATTGTTTGCCCCGACTGTGGATGTCTGCCCTCGGTCTGGGGTTCCCTCCCTTGGCCGTATGTATGGAAGGTCCTTGTGGTTTTCTTGCTGGCCTTCCCGTCCATTAGGGGTTGACCTAGGGAGTGGCTTCCAATCGGTGTCCCCTCCAGGGGTTCCCGGTTGTTTGATTGGACGGTGGCTCTCTTGGTGTGGCACATGTGCTCAACTCTGCAGTGTATGAGCATGTACTCTGGGCATCTTTGATCACCCCTGAAGAAGGGCAACGGTCCCGAAACATGTTGGGCGCATTCTCAAAGAAGACATCAGCTCTACACTATATCTATAGGGTGCTACTTTAATTTTGACTATCATCTGTTATCCTAGTGCCACATTGTTATTTTAGGAATGTATGCATTTTTTACTATTTGTTAAACAATACATTTGATATGCTTTTATCAAAATTTTGATTCATGTACTGCCGTTAAAAGTCCCATTTACGTACTAGGGGAGTACACCTTTCTTCAATTGATTATTGGGATGTTGGCAGACTTTATTGATACGGTTGGTGGTTTATGTTAACTTACTACATAAAAGCAGTGGCAGCTGGTGGTTCTTTGTTTGGGGGGATTTCAAACAATCACCCCCCCGACGGCACCTCAAATTCCCCCACCCCCGCTTGCTGTCGGCCGGACGGGCATCTAGGCGGTGGGCATCGGGCAGCAGCAGGGATCAACAGACATCAAGGAGCATCGGGGCATCGGGGCATGGGGCATCAGGCTGCGGTGGGCATCAGACAGTGGCTCCTGTGTCTTCTCCTCCTCTTCCTCACTTCCACCGCGCGTTTCCTCCCCTCCTCCTAGGCATCCAACAGGATCGCCTGTCCTTTCAGCCAATCGGGTGATGGGTATCAGACCCTCTTCCCGACTGGCCAGGAGGAGGATCAGCGTTGCCACAGCGAATATTTATTCGCTGTTGCAACACACCTGGGTGGGCTCTGGACGCAGTGCTCTGTGCCCCGAGCCCACCCTATTTTGAAACCTATTAAAGCCTCTGGCTCTAATTAGTGCTTCAAAAAAACACACCCCTGCAATAGGAATTCATGCGCCAAGCTCCCTGAAAGAGGCCGGGCACATGGATAGGGAGAGCAGCGGCATGGATAGGGGGGCGGTGCCCGCACGCCCTCAATGAACGGGCCGCCCCTGCATAAAAGGCTATATAGTATATAGTGTGACAGTGCTGAGCCTTGTCACGGTGTCAGAAGGGTTAGAAGTCACCACTTATGCAAGCTGAAGGACTTTCTGTTCTGAATTGCATGTAGGCAGGTGCTTGTAGTGTGTCATTCAGGCTTCATTTTTTTTTCTGGTTCTGGAAGCAAATAGTGTTATCCTATGTGTTTGTGCACACTGTTTTAGTCTAGAGGGGTTTTTAAGCAGGAGCAGAAAAAAAAACAAAATTTGTGTTTTTGGGAGAGATTTGCCAGCAGAACAAAAGCTGACAACTCCTAGAAGCTGCTAACCACCGGTTTCTAGCTTTTTTTAATGAAAAAAAAATGCCCCCCCCCGGTGTAGATCCAACATCAATCACGATAAATGCCAACCGCCGACCCAACGCTGGCCTCTGCCGAATGACAGCTCTGCCGCATCCTGATGTTAAATAAACTAAGGAACAAGGCTACCAGATTACATCCCTGGGTGACCCCGTTTCCTTGTAAAATCATCGACTGGTGCTTGCTGGGTTTATGATGTCACAAGGGATGGGGTCACACATTTTAACGTGTTAATCGTGATTGATGTTGAATCTACAGGGTGGGCCATTTATATGGATACACCTTAATAAAATGGGAATGGTTGGTGATATTAACTTCCTGTTTGCGGCACATTAGTATATCTGAGGGGGGGAAACTTTACAAGATGGGTGGTGACCATGGCGGCCATTTTGAAGTCGGCCATTTTTAATCCAACTTTTGTTTTTTCAATAGGAAGAGGGTCATGTGACACATCAAACTTATTGGGAATTTCACAAGAAAAACAATGGTGTGCTTTGTTTTAACTTTATTCTTTCATGAGTTATTTAGAAGTTTCTCTTTGTTTACAGGCATTGACATATCGCCGAGGTTAACACGTGCGGAGCGGATAGAAATTGTGTTGATGTCTGGTGAATGCAGTAACTGGGTCATTGCAGCAGATTTCAATGCAAGACAGCCTGCGAGACCACCCATCTCCCATGCTACAGTTAGCAAACTGCTTGCTAAGTTTCGTGAAACTGGTTCAGTGTTGGATTTTCCAAAATGTGGATGCATGAAATCTGTCACTAATGAAGAAACATCAGTGGCTGTCCTAGCTTCATTCAGCAAGAGCCCACAGCGTAGCACTCGCCGCATGTCACTGGAGAGTGGCATTAGTCGAACATCCCTTTGGCGGATATTAGGTACTCACAATGGCACCCTTACAAACTCCAGCTACTGCAGCATCTCAACGAGGATGACCCAGATCGGCGGACTGAATTTGCAGAATGGGCAAAACAAAAATTGGAACAGGACCCTCAGTTTACGCAGAAGATTTTGTTCAGTGATGAGGCAAACTTTTATGTGAATGGTGAAGTTAACAAACAAAACCACCGCTATTGGTCTGACACTAACCCACATTGGATAGATCCCTCCAAGACTGTTGGAACCAAAAAATTGATGGTATGGTGTGGTATATGGGGTACAAAGATAGTGGGGCCATTCTTCATCAATGGAAACCTCAAGGCCACTGGATATGCGAAATTGCTACATGATGATGTGTTTCCCTCTTTATGTACTGAAGCTGGCACGTTCCCTGAGTTTTCCCAGCAAGATGGTGCACCACCACATTATGGGTGTCAGGTCCGAGCATTCCTAGATGAACAGTTTCCTGGAAAGTGGATTGGTCGTCGTGGGCCAATTGAATGGCCCCCAAGGTCTCCCGATCTGACCCCCTTAGACTTTTATCTTTGGGGTCATCTGAAGGCAATTGTCTATGCTGTGAAGATACGAGATGTGCAGCACCTGAAACTACGGATACTGGAAGCCTGTGCTAGCATTTCTCCTGCAGTGTTGCTATCAGTGTGTGAAGAGTGGGAGAAGAGGGTTGCATTGACAATCCAACACAATGGGCAGCACATTGAACACATTTTATAAGTGGTCAGAAACGTGTAAATAACTCATGAAAGAATAAAGTTACGTTAAAACCAAGCACACCATTGTTTTTCTTGTGAAATTCCCAATCAGTTTGATGTGTCACATGACCCTCTTCCTATTGAAAAAACAAAAGTTGGATTCAAAATGCCCGACTTCAAAATGGCCACCATGGTCACCACCCATCTTGAAAAGTTTCCCCCCTCACATATACTAATGTGCCACAAACAGGAAGTTAATATCACCAACCATTCCCATTTTATTAAGGTGTATCCATATAAATGGCCCACCCTGTACAATATTAATAAAGGACTTGTCAAAAACTGTTGCTGTGTTCTTACTCAGTTTTACTATTTTTTGGGTATATGAGTATGGGTACTATGTACCCGGTACTTATTCACATAGGGCAGGGGGGCCGGGATCTGGGGTAGCCAATCAGCTTCTAACTTCAGCTTGTTCAGCTAAACTTTGACAAAAAAAAACACTGGAAGCTGATTGGTTTCTGTGCACAGCTGCACCTGATTTGGCACTCTCCAGTTTTAGTAAATCAACCACTGTGTCTGTTACTGTACCTCTATTCCATATTTTGACTGAACAAAAAACATCAAAAATATAACTTGTTGTTGAGCCAGCTGATTAGAGAACTGCTGGGCTTAGCCTTTAATCGGGCAACAGGTGTGGCTTATATTCACATGCCCTGCAACACAAGTTGAGGCTGAGTTCGATAGTACGCTAATCAGCTGTAGATGAAGAGAAAGATGTAAGGGAGCACTCTGGACGAGAATGTAAGGGACACTCTGAAAGAGAATGTAAGGGGGCAATAAGGGGGCACTCTGGAAGAGGATTAAGGGGGTACTAAGGGGGCACTCTGGAAGAGGATGTTAGGGGGCACTCAGGAAGAAGATGTAAGGGGGCATTAACTTAGGGGCACTCTGTAGGAGGATAAGGGGGCACTCTGGAAGAGGATCTAAGGGGCACCAACTTAGGGGCTAACATAGTACCGCCAGAGTGCCAAGTTAGTGCCTCCAGACTGCCCCATTACATTCTGCAGTGCCCCTGTACATCCTCCAGGGTGCCCCCTCAGCACTGTAGTATTAAGGGGGCACGTTGGAGGATGTAAGGGGGCACTCTGAAAGGATGTAGGGGGACACTCTGGAGGCACTAATAGGGCACTCTGGTGGATGTAAGGGGGCATTCTGAAGGATGTAAAGGGGCATTCTGGAGTATGCAAGGGGGCACTCTAAAGTTATTAAGGAGGAACTCTGGAGTTACTAAGGGGGCACTCTGGATGAGGATGTAAGAGGGCAGGAAGGGGGCATTCTGAAGGATGTAAGGGGGAAGACTGGATGTACTAAGGGGCACTCTAGAAAATGTAAGGGGGCACACTGGAGACACTGATGTACAGGGAAACTCTGGAGGATGTAAGGGGACTCTGATGTAAAGTAGTACTCTGGGGACATGGATGTAAGGGGGGACTCTGATTTAAAGGGGGAATGCTTGGGACTTTGATGTAAAAGAGGACCCTGATGTGAACATGGTGCTCATCCTGACTGCTGCACTCATATGTTATTTTGTTTGTTACTTACTTTTGACCCCTGCACTCTATACATTATGCTGCACATAGACCTGACCAAGGTATTCATTGTCTCAACAGTTGCTGGTTTTAATGAAGTTTTCTTTCAGGTAGGCTCAGTAGGACAAAAATGTATTTTTTGTGTGCATAAAAACATATGTAATGGAAACTTTAAATTAAAAAAAATATATGTATATATTTCCTTTGTCTTGAGGTTTATTTGTGTTTGTGAGGCAATCAGTTGTGGTGCAGTAATTAGTATTTTGTGGGTACAAGGACTGTGGTATACAGTATCTCACAAAAGTGAGTATGCCCCTCACATTTTTATAAATATTTTATTATATCTTTTCATGTGTCAACACAGAAGAAATGTAAATTAGTGAGTGTACAGCTTGTACAACAGTGTAAATTTCCTGTCCCCTCAAAATAACTCAACACACAGCCATTAAAGAGGAAGTAAACCCAGACTGGGTTTACTTCCTCTGTATTCCCTTGCAAAGTAGATGAATAATGGGCTACTATGCATCACATAGTAGCTCATTATGAGCTACTTACCTGCAAACGAAGCCTGCGATGTCCAGCACTGTCCCCTGTGCTGGCCGCGTCCATCTTCTGCCCCTCTTCCTTCCGGGGCCGCAATCTCCGGCTCTGTGACTGGCCAAAGTCGCGGCATGATCACAGTGAAGAAACGGCATGGAGGCCGTTTCTTCACTGCGCATGTGACGAAGTGACGTCGGCACATCTCCTACAATGCATATCTCCTGAACCGTACAGGTTTGGAAGATATGCAGGGCACCTACAGGTAAGCCTTATTATAGGCTTACCTGTAGGTGAAAGTGGTTGTCACGAGTTGAGAACCACTTTAATGTCTAAAGCACTGACAACAAAAGTGAGTACACCCCTAAGTGAAAATATCTAACTTGGGCCCAATTAGCCATTTCCCCTCCCTGTGTCATGGGACTCATTAGTGTTACAAGGTCTCAGCTGTAAATGGGGAGCAGGTGTGTTAAATTTGGTGTTATCACTTTCACTCTCTCATACAGGTCACTGAAAGTTCAACATGGCACCTCATGGCAAAGAACTCTCTGAGGATCTGAAAAAAGAATTGTTGCTGTACATTAAGATGGCATAGGTTATAAGAAGATTGGCAAGACCCCAAAACTGAGCTGCAGCACAGTGGTCAATGCCATACAGCGGTTTAATAGGACAGGTTCCACTCAGAACAGGCCTCACCATGGTCGACCAAAGGAGTTGAGTGCACTTGCTCAGCGTCATATCCAGAGGTTGCCTTTGGGAAATAGACATATGAGAGCTGTCAGCATTACTGCAAAGGTTGAAGGGATGGGGGGTCAGCCTGTCAGTGCTCAGACATATGCCACACACTGCATTAAATTGGTCTGCATGGCCGTCGTC
Source organism: Glandirana rugosa (assembly GCA_018402905.1). NCBI lineage: Eukaryota > Metazoa > Chordata > Amphibia > Anura > Ranidae > Glandirana > Glandirana rugosa. Next base: position 1,966,194 of record BLSH010480477.1, read on the forward strand.
TCAGAAGGAAGCCTCTTCTAAAGATGATGCACAAGAAAGCCCACAAACAGTTTGCTGAAGACAAGCAGACTAAGGACATTGATTACTGGAACCATGTCCTGTGGTCTGATGAGACCAATATAAACTTATTTGGTTCAGATGGTGTCAAGGCAACCGGGTGAGGAGTACAAAGACAAGTATATCTTGCCTACAGTCAAGCATTGTGGTGGGAGTGTCATGGTCTGGGGCTGCATGAGTGCTGCCAGCACTGGGGAGCTACAGTTCATCGAGGGAACCATGAATGCCAACATGTACTGTGACATACTGAAGCAGAGCATGATCCCCTCCCTTCGGAGACTGTGTCGCAGGGCAGTATTCCAACACGATAACAACCCCAAACACATCTCTAAGACGACCACAGCCTTGCTAAAGAAGCTGAGGGTAAAGTTGATGGACTGGCGAAGCATGTCTCCAGACCTAAACCCTATTGAGCATCTGTGGGGCATCTTCAAACAGAAGGGGGAGGAGCGCAAGGTCTCTAACATCCACCAGCTCCCTGATGTTGTCATGGAGGAGTGGAAGAGGACTCCAATGGCAACCTGTGAAGCTCTGGTGAACTGCAGGCCCAAGAGGGTTAAGGCAGTGCTGGAAAATAATGGTGGCCACAGAAACTATTGACACTTTGGGCCCAATTTGGACATTTTCACTTAGGGGTGTACTCACTTTTGTTGCCAGCGGTTTAGACATTAATGGCTGTGTTAAGTTATTTTGAGGGGACAGCAAATTTACACTGTTATACAAGCTGTACACTCACTACATTGTAGCAAAGTGTCATTTCTTAAGTGTTGTCACATGAAAAGATATAATAAAATATTTACAAAAATGTGAGGGGTGTACTCACTTTTGTGAGATACTGTATGTGTGCAGTGTATACAGAAGGCACAGATTCTGTTCACTCCCCCTTTAAAACCCTCCCACTGGTCATGCCCATTGTTTGCCACAGCGTGCGTAGCAGAACTTATTTTCAGTTTTTTTTCCCATGGTGCCTCATGTCTTCCATAATCTTAGTCTTGCTCACATTTTGTCATGCTATTTTGACTTTTTAATTGTAAAGCCAAGCATACAGTATTACTTGTTATAAATATTGTTACATATTGTTTTTACTGTTTAAAGGCTTAAGCCTCATACAAACGCTGCGATTTTTCCCAAAATCGGCTGTCCGTGATTTTGCCTAGCGTACTGACGTTAGTAAAATAATCGTTCGACAAAGGTGAACGTAGTGACGTGCTACGAGCGTATAAAGAGGAAGTTCAGTTTTCGTGCGTCACCCTTTGGGCCCCTTCCGCTGATTTTGTGTTTACATGACCGAACACTTCCGGCTCTTTGCTGGGTTCCGAACATGCATTCAACTTTTGTTTGTCCAACTTCTGCACAGACGAGCCGACAATCGGACATAGCCTTGTTGGCAGACAAAAATTTTCCAGTCGGCTCATCCAGCTTTTGTTGAACAATAAATGAAAATCGGCTGACAAATGGAGCACTGTAACGGTCAGCTTTTCGGCCGATAATTGGACCATGTGTACGGGCCTTAAAGTGGTGTTCCACCCAAAATTTTTTTTTTTTTGGCATCCACTCTTTTAATACTAAATAGATGAAACCTTTTGTTTCCTTACTTTCAAACCGCTTAATAATTACATGTATTTTTTACTCACAATTTAGTTTCTCTCACTGCTGAACTTTTCCATTTTAGGTGAGGGCAACTGAAGCCCAACCATAGTCTCCTGGCATCTCTTCCTGAAAGAAGTGCATGGTGGGTAACCATCATGCACTCCTCGATCTCGGTCCGCCTTAAATTGCGTAATTTCCTGTCTGAAAATAACACGATTTTACATTACAGGGAAGACCACTGACTCCTGGGAAATGATGAGTCACATCTCCCAGGAGGCCAGGGGAAGCAGGAAGTAAAAAGGAGCCTAGGACCAAATAGGGGCAGATTACAGAAACCACCTAGCAACAAGCGACTTAGGGTGAGTATACATTTTTTTTCCTTTAAAGGTAAGTCTATATAGGCAAAGGACTTGAATGATGTAAAGAAAAAATTCTGGGTGGAACTCCGCTTTAAGTTTGCCTTTAGGAACACGTTATCTCTTTGATTGTAAGCTCTAACAAGCAGGGCCCACTGATTCCTCTTGTACCAAATTGAATTGTAACTGTAATGTCTGCCTTCAGACTAAAACTGTTGGCGCTAAATAAATCCTGTATAATAATAATATGTCATGCCCGTATTTAGGGTATAACATGTTGCTAAGCACCCCAACCCTCACCCACAGTTTTATGCCTAACTATCACAGACACTTACCTTTTTTACGTCTTCTCTTTTCTTGTTTCTACAAATCAAAATATACAGTTCAAATATTATTATATATATTTTGGTCTACACTGTAGGATTAAATACTTATGATCTTATCCTAAAGAAGAACACATTTTGTTTTAAGAATACCTGTCAGGAGAAATGTATGGGGACTGCAATTTCTGACATTCTTCTGAAAATGTCAATTGCCTTCAGGACTTTTGAGACCTGAGGGTCAGAATAGCTGATCTCTGTACTTGTTCCTGGTTAGTGACTGAGAAAGCATTGAAGCACTACCATCAGCATGACATGTCAGGGAACTAGTATCTTCAAAGGGAAAGGAGCAGGGGCAGCCTACATAATTATTTCTTGTTTCATTTTAATTAACCTTTTCAAATAATACTAGAAGAAGACAGGTAGATCTGTTTGACAACATGGTAGGAGACTTACGTGGACAAACAGAAGTGTCAAATTAAGAAAAATTGATAATTGCTTATGGTCAAGTGACAATTACCATAGGGAAAACAAAGCTTATTGAGAAAAATAATACTCATGAAGGTAAAAGTGATAAGTAACCGATGTTGTCGAATTGTAACATGGTGGCACAATTTTAAATAGCAAAAATAAAGGGGAGAAGTGAAGGTTAAGAGTAAGAGAAAGAGTGAAACAAAAAGAAAAGTAAAAGGAGGGGGGACGGGGCAGTGGGAAGGTAAGGAAGCGAAGATACCCTTTTCTCCACGGGTCTCAGGGGAATGGCAGGTAATCAAGAGTTTAGAGAATAGGGTTCGGGTGGGTATACAGAAACCAGGATGACCATATTTTCCAGAACCTCTTATAGGTATCAGAAGAAATAGCCGATAGCTTCTCATTAATCATAGTTCTGTTCAAAGAGAAATTTAGTACAGGGGGCTTCTCTACATAAATGTTTCATAACAGCTGTGCTTTAAGCAATGCATCAACATTAATCTGTATTATGTACATATTGCGTGTCTCAAAGTTAATCTTTTTATACTCATTCTGCAAATAAAAGCTGTTTGGCTGTAATGCTAACCCTCTGGTTTCAATAATTTAAGTCACTGACGGGGGAGGCAGTTATCGATGTCTGACATTCCAAAAGTGGAACTTCCGCTGGTCGGTTTCCTCACCCCCTCCCCCAGGTGTCACATTTGGCACCATTCAGGGTGTCCTTTTCCACACATCCGGGAGCTCAGGGTGACCGTCAGCAGCTGGGCTCCCTCCTCCTTCTCCTCCGCCACCGCCAATGGGAAAGCGCACCGGTGGTTCCCGCATGAGCAGTAGGGGTCCGTCCGTGAAGCCGAACGGCTGCATGTCCGGGTTTCCTTACCCTCAATGGCGGCGGCAGCACTCGACCTGCCGATCCGAAGATCGGTGGGCGGTGCCGACATCGCTGGACTCCAGGACAGGTAAGTGTCCTCAAGTTAAAAGTCAGCAGCTACTGTATGTGTACCTGCTGACTTTTAATTTTTAAAGGAACGACAAGCAGGTGGCAGACCTCCACTTTAATATCTATACTTATTCCAAGTCAGTGAATAAGAAAGTATTGAAGCCAGAGGGTCTACAAATTAGTCAGTGAACTTGTATTTTCAGAAGGAGGTATTTAATGACAGCCCCCATATTTCTGTAAGTAAATGTTTTCTGACTTTAACCACTTGCCACCAAATCATGTACCTGTACGTCAGTTGGCTTCAAGCGATTGTACCGGAGTGATCATCCTGGTATCATTTTTTAGAGCTGACGGTTGGCTTTCTTATAACAACCAATGCAGCTAAGCAATCATTTGGCTGTTATTACAAGCAGCAGGAGGGGATGGGGGGGGG
>BLSH010480477.1:1996275-2006608 GCA_018402905.1 Glandirana rugosa
GAACGCTTGTGCGGACTCGGGTAGGAATGGATAATCGTTTTCATACATCCGTATCCTGTGTGGGGGACGGTGTGTGGGAATTGATGAATTGGTGAAGTCGGGGTCTTCCTAAACGGAGGAAGGACTGGTCTCGTGAAAAAAACGCTATACCGTGACGCAGCTAAATTGACTGTTAACGCGCCAACACGTTACACCATGGGTTTGTTTTAAATACAGGAAAAAAAGGGTGTTTATCTCGCGATATTTGTTTTTTTCTGGGGCTGAAGTGGTTAAGTAGTTAAGGGTGTGTGGCAGGGGGTGTGTCCTATGCCTACATACTTTTGCTAATAGGTAAGGATGGGCTCAGGCGTGTTCGCAAGTGCACGTGCCCGAGCCCACCGGGAAATGAACCCTGCACTGCGCCAATCACAAGCAGTGAGATGGGCGGCTGAATGTCTCATTGCCTCTTATTAGCGCAGTGCAGGGTTCACTTTCCGGCGGGCTCGCGCACGTGCACTTGCGAACACGCCTGAGCCCATCCTTACTAATAGGTGTCCCTTGTTCCCATCTCAAAAACTTGGGCCGTATGGGATTATAAACCTCTCTGACTCTATCCAAAATGAAAATAAAAGTTTTGCCTTTGGTTCTATTTTAAGTACATTGTAATGAAAAACGTGCACGTGCATGTAGGCTAAATGCTGTGCTAAAAAAGAAACACCCATGTGTATGAGCAAAAAAACAGAGCAGAATGGGCGCACTAACATGCAAAAACAAAACATAACCTTTCAAATTGAATTCATTACAACAAATTCAAGTAAAAAATTGGAAAGAACAGAATAGGTACAGTACAATAAAGCTTAAATCAATTAATATGCTTAGGCTGCATTCACACAGGGGCGATCCGACTTCAGGCACGACTTTGCTAGGCAACTTGCAGGCTACTTGCAGGCTACTTGCAGGCTACTTGGAGGCTACTTGGAGGCTACTTGGAGGCAACTTGCAGGCAACTTCAAGCTTGACTATGCCAGGCGACTTTGCCTGTTGCCAATCAGAGCGGGGAGGGAGGTGGTTGCCCTGGATAAATTCTTTTCTTTTAGTCGCTTCCATGTAGATGGGGGATCCGACTTGGAGGCGACTTCTATTGAATCCTATGGGCACAAGTCGGATAGAAGTCGCCTAGAAGTAGTACAGGAACCTTTTCAGAAGTCGCCTTGAAGTCGGAGCGACTTCAGTCGCGTATATTAAGACGGCTCACATTCATTTCAATGGGATTTCAGATGTCAAGCGACTTGGGGCGACTTGAGGCAACTCAAGTCGGATCGCAAGTCGCCCCTATGTGAATGGGCACTAAGAGATTGTGTTAAATTCTAATAAAAACAACACAGAAGAAGTTGAGTGTGTTTGGGATAAGTTCCAATACAATTAGCACTATAGAAAAGAAAAGTAAAAGTAAATAAAGGAGAAAGGAAATATATGAGACTGAAAGAAAAAAGGAAGGAAGTGGGGAGGACAGTAGGGAAGTATAGTTATAAACAGGGCCGAGAAGCTTTTAGAAGCAATGGGTGGGCATTAAATTATCCAGGATTTTAGAGTATTTGAGTGGGTGACAGCATAGGTCTTAACGTTTTGTTAATCTTAAATCCATTGATGCGGTGTGTAAAGTGAACAGAAATGCAGGAGCTTTCAGTGTACTTTCAGACTCCAGCTCTGACATCCTACAAATGGAGGTCCAATAAGTACAACGTTACAGGACCTACTTTAAATGTTAAAAAGATTAAAGAGCTGTTGTTATAAGTAGCCTGAAAAAATCGGGATATTAACTTGCATATTTCAAATGCAGTGAAAAGTAAATTTATGGATCATTTGGCACCATTTGTCCATCAGAAGATTTGCTGCAGTTATGAAACAACCACGGGCTGGGTTTGCCTGTGCATTCACCTTATTCACATTTCCCACAGTTCAACCATCATCCACATTCCCCATTCCTCAGTAAGAGGTACTTACCTTCTTGGAAGTGTGTACACTATATACATTACCAAGTGGTAGAGAGATGGCCTTATATGAAAAGTCCACTATAGATTACATTTTGTCTCCTATCTAGATTCCCTGCCTCCCCCTTCTCCCCTAGGGTGGTACCTGGAGCTCTTGTGGGGAAGATTGTGCCGCCTGCCCCAGAGACTATGCGGTACTTTTGAGGCGACGTGATTTTAATACTATATACTGTAGTTTTAGAACCTAACCTTCTTGGTATATGCATTTGGGTAAGTGATCTCTACATTGATATGAATATGCTAGCCCGGCAGTGTCTGCTACCTATGAATCTCATGCACGCCTTTTCCATTTTGCAGAATTAAACTATTTTGACTTAAATGTACAAGTCAACACCTCTGAAGAAGGTCTTGAGTAACGAAATGCATTAGGTTTTGTACATAAACTATGTCAAATTCTCTATTTTGTATTGTATAAACTGATAACCTGCATATACTAGTTGTCTTCCTCTTTTAATAACAATTTTTATAATAAAAACTATCTTTTATAAAACAATGTCTGCTTTGTGCCTTTGAAAAGTCCCATTTTAGAGGGTTTTGTTTTTGTCTGCATTCCTCAGTAAGAAGCCCAGGTTTTTGTAGCATTCAACTAGGGTTGCCACCTCATCCTTTAAACTCAAACACATATGAATTACACAGGTTCTGAGGCCAATTTAAAGTGGATGTAAACCCACCACCCACCCAGTAATAACTAATGACACAGTATTAATGTATATATACATGCAAGCCTCCTGCATCTATCCCTACCATACAAATGTCCTTCCTGTAAGCACTAGCAGCTCTGTAAAACTCTGAAATCAGAGGGTGTCTGTGTTTGCTGGAGTTTGGTGGGTGGAGTTGTGATGTCACAAGCCTCCCCACCCACCTCTATACTGAGACAATGAGAAGGGAGGGAGGGGGGCGTGTAAAACTTTCTCTGCTGTGTGAAGGAGATAAGCAAATTGCTTGTCACTCACAGAGCAAAAGGCAGATCAACTGTGTATTTCCCTGTTAGTCTGACTTTCTCTTCCTGAAAAAAGATAAGCTCATTACTCACAGTTGGATTAACTCTTTGTGACAAGACTAGGCACAGATGACATAACATGCTATACTCTACCAGGCAGAATTATTCATTACATTTTTTTTTCGGGTTTACATCCACTTTAATGCAGATAAGGCACTAAGTGAGTTTAATTACCACCTAATCAGCCACAGAACCTGTGTAATTAATATGTGTTCGGTTTTAAAGGGATGAGGTGGCAACTCTACATTCAACATGTATACATTATGGCCAATGTTACATTTTCTGGCACTGGCTACCTTTCAGCTATTGCTGCTTTTGAAAAACAAAGCATAGAAAAAAATAAATTATTCATTATTGATTCTTTACAGAGATAATCATACAGTTGGTGCAGGCGGTGGCCATCAGGCACCACAACCCTATGTATATCCCATCCTTTTAATCAGATGAGGGCACAAGTGTGCGCAGCCTATTGCATTAGGGTGTGCACCCCAAAGCTCAAACACACACGCGTATGTGTGTCTAAAAATATGGCCCTGGCACATTGATCTCCCTGCCGGCACAGTGATAGAGTAGTGCGTAAACACTTCTCTTATGGCAGAGCCGGTAAGAGGGCGATCTTTCCTATCTTCCCGCTGTTACACAGAACAATAATGCTAGGCACACCCGGCACACCCTGTGCACACACCTATGGATGAGGGGTTTTTTTAGGTGCCAAGAACACATGCCACAGAATTTGTCACATACAATACACTGTGATCTTTATTACATTTGCAGGTACAAAAAAAATGTTTAAACTGAATAAGGGCCAGTTCACACTGGTGTGATGCCGGAGATCGCATATGATTCCCACTGTACTGCAGTGTGATTCACATGCAATCTCTATGCAATGCGATCTCAGCCATACAGATAGTATGGCTGAAATCGCATTGCATTTGGAACAAACTCGCACAGGACCCTTTTTTTCCGCAGCAGCAGAATCCAATCCCATGGTGTTCACACCCTTGTAATCCGATTCCTGTGCGAGATTGCAGTGCCGATTTGGGGGTGTCATTAGCTTTCTATTGGCAGTCCCCGCAGTTCGCATATAGCAGTGTGAACTGCCGCTGAGAGACATGCGATGTGGGAACCCTCAGTGGACTTGCAGGGTTCCTGCATTGCAGCAGTGTCAAACAGCCCTGACTCAATAATAATCCCTGTATCACCAGGGTGTTAGGGCCAGTTCACACTGCTGCGATGTGGGAACCCTGCGAATCCACTGCGGGTTCCTGCATCGCATGTCCCTCAGCGGCAGTTCACACTGCCATAGGCAAACTGCAGGGAGTGTCAATACAAAGCTAATGACACCCCCAAATGAGTTTGCATATCGCACTGCGAAATGCAAACTTGCACAGGAATCGGATCATATGGGTGTGAACACCCATGCAATCCGATTCTGCTGCTGCAGAAAAAAGGGTCCTGTGCGAGTTTGTTCCGAATGCGATGCGATTTCAGCCATACTATCTCTATGGCTGAGGTCGCATCACATAGAGATCGCATGGGATTCACACTGCAGTGCGGTGCGAATCACATCCGATCTCCGGCATCGCACCAGTATGAACCGGCCCTTATATTAAGTACATAATAAGACATGTCAATTCTAATTTTCAGAGCTTTTTAGAATAGCAATATAGTATAAACAGAAAATACTTCCACCTATTTTTGATTAATTTTGTGTAGCAAGTTTCTATGTACCATACGGACTCAATGCATTTCACTGTTCACTTCTACAGAAGAGCAAGAGGCAATATTATAATTTAAAATCAAAGGCATGTAAATGATCCAATAGAATTTTAGCACCACACCGTTAGGGAACCGATTTTTTTTTTATTCCGTGGGGGTGTGCAAAAACAAAAACCTGTAAGTGAACAAAGGAAAGTGCACGTGAAACATACACAAAAAAGTGCACTTAAAGGGGTTGTAATGTCTCAAGATTTTTCACCTTAAAGTGGATGTAAACCCGAAAAAAAAAATTTAATTAATAATTCTGCCTGGTAGAGTATAGCATGTCATATCATCTGTGCCCAGTCTTGCCACAAAGAGTTAATCCAACTGTGAGTAATGAGCTTATCTTTTTTCAGGAAAAGAAAGTCCGACTAACAGGGAGATACACAGTCGATCCGCCCCTTGCTCTGTGAGTGACAAGCAATTTGCTTATCTCCTTCACACAGCAGAGAAAGTTTTGCACTCCCCCTTCCCTCCATGTCTCAGTATAGAGGGGGGTGGGGAGGCTTGTGACATCACAACTCCACCCACCAAACTCCAGCAAACACAGACACCCTCTGATTTCAGAGTTTTACAGAGCTGCTAGTGCTTACAGGAAGGCCATTTGCAAGGTAGGGATAGATGCAGGAGGTTTGCATGTATATATACATTAATACTGTGTCATTAGTTTATACTGGGTGGGTGGTGGGTTTACAGCCACTTTAATGCATTCTATGCATTAAGGTGAAAATCCTTCTGTGCTGCAGCTACCCCAGAGCCCCCCTTTTTCTTAGCTGAACCAATCCATTCCAGCACTCTGCACGAGCCCAGTGACTCCAGCCACTGTCTCTGTCCTCATTGGATAGATTATTAGCAATCAAATCAATCAAATCCAATAACACAAGAGAGGGGGGCACGGCTGATTCTCGCGGTCTGTGTCAATGGATGCAGCAGCAGGGCTCAGGAGCACACCCACACGGCTCTCCGTAGGGGGCACCCAATGAAGAGGAGGGGCCAGGTGCGCCTCCAGGGCACCCCATAAGAAGAGGATCAGGGCTGCTCTGTGCAAAAGCCTTGCATAGAGCAGGTAACTATACCATGTTTGTTATTTTATAATAAAATAAAAATTAAACCTATACAATCACTTGCACGGGGAGCAAGGCTCAGTGACAGGGGCAAGGCTCGTACATGGTCCACCTAGCCAAAAGGCTAGGCAGACCTCTCTCCTCATGGTCAGCTGAAGCCAACCAACAAGTACTAGGTGAGATGCTCTCCCGAACAGAGAGACCCCTGGTTCAGAGGAGCAATGAACCTGATGGCCTCACATCCTCCCCTTAGACATCAGGGTAGGCCCAAGGACCCACACCCTCCATCCAAGTGATAAAGCATAGACAAAAGTGCAAAAGTGACAAATGTGAGAAAGAAAAAAAAATAGCGCCCATGCAAGTGCATAGGCTAGCCCCTGAGGCCTGGTAGCTAAAAAAATTGCCCCATACATAGCCAAACGTCTAGCCCAAAGAGGCAGAGTGCAGAAGAAAGCATAGGTGCCATGGGCTTGAACTCAATTCTCCTGTGGGGTTCCCACTCCCGTGTGATACTAAGTGCACCCCTGGGGTGACCAACTCCCAGGGGGCACTGACACCACAGATTCTCTGCCTTCCCAGCCCATAGCAAGACAAGGTAGACCCATGCAAATCATAAGGCACTGGGCTCCTCCAGTTCCTTGCCACACATCCCATGGGCTCCCAGGTTTCTGTTCCAGCTGGTACTAGCCTTCAGAGCCTCCATCAAACCAGTAGGCATACTTTACAACCAGGCATTCTTACCAAAAGGCCAGAATGATGGCGGAGCACCCTACTGGACACTGATAAGAACAGATACCACACTTGATCCTAGCCAAAAGGCTGAGAGGTGAACAATGCGCTCTACGTGGGGCCACTGGAAGGAGGTCAGGGTATACATTGAATATAGCCAGCAGCACTGCGACATCAATAAATAACTTGGTGAGGGGTATTATTTAGATAGCTAGGGGGTGAGCAGAAAATTTCCTCCAGGACAACTGTGTCCTTGGTGTTCCCAGGGCTAAAGCTCTATTAAAATAGTTGCCTGCTTGTCTGTCCCCTTTGCTGGGCGCCCCTATAGAGATTAAATATTGAAATCCACATTCAACACACTGCAAATGAATACCTTAGCCTAAAATCCTCATTTTCATATGACCAAACCTCTCGTCAGCTGTCTCACTCGTGTTCACTTTATTACACAGATTGCTAGATAGATAGATAACCCATAATGCCAATATTATATTACAGGAAATAACCTTCAGTCCCCTGTGTAGAACATAATAGTGTGAACAGCAAAAAGTTATCATCTGTAAACCCTGGCAAGTGTTTTAGGGATGACGCAGTTCAAATGCAACAAAGACTGTCCTAAAGGAACTGCCAGGCCGTCACCGGTCCTAATGACACAACAGTCTACTGAACGCCGTGTCATTTGGCTTGATACATTGTAAATTGTTAGGCAATCTCTTTTCAGCATAGAAAAGTAATAACCCTTTCTATGCACATGAACAAAGATGTAATATTATTCAGGGTACAGAAAAGTAAACCGCATATCACCATTAAGGCACATAGAAGACAATTGTTCTCTATGTGCTCCATTCCCACCACAAAGCTGGTTTGATGTATGGTCAAGATGTGCTTGACAAAAAATGTTGTTTTGTTTCGGATTCATTTATTAAAGTGGTAGTAAACCCCTAAGTACGATTTTTACCTACAGGTAAGCCTATAATGGTTTAGGAGATATTCGCCCTGCATATAGCCGCAGACATCAGCGGCGCATGCGCTCTGATGATCTGGCAGAGGCGGCCGGAAAATCAGAGCTCGCTGCCGGCCACTCACAGCGACGGAGCTGCGTACCCGGAAGAAAGAAGAGGACCATCGTGTCAGCTAACTTAGCGCTGACCGTGGCGGGCAGAGGGGACCTCGTTACAAGGTAAGTATTTCATAATGTGTTATTATGCGCGATGCATACTAACACATTATGCTATTGTCTTGCAGGATTTTTTTTTCTTTTTTTTAGGTGGGTTTACTACCACTTTAAAGTGGTCGTCAACCCGTGACAACCTCTTTAACCTACAGGTAAGCCTATAATAAGGCTTACCTGTAGGTGCCCTGCATATCTCCCAAACCTGCACGGTTTAGGAGACATGCAGTGTACTGCGATGTGCCTACGTCACCGGGCACATGCACAGTGAAGAAATGCCTCCGTGCCGTTCATTCACTGAGATCGTGCTGTGACTGGCGGCTCCTGCGCAGCCATGGATACGGCCTGGAGCGGGGACATCACTGGACATCGCTGGCTTCCAATGCAGGTAAGTGGCACATAATGGGCTAATATGCGATGCATACTAAGTGCCCGTTATGCTTTTACATTCTAGGGCAGGGGTGTCAAACCGGCGGCCCTTCAGCTGTTGCGAAACTACAAGTCCCATCATGCCTCTGTGGGAGTCATGCTTGTAATTGTCTGCCTTGCAATGCCTCAAGGGCCGCCAGTTTGACACCTGTGTTCTAGGGTAACATAGAGGAAGTAAACCCACCAGGGTTTACTTCCTCTTTAAGTCAATCATATTGTTTTGTCATATTCGTTATGTTAGAATAATTTGATTAGGGAATTTGTTTTGTATATTCCTTGTTCTGAATCGATTTGTATTTTCAGAAGTTTTTTTTCTGAAGATTCGGATTGATTTGTTATGTTATTTCAGATGCTTCAAACATTAAAGCTCACTTCACACTGTTAGGACCCCAAAGTAGTGTGACTTCCAGTGCGACTTTGCATTGCAACATGTTTGAGACTTGCGACTTCAGTACAACTTTCATGAAACTGATGTTTTGTGACTTTGGCCAATCAAAACAATACAATCTGTGACACATATTACTGAACTTACAAAACCCTCTGAAGTTGCAAACAAATGAAACTAATGACTACAAAGGATTTTGTTGTTTCCGTTATAATTTATTTCAGATTCATTGAAATCCGTTACTCTTGTGATTCAGAGAATTGGATACATCTGAATCTCGGAATAACAAAAATTTGTCTGAATTTCGATTTGTAATTAAACAAATCACACATTTCTAATGAATGATGCAGTGTGAAAGAATGTAGACATACTGCAGATCACCATATCATATTTTAGATAGTTTCTTTGGTGTTTTTAGAACCCGACTGGGGATTTTTAATTTTTACTATATAAAGGAGAAAAAGAATTAGAAAGAAAAAAACAGTTTGCCTTAATTTCTGCCTAATTTCTAATGTCAAATAAAAATGCCAGAACAGTACAGAAACCCCCTAAAATGACTCCTCTGAAAGTAGCCAGCACAAGGGACAATACTTATCATTAAGCCAATGTGTCCCTCGTGCTGCTGGGTGCTTTATTCCTTGAAATCGTCATCCTTCGATGCCCCCCTACCCCTGCCGTACCTGAAGATTATGGTGTTAATAGAGCTGAGGGAGCTGTGACAGGCACTCATCAAGAGTGCCCAACTATGTCTGCCCTTTCCGCCTAGCTCCTCTGTTCATAGAAGCCATACTATAGCTTCCATGAAAAAAGCACAATCTATAAATGGAGAACAGGTGGATGAATGAAAAATGCATTCCTCCATTCATAGATTGTGTGCAGATTCAGCCACTGTTTGGATATTCTGACAGCTGCCAGTGCTGGCTGTCAGAATACAATGGCTGGCTGTATAGCATGGATGGAGGAATTCATGGCCGTCTCCAGCAGTCCTACAGAGTACAGCTCTCCTCATTGCTAAAATTTGGGCCATGGTGCTCATGGGCAAGTTGGAGAGGACCTGCTGAGGACATTCTGTGAAGCGAGGAATCCATATCAGGGTATGGCCAATGTAACCACTTCAATACTGGGCACTTTCACCACCATCCTACCCAGGCCAATTTTCAGCTTTCAGCGCTGCCGCACTCGGAATGAGAATTGCGCGGTCATGCAACACTGCACCCAAATTAACATTTTACAGAATTTTTTTCAGACAGATAGAACTTTTGGTATTTAATCACCACTCTGGTTTTAATTTTTTTGCTAAATAAACTCAAAAACTTTTCTGTTATAAATTTTTTATGGGGGGCGCCCTCCCCATTTTTATGGGGGGCGCCCCCCCACCAGAACACTCTGGTCAGCACTCTCAGCCATTGACTGACAGTGCTGATCGGGAGCTGGTCGGCTGTTGGTTCTCCAGCATGCTCGTCCGACTGAACGCTTCTGTCGGACTGGCTGCCATACACACAGGCAGAATGTCAGCCAGTTTTTATTGAACCAGCCGTTGTCGCCTGACATTCGGCCAATGTGTACTAGGCTTTAGCTTCTTCTTTTAATGTCTTTTGCATGCAAAAATGATAGGAGGGATGCAGCATTTAGAGGAACCAATCTCCTCCATTTTCCTCCTGATTGGAGGAGATTGGTTCCTCTATATGCTGCCCCCTCCTATCCAGTTTACTTGTCTTCTGCTGTTCCCAGGGTCCCTGTGTGCTTCCCTGGGGGGGGGGGGGGGGG
>BLSH010480477.1:2030916-2042215 GCA_018402905.1 Glandirana rugosa
TTTTTTCAAAATTTTTGGCCTTTTTTTTTTGCATCGCTAAAAATAAAAAACGCAGAGGTGATCAAATACCATCTCTATTTGTGGGAATAAAATGATTAAAAAAAATTGTTTGGGTACAGCGTTGCATGATCGCGCAATTGTCATTCAAAATGCGACAGCGCTGAAAGCTGAAAATTGGTCTGGGCGGGAAGGGGGTTACGTGCCTGGTATTGAAGTGGTTAAGGACTGGAAGGATTTCCCCCTTTACGACGGCCATTTTTTGTGATATGCCTCTGCGTCACTTTAACTGACAATTGCGCAGTCGTGCAACACTGTACCCAAACAAAATTGACGTCCTTTTTTTCCCATAAATAGAGCTTTCTTTTGGTGGTATTTGATCACCTCTGCGGGTTTTATTTTTTGCGCTATAAACAAAAATAGAGTGACAATTTTTAAACAAAAACAATATTTTTTACTTTTTGCTATAATAAATATCCAAAAAAAATGTACAAAAACAAATTTCTTCATCAGTTTAGGCCAATATGTATTCTACAGATTTTTGGTAAAAAAATCGCAATAAGCGTATATTGATTGGTTTGCCCAAAATTATTGCATCTACAAAATGGGGAATAGATTTATGGCATTTCTTTTATTAGTAATGGCGGTGATAAGCGAATTGTTTTAGTGGGACTGCGACATTGCGGCGGACAGATCGGACACTTTTGACACACAGTCCTTGACCCTTTCCAAATACGCAGTTACATTATACGATCTTAATGTGTCCCATAGGAAGCCATGTTAAATGAACTGTAGTGAATTTCTGCAAAAAGCACCAAAAACGCAGGTGTGAACCAGGCCTAAGACGAGTATCTTCCATGACGTTTGAGGTGATTGTAGCCATATTAGTGCAATTGCCACAGAGAAAATTGAGTACTGTCCATGATACTTGTTTTATTTGCACTAACATACAGTTTTTCAGGGCAAGCAGTACTGCTTGGGCCTTGAAGAAGGGGACACACCCCAAAAGTTTGTCCTGAAAAAATTGTTTGTTAGTGCAAATAAAAAAGTATCACGGACAGTACTCAAGTAGGATATATGGGCATTTTACCTAGGAGTCAGACATGTAGCTATATGAGGGGTGGAAGGGAGATAGAAATCTTTTATAATAAAGTAGTACTAAAAGCTCAGACTTTTTTTTTTTTTTTTATTTTTTTTTAGTGATATAATAATTTTAAATATAATGCACAATTCTGGTAAAAGTTTACTTTAAATGTAATTGTAATCCCTTATGTTACTTTCTCTGGGTTCAGATGCTGATCTTCCCTGAGTCTTTAACCACTTCAATAGCAGGCACTTACCCCCATTCCCGCCCAGACCGATTTTCAGATTTCAGTGCTGTCGCATTTTGAATGACAATTGTGCGGTCATGCGACGTTGTACCCAAACAAAATTTTTATCATTTTGTTCCCACAAATAGAGCTTTCTTTTGGTGGTATTTGTTCACCTCCTGCGGTTTTTTTTTTTTGCGCTATGAATAAAAAAAATAGACCGAACATTTTGGGAAAAAAAGTTTTTCTTTCTCGGGACACAGAGCAGGCCGTATAAACATTACATACTGGGTTATATGCCACCTATAGGGGAATGGACACTAGCAATCAACAAAAAAACAGGAAGTTCCCCCTCCTATATAACCCCTCCCACACTGGGAGCACTTCAGTTTTTTCGCCAGTGTCTGAAGAGGTGGATGGTCACTTCTAGAGCTCTGTGTGAGCTTCCATGCTGCATCCCGGACAGGTTCTGTTGAATCAAGGACAGCTGTCTAAACCGGATCCATTTCAAACAGCTTCAAAGCTAAGATAAATGGTACCCGAGCCTCGCTAAGAAGACAGAAGAAAATTGCGAGGTTTTGCCTGTAATGTGACCACACGTGGCGCTGGACCCTGCGTGTAGGAAAGCCTGGGGTTCCAAACCAAGGTACTCCTGCAGGGTGCTGTACAGGTCCAAGGGAGTGGACCCTCATATTATAGGGTACCCAGTCCTTGAGGGTCCTTGCATTTCTTTTTTTTCTTACCACCAGAGGACTCAGCTAGAAATACACAGTCATGCTTGGTCTTGCCTGCCGTTCCTGTGAAGCTGCCACCAGGGGGAGCCTGTGCCAGTACTAATCTGTCTTTTCACTATGTAAGCGAATGGACGATCACAGGAGAGCCTCCTGAAGCAGTCAGGACAGGGCTGGGGAGCAGGCTAAAAATCCTCCTGGTGACACCTTAGTCTAGGCGTGGGAGCGGAGTCACACTTGGCAGGAAGCTGAGTTTGGGGAATGTGGGCAAAGCAGTGCATGCACTAGCAGCCATAGTTTCCAAGAAGCACACTGGGGCGGGGGAGCGACGCTGCCTGTAATAAGGCTAGAGGCACAGGTGTGTTGCCACAGCCCTTGCTGAGGCTAGTCGCACTACTGCTGCTATTGCTTCCCCTGAGAGACCAGAAGCGACCGGGCTATCTGAACCAATGCGGCTGTCTGGTATGGTAGCTGACCCCTCACCTGTTTCCTTTAGTATGTTACTAAAGATGACCTGTCGGCAGCCTTGCTGAGCATAGAAACCAGGATTGCTGGTATGATTACTTCTACCACTCAGGGTGAGAAGCGTGACAGGTCTCTTTCCCCTAACCCTCCGATTCTGGGGCTAGAATGGGTTGATGAGGGAGAGGAGGTAGCTACAGGGGATCTGGCCGATTCTTTTGCAGGCACTTCTGCTTCAGAGAGTCCTGAGCCCGGAGAATCCCCAAGGACACCTGCCTCTCAATCTCTGAGGCTGCTGATACAGGCACTTACACACAAGGTATGTGCAGCATTCGGGTTACCTCCAGCAGACAGTCCTGTGGATGTATATTCTTCCCTTGGGTCATTAAAATACCGCAAGGTGCGCAGGGTTTCGATTTGCACCTTCCTTGAGAGGGTGATATATGCTGACTGGGTGCACCCAGACAGATTGTTTATTCTTTCTAATATATCCTATGGAAGAAAGCTTTGTGAAAGGGGGGGGGGGGGGTACCAGCTGTCCATGCAGCAGTCACATTCCTAAGTAAATCCCTGACCTGCCTGTTGATAATTCCCAGGGTTTAAAGAGGAAGTAAACCCAGATGGGGTTTACTTCCTTTACATTCCCCTGCAAAGTAGAAGCATAATGGGCTACTATGCATCGCATAGTAGCCCATTATGTGCCACTTACCTGCAAACAAAGCCTGCGACGACCAGCGCTGTCCCCAGTGCTGATGACGTCCATCTTCAGCCCCTCTTCCTTCCAGGGCCACAATCTCCGGCTCTGTGACTGGCCAGAGTCGCGCGGGAGCCGCCAGTCAGGGCACGATCACAGTGAAGAAGCGCCACGGAGGCCATTTCTTCACTGCGCATGTGCCGAAATGACGTAGACACAGCTAGTAAACTGTATATCTCCTGAACCGTGCAGGTTTGGGAGATATGCAGGGCACCTACAGGTAAGCTGCCTTATAGGTTTACCTGTAGGTTAAGGTGGTTGTCACGAGGTCCCTTCCCTCTCTGTCTTTGTGGAGTTCATTGCTTGCTACAAAACTTAAGTGCTCCCAGTGTGGGAGGGGTATTATAGGAGGGGGGAACTTACTGTTTGCCAGTGTCCATTCACCTGTAGGTGGTGTATAACCCAGTATGTAATGTTTATATGGCCTGCTCTGTGTCCCGTGATGTCCTTCGAAAGAAATGGATTTTACAGGTATGTATAAAATCAAATTTTCTCTGTTTCTGTCACAAAACTTTATAAATAAGTACATTTTCTCCATCACTGATGGGCATTGATGAGGTGGCACTGACGGTGAGGCACTTATATGCAGCACTGATAGGTGGCACTGATATGCAGCACTGATAGGTGGCACTGGTGGGCAGCAATTGCAGATTGCTGTAAGGAGTGCATTCCCTGGTGGTCTAGGGCGGCATCTGAACTTGGCACTGAGTGCCATCCATGTTGGGCATTGTGCCCCTTACCTGGTGAGCAGGATGGGCTCCGTGGTCCTGGGTGGGCTCTCCCTGGTGGTCCCTGGGTGGCATCCCAGGTGGTCCTGCGTGGCGATCCTAGGGGGGGCTGTGTTGATAAACACTCAGCACAGACCCTCCCCCCCCCTGTCAGGAGAGCCGCCGGCTCTCCTCTACTCACGTCTGCAGATAAACGGCTCTTCCTGTTTACACTGTGACCAGCAGTGATTGGTCATGGCTGATCATTGTAAAGAGCTTCTGATGGAAGCTCTTTACCGAGATCGGTAATGCGGTGGGTCAGACTGACACACCGCACCACCGATCGTCATGATGCGCACCCCCACGGGTTATCCTGAGGACGTCAATGGATGTCCAGTCAGGATAACGGAACTACTGTCCGGCCATCATTTGTCAATTGGTCGGGCAGGAAGTGGTTAAAGTCTTGTTTTTTTTTTTTTTTGTTTGTTTGTTTGTTATACTTACCTGCTCTGTGCAATGGTTTTGCACAGAGCAGCCCTGATCCTCCTATTCTGGGGTCCCCCACCAACACTTCTGGCGCCTCTGCCTTTAGAACCACTCCCAGGACTACATGTCCCATGAGGTATTGCTCCTCACACATTCACAGGTTCTCAGGCACTTACAGCTCTGTACACCGTCCATACATGCCAGTATGTGTGTTGCACTGTATTTTCGGATATGTAAACAATTAATGCATTCTGGCCAACTAATCGGCTGGCCGATTTAATAGATTATGAAAATAGTAATCAATCAGTTTTGTAAACAATTAGTTTCAGTCCTACCCTCTTCGCAGTTTAACCACTTCAATACCGGGCATTTCGAGCACTTCCCGCCCAGACCAATTTTCAGCTTTCAGTGCTGTTACATTTTGAATGACAATTGCGCGGTGGTGCGACGTTGCACCCAAACAAATTTTTTATCATTTTGTTCCCACAAATAGAGCTTTCATTTGGTGGTATTTGATAGTCTCTGCGTTTTTTTTTTTTTTTTTTTGCGCTATAAATAAAAAAAGACCGAAAATTTTGAAAAAAAATTTTTTTCTTTGTTTCTGTCACAAAACTTTGTATAAAGTACATTTTCGGGCACTGATGTGGCTACACTGATGAGGCTAGACTGACAGGCACCGAGGAGGCAGTACAGATTGGCACTGATGAGGTGGCACTGATAAGGTTGCACTGATGATGGGGCACATATGCAGCACTGATGGGCGGCACTGATAAGCAACGCTGACGGGCACTGACACATGGCACTGATATGCGGCACTGATGGACACTCATAGGCGGCACTGATAGGTGGCACTGGGCACTGATGGGCACTTTTAGGTGGCACAGGTGGGCACTTTTAGGTGGCACAGGTGGGCACTTTTAGGTGGCACAGGTGGGCACTTTTAGTGGGCACTGATGGGTGGCACAGGTGGTAACAGATAGGTGGCACTGGTGGGTACTGGTGCATATAGCACTGTTAGGGATGTCACTGGCAGGCATCATACATGGGCACAGTGCCATCCCTACAGTGCACTGTATTGCCCTTACCTGGTGGTCTAGTGGGGGCTCCCTGGTGTTCCTGGGCGGCCTCCATTTTCCCTCCCTGGTGGTCGTCCTCATGGTGTCCGGGGGGGGGGCTCCCTGGCGGTCCTGGGCAGGCTCCCTGGCGGTCCAGTGGGGTGATCCTGAGGGTGGCTGCGCTGATAAACATTCAGCGCAGCCCCCCCTCATCAGGCGAGCAGCCGATCGGCTCTCCGCTGCTCAGGTCTGCAGACCTGAGCAGAGGAAAAGCCGATAAACGGCTCTTCCTATTTACACTGTGATCAGCCGTGATTGGTCATGGCTGATAACATGGTAAAAAGCTTCGGATCGAAGCCTTTTACCTCGGTCGGTAATGCGGTGGGTCAGACTGACCCACAGCACCAGCGATACGCGCCCGCGATCGCGGATTATCCTGAGGACGACAATAGACTTCCAGTCAGGATAATGAATCACCCGCCCGGACGTCATTTGTCTTTGCGCCGGGCGGGAAGTGGTTAAGGTTAAACCGTTTCTCTTCTAGTTTAAGGCTACTTTCACGCTGGGGCAGTAGCAGTAAAGCGCCTCTAGTTTTAACAGCACTTTACCACTATTTTAGTGTGAAAGCACTCGGGCGCTATTTTTAGCACCGCAGCGCCTAAAAAACGACCCATTGTGAAAGGGGTCTTGGTGAATGGCTGCGTGTCTTTTTAAATTCCCTTTCACGGAAAAGTTTTTTCACTATTGAGGGGTCACCAGTTAGGTATTTGTACATTGAAATCATATCCCCTCTCATGCGTCTCTTCTCCAGAGAGAAGTTGTTCAATGCTTATAGTTTTTCGCCATAGTTGAGATCCTCCAGTCCTTTTTACTAGCTTTGTTGCCCTTCTCTGGACCCACTCCAGTTCCAGCACATTCCCCCTGTGGACTGGTGGCCAAATTTGGAAGGCATACTCAAGATTCGGCCGGACCAGAGTTTTGTATAGTGGGAGAATTCTTGTTTTATCTCTGGAGTGAATCCCCTTTTTATTGCTGGGGGACCCCACTATCCACACCAGTCCATTCCAAGTGCTCCCCATTTATCACCACCCTCTGGACTCGCCCCCGTAGCCAGTTTTCTATCCATGTGCTCACCCTTTGGTCCATGCCGACAGTCCTCATTTTGTACAATAAACGTTTATGGGGAACTGTATCAAATTCCTTTGCAAAATCCAGATAAACTGCATCTACAGGCCTTCCTTTATCGGCAGCTCACTTAGAAGGTTAATAGATTGGTCTGACAAGAACAATTCTTCATGAATCCACGCTGATTACTGCTAATGATACAGTTTTTATTATTAAAATCTTGTATATAGTCCCTCATCACCCCTCTGAGAGATTGCAGACTATTGATGTTAGGCTAACTGGTCTATAGTTCCCAGGGATGTATTTTGGCCCTTTTTTAAATATTGGTGCTACATTGGTTTTTCCCAAATCAGCTGGTACCATTCCAGTCAGTAGACTGTCCATAAAACATAGGAATAATGGTCTGGCTATCACTTGGCTGAGTTCCTTCAGGACCATCAGGTGTAAGCCATCTGGTCCTGGTGACTTATTAATGTTAAGTTTATCAAGTCTATTTCTAATTCTGTCCTCTTGTTAGCCATGAGGGTGCTTCCTGTGACTTGTTATGAAGATTATCTTAACAGTCTTCATTACTGAATCCACCTGTTTTCCCTTGTGAATACTGAGAAGAATAAGTTCAAAACCTTCGCCATCTCGCCGTCTTTTATAACCAGATTTCCTTCCTCGTCCTTTATGGAGTCAATATGTTCTGACCTCCCTTTCTTACTATTTATATACTTAAAGAACTTCTTGGGGTTTCTTTTTTACTCTCCTGCACTATGTGCCTTTCGTGTTCTTTCTTAGCCGCCATGATTGCACCCTTACATTTCCTATTACATTCTTTGTAAAGTTGGAATGCTGATGAACCCTCAGCCTTGTATTTTTTGAAGGCTTTTTCCTTTGCTTTTTGTATACAATTTTACGTTGGAGTTAAGCCACCCGGGACTTTTGTTAACTCTTTTGAATTTATTTCCCATTGGAATGCACTGACCAATACCTTTTATTTAATATGTTCTTAAAGCACTCTCATTTTTCCTCCGTGTTCTTTGTTCCTAGGATTTTATCCATTTAAATATCTTCTAGCAAAGAGCGCAGTTTAGGGAAGTTGGCTCTTTTGAAATTCAGTGCTTTTGTATTACCCTTGTGTTTCCGATTTTCAGTTTTTTTTTATACTGAAACAAATTGACCTGTGGTTGCTGTTTGCTAAGTTGCCCCATATTTCCACATCCGCTATCAGGTCTGTATTGTTGGTAATCAGTAGGTCTAGTAACGCTTTGTTTCTTGTTGGTGCATTAACCATCTGACCCATGAAATTGTCCTGCAAGACATTTAGGAAATGACGAGCCTTAGATGAATGTGCGGTTCCTTCCGCCCAGTCTATATTTGGATAATTAAAATCCCCCATTATGATGACACTTCCCATCCTTGCCGCCACTCCATACTGTAATAGGAGGCCCGCCTCACCTTCCTCTCTGGTTTGGGGGCCTATAGCGTACTCCCAGTATTACTTTCCCCTTGGTTTCCTCCCTTTGAAGCTCTACCCATAAAGATTCCACCTCCTGCCTTGCTCTATTAGTGATGTCGTCCCTCACATTTACTTGCACATTATTCTTGATATACAGGCATACCCCTCCCCCCTTTTTAACCTCCCTATCTCTGCGATATAGGGAGTATCCTTGAATGGTTGCCAGCCAATCATGAGAGCTGTTAACCACTTCAGCCCTGGAAGGAATTCCCCCTTTAGGACCAGAGCACTTTTTGCAATTCAGGGGGTGCTGCGCCGCTTTATCTGACAATTGCGCGGTTCTGCGACGTTGTTCCGAAACGAAATTAACGTCCTTTTTTTCACCACAAATAGAGCTTTCTTGTGGTGGTATTTGATTACCTCTGCGTCATTTCTGATCGTGGTGAAAAAAAAGAGCGACAATTTTGCAAAAAAAAAACTATTTCTTACTTTTTGCTAACATACAAATTCAAAAAGAAAATATAAAAAAAAATAATAATTTATTCATTGGTTTTCGCTGATATATACTCTTCCTCATATTTTTGGTGCAATCAGCGTATATTGATTGGTTTGCACAAAAGTTGCCGTGTTTACCAACAATGAGAATTCATTTAAGGGGTTTTTATTTTTTTACTAGTAATGGCGGCGATCTGCGTTTCTTAGCGGGACTGCGACATTGCGGCGGACATGTTGGACAATTTTGGCACTTTTTTGGGATCATTGGCATTTATACAGCGATCAGTGCTATGAAAATGCGCTGATTACTGTGTGAATGTCATTGACAGGGAAGGGGTTAACAGTAGAGGGCACTCTAGGGGTTAAGCATGTTCCCTGGGATGTGGTACTAACTGAGTGGGGTTCCCATACACAGGGAGCCTACGATCACATTCCTATCCCCCCCCCCCCCCCCCCCCCCGGTCAGAACGGAGATCCATTGTTTACATACATGGACCTCCGTTCTGTCACTGCGGGGGGAGCGATTGCGGGTAGCCGGCGGACATCGAGTCCGCCCTACCAGCTCCCTGGCGCCCCTGTAACACAGTGAGCGCGCGAGCGTCTCCGGCGGCGCGCATGCTCATTATCCACGATCTCGCAGCCAAATTGCCGCCGTCAAGGCACGGCGGGCGTTCGGCAACTGGTTAAACCAAGTCTCTGAAATTCCCACAAAATCTAAATCCTCCTTGTACATCAGAAGCTCCAGTTCTCCCATTTTGTCAGCCAGACTTCTGACTTGTTGCAATTGTATGTGCTATGTTATTTTTTTATTTTCTAATGAGAATGCCATGAGAAGGCCGCCCAGGACCACCAGGGAGACAACATGGAGGCCTCCCAGGACCACCAGGGAGCCCCCACTAGACCACCAGGTAAGGGCAATACAGTGCACTGTAGGGATGGCACTGTGCGCATATATGATGCCTGCCAGTGCCATCCCTAACAGTGCTATATGCACCTGTGCCACCTATCAGTGCCCACCTGTGGCGCCTAAAAGTGCCACTTATCATTGCCCATCAGTGCCCAGTGACACCTATCAGTGCTGCCTATGTGTGTCAATCAGTGCCGCATATCAGTGCCCGTCAGTGTTGCTTATCAGTGCTGCCTATCAGTGCCCATCAGTGCTGCATATATGCGTCCTATCATCAGTGCAAACTTATCAGTGTCACCTCAGTGCCAATCTGTACTGCCTCATCAGTGCCCGTCAGTCTAGCCTTATCAGTGCCGCCACATCAGTGCCCGTCAGTGAAGGAGAAAATTTACTTATACAAAGTTTTGTGACAGAAACAAAGAAAACCTGTTTTTTTTTTTCAAAAATTTTCGGTCTAATTTTCTATTTGTAGCGCATAAAATAAAAACCGCAGAGGTGATCAAATACCACCAAAAGAAAGCTCTATTTGTGGGAACAAAATTATAAAAATTTTGTTTGGGTACAATGTTGCACAACCGCGCAATTCTCATTCAAAGCGCAACAGCACTGAAAGCTGAAAATCGGTCTGGGCAACACCAATGCCTGGTATTGAAGTGGTTAAAGGAGTTGTAAAGGCAGAAGGTTTTTTTTATCTCAATGCATTAAGATAAAAAAAACCTTCTGTGTCTAGCAGCCGCCCCAGCACAGCTCCCCCCCCCCCCGAGACCCATCTCTCTCCAGCAATGTCCACAAGTGTCTTATCCTTCCGGGACTCTCCTCCTGATTGGCTGAGAGACAGCAGTGGCGCCATTGGCTTCTGTGGCTGTCAATCAAAGTCAGTTAGCCAATCAGGGGAGAGAGGGGTTGGGGCTCTGTGTCTGAATAGATACACGAGCTGTGACTCGGGCTTGGTTGCCCCTTTAGCAAGCTGCTGGCTGTGGGGCACTCGATAGGAGGGAGGGGCCAGGAGCAGTGAAGAGGGACCCGAGAAGAGGGGGATCCGGGCTGCTCTGTGCAAAACCAAGATATAGTTTTCTAGAAGTATTAACCACTTGACAACTGGGCACCTAAACCCCCTTAACAACCAGACCAATTTTCAGCTTTCAGCGCTCTCACACTTTGAATGACAATTACTCAGTCATGCAACACTGTACCCATATGAAATTTGTGTCCTTTTTTTCACACAAATAGAGCTTTCTTTTGGTGGTATTTAATCATCGCTGGGTTTTTTATTTTTTGCGCTATAATTAAAAAAAGACCGAAAATTTTGTAAAAAAAATGAATTTTTCTTCGTTTCTGTTAAAAAATTTTGCAAATTAGTAATTTTTCTTCATAAATATTGGCCAAAATTTATACTGCTACCTATCTTTGGTAAAAAAAGAAACTAATTAGTGGATATTATTTGGTCTTTGTGAAAGTTATAGAGTCTACAAGCTATGGTGCCAATCACTGAAAATTGATCACACTTGATTTACTGACGGCCTATCTCATTTCTTGAGACCCTAACAAGCCAGGAAAGTACAAATACCCCCCAAATTACCCCTTCTTGGAAAGTAGACATTCCAAGGTATTTAGTAAGAGGCATGGTGAATTTTTTGAAGTTGTAATTTTTTCCCACAATTCTTTGCAAAATGAATTTTTTTTTTTTTTCCCCCAAAATTGTCATATGTTAACAGGTTATTTCTCACATCCAGCATATTCATACCACAAATTACACCCCAAAACACATTCTACTACTCCTCCCGAGTATGGCGATACCACATGTGTGAGACTTTTACACAGCCTGG
>BLSH010480477.1:2065111-2078764 GCA_018402905.1 Glandirana rugosa
ACACGTTGTCAACAGGTAATAATGAACACTTTCAGCATAGGTTCAACGTGGGTAGGTTTCAACGTGAGGTCTCAGTCGCGTTGAAACCTTAATATGCTGACAATTACCTCGGACTCCGACTTTCAGAGGTAGTGAGACATGTTGACTACTTTATATTATCAGGATGTGTTGTGTCAGTTTTGTGGTAACTGACGTAGATGTCAACACAAGTTTTAATAAGTTGGGGGTTACGACATTTACCAAAATCCCCTAAATCACATGTAAACATTAACATAAGACTTACTTTAGGATGTTCCTGAAGAATTTCTTGGTATACGTTGATTTTACTGTAGTTAATCAAAACATTATGTCATTTAAGAAGTCCTTGTAGGATTTCATTCAGAATACAATTACAAATGTACACTAAATCCCCTAAAACCATTTACAGCATTGGGGGTTGAATAATTTTGAACACAACTGTAGATGCAGTCAATGGTGTTTTGACTGTGTTGTGTAGGACTATTATATTTCATCAGTTGTACAGAGTGATGGAGACTTTCAGCCTCAGGCTCCATTAACAGTCGTATAATTCCAAAGTTGCGCTGACTCTGGAGTGCAACTTTGGATGGGTGCAACTTGGATACGACTTTCACAAGTAATAATGGACAACTGTTGCACACAAGTTGCATTGTATAACATTCAGGTACGACTTTCAGGCCCCTTTCACACTTGTGTGACTTGTCCTGCGACTTGGGACTGCAAAGTTGCATGACAAACCATACCCAATGATTCCCAATGAGTACCGTTCGTTCATATCTGTGCATCTTCAAAATGGTCCCTGCACTGCTTTGGTGCAACTTAAAGCGGAGTTCCACCCAAAAGTGGAACTTCCGCTTTAAGTGCAGGTGACCCCCTGACATGTCACAATTGGCATGTCATTTTCTTTAGGGGGGGGGGAGACCCGGTTTCCACGGGGTCCCACTTCCTCTTCCTTCACTTGTCGCCATACTTACTTTTAAGTCAGTTGCAGTTCAGTGGTAAATATTTTAGATTAGTTTTAGGGTTTTGGTGATAAGAGGTATAATTTTTCTGGGGGCAGGAAAACTTTTCTTTAATTTGGACACCAAAAGCCCCATATTGTGCCACCTACAGAGTGTACTGTAAAGGAAGTGAGAACTTGGTAAGTTCCTTAGTAAAAAATGTATTGCTAGCTGAACAAAAGCTATAAAAAAGAGTGGCTTGCTGCAGTAAAATGTATCGAACACATACATTTCTGCAGAGTCTTATGAAAACCATCTCCTTCATCCTTCTGTCTAGCAGCATATCATTGCGGAAAATGCACAAGTGACTGATGAATTCTGTTCTGATTTCTTTTTCCTTGCAGAACCTCTAATTTTGAGAAATTTCACCAATCCATAGGCAATAAGATGTGTTTGTAATACCCCCAGAACAGAAGGTAGTGGGAATATAAAAGAAGAGTTTTGCAATTTGCTTAGTAGATTGGTGGGGGGGAGTAAGCAAAGCTGGAGTTTTTGATGTTTTTTGTGTAAATGATATGCCTCTTTCACACTTCCCTTTTTTATTTTACATCAATGCTTTTTCTTTTTTTTACTGTGTAGTGCACGTTTTTCCAATTAATAGCAACCCCATGTATTCCAATGGAGCAGTTCTGTGAAGCCCTGCTCTCTAAGGAACATTGTTAGGATAAATGCATAATCTACTACAAGCATTTCCCGGGTTACAAACAAGATAGCTTCTGTAGGTTTGTTCTTGAGTTGAAATTGTATGCAAGTTGAAACAGGTACAATAATTTTTAAAGCGGAGACCCACCCAAAAGTAGAACTTCCGCTTTAAGGGGAGGTGACCCCCTGAAATGCCACAATTGGCATGTCATTTTCTTGGGTCCCAGCTGCACTTCCTATCCTGGCGCCCCCAGTGGAAGTTCACACCCCCCCTCAGCAATCTTCTGGGAAACGTCACAGGACCCAGAAGATACACCGGCCATTCACAAAGCGCAGCAAGACTCGAGCATGTGCCCACACTTGTGATGCTGGTGCCACCGAGAGAAGGGTGAGAAGAGCGAGCCTTCGGGTGGCCGCATTGCTGGAGCTTGGGAGAGGTGAGTGTCCGATTGTTAAGTTAGCAGCTACATTTTTTGTAGCTGCTGACTTTTAACTGGGTGGAACTCCGCTTTAAGTTTTTGGGGTTTTTTTTAAACCTAGGAAAGGGTTAACACCCCTGTAACATTTGTTTTGCTGTCTGTGCCCCGTTCAGAAGATTTCATCTCATTTTCTGTCCCTATGACAATTGGATTTTGAACATTTTGGGTTGTTGTGGAAACAAGGATTTGTGATAAAGCTTCAGTGGATACATGTTTTTCCCATGATAACTCTTACAGGAGTGAATTTCCCTTCCTAGGGGTAGATTATCCTCTCCCTGCCTGTTGTTTCCATCCGTTTGTAAGTATGAGTCGTATGTAAGTCGGATGTACAGGGGGGACTGCCTGTAGTGTGTTATTTATGCATCTGGATTTATATGGAACAGAGAGTTTAATGTATCCTAGAAACGTGCAGTGTATTTTTGATGTCTGCAAGATTTTTCTGACTGTTTTCTTTTTTTTTTTTCTGCAGTGAATGCGTACGTTTAAAATCAACAGACATCCAGCCGGATATCTTCAGCTATCTTTTACACTTAATGTATACTGGAAAAATGGCTCCTCAGCTTATTGATCCTGTGCGCCTTGAGCAAGGCATAAAGTTTTTGCATGCCTTTCCTTTAATTCAAGAGGCCAGCCTTGCAAGTCATGGTGGATTTTCTCATGCAGATCAGGTGTTCCCACTTGCATCTTCTCTTTATGGTATCCAGATTGCAGATCATCAGATCAGGCCACCAACAAAGGCTACCACTGCTGCTGAGAAGACTACACGAGAAACTCGACCACAAACCTCGAGATTGAATCAGGAAACACCATCAGACAATGTACAGTTAAATCAACTCCCGTCTTCATTGCCAGCAGCAAACCGGACAAATTTAACTTTCTCTGAGCCTGTGCATGCTCCATTGTCTCCGGAGCCTTCCTCTTCTGTTCCTGCTCCTTCTGCACTGGAAGAAAATAGCATGGAGGAATCGCCAAGCGAGGAGCAAAATACATCCCTCACAATCGCTCACGTCAAGCCAAGCATCATGAAGAGAAATGGAAGCTTTCCTAAATATTATGCCTGTCACTTGTGCGGTCGCCGTTTTAACTTGAGAAGCAGTTTACGTGAACACCTACAGCTTCACACAGGAATGCCATTTAGCTCCACAGCTGGGCAGACAGAGGCTAGTGTCTCCCCTTCCTTCTGTAATAATGGGTCAGAGCTAGGAAAGGAATCCATGGAGACAACAGAGACTGGCATGATAAGTGACAGTGATATGGCTCAGATCTCAGACTCGCCGATAATAGATGGTCAGCAGCAGTCCGAGACCCCGCCACCGTCCGATATTGCAGATATAGATAACTTAGAGCAAGCCGACCAAGAAAGAGAAGTGAAACGTCGAAAGTATGAGTGCACTATCTGTGGGCGTAAATTTATCCAGAAAAGCCATTGGAGAGAGCACATGTATATCCACACGGGCAAGCCATTCAAGTGTAGCACCTGTGACAAGAGTTTCTGCAGGGCCAACCAAGCTGCTAGACACGTATGTCTAAAGAGTTCTGACACCTACACGGTCGTCGACAAGCAGACTCTGGAACTATGTTCATTTGATGACAGCAGCCAGTTAGACAACATGCTAGTTCAAACAAATAAACGTTACAAGTGCAACTTGTGTGACAAAACGTTCTCCACGCCGAATGAGGTAGTAAAACATACGTGCCAAGGCCAAAACTCAGATGTCTTTGCTCTTGAAGACGAAGGAAAGTCAATCTTGTTAAGTAGTGGGGACTCAGAACCAGCAGACAGTGAGCATTCTATGCTAGCAACTATTAAAAAAGAGCAAGAGCCTGTGCTTGATTAGCTTTGCTGGTTGTGTACATAATATAAATATATATAATTTCCTACTGTGTAAATTTTTTTAACCTAGAGAATTTGTCATTTCTATCTCCTCCATCCCTTTTACCTTACCGCTTTATTTTAGTTTCAAGATAATATGCAGAACCCTGAGAAACAATTTTTGGTGTACAAGACCAAAATCCTTTTCATGGGTTGTATTAGGCATTGTGTTTTTGTTTGTTTTTTTTTTTTCTTTATACGAATTGTTTTTGTTTGTCCAAAGAAAACTGGAACAATGTAATGGCTTCCCTGATGTCAGTAGAACTACTGAAATTTATTACAGAAATTTAAGCTTTTTTTTTTTTTTCTTCTTCTTTTAGATGATAAATGTTTTGAACAGTATCTGTGAATATTGGGGGTAAGAAAAGTTAAAGTTTAAATAAATATAAATACTTACCACGTTTAATATATGAATTTTGATTTCCTCATATTCCATGTCTTTTAAAACCGGAAGGAAGGCACTGACAAGCGCCTAGATCAGTAGATAATCAATGGTAATACAAAATGGCGTATCTTTCACTGATCAGGATTAATCAAATCCGTAGAAATATGTTTGTTTTCCTTTTGCATATCTGCCACATTCTAATCTATGCTGCTCTATTTGATATCTAAGTGGAGTCATTGCGTTGCCAGTGTATGTGTAGTACAGACACTGGGTGCGTTTAAAATCGGTTGTTCATAGATTAACTTCTCCAAATCTCCCCCGATACCGTTGCACTACCTTGCCTAGAAGTGTCCGTGATGATCAGTATGGATATGTATTTCTAGGGCATTTAGCCATTCTACCAATTATTAGGTCTCCATAAAAATGTCTGTAGTTTTTATGTGAAAATAAAGGCATATATTTGGTAGACAAACAGGATTTTTAAAAATATTTTGTTAAGGCACAAATTAATTCATTTTTTTTTTTAATTTGTAGGCTGCATGCATGCATTTTTTTGTTGCTTACTGCTACATGCTGTGCTAGGTTAAAAATGACTACCTTTGTTTAGTATGAGGGTAAATAGGGGAGTACACTACCCTATTTTTGAGTGGCTATTTTAACTCTCAAAACTGCTATATTTAGAAATGTGGTCATAATTTGACAAGCAGGCTGTGTTCCCTCACAGACTTCCTAGCTAAACCAATGTAGTGATTGATCTGTCATTGTGGAGGAAGTACTAGTTCATTCCCAGTTAATCTCAGTGTTAAATGCCCCCAAAGTGTATGTTTCTAGTTTTGGAATTCATTTTAACATGCACATGATAACCTGCTGTGCCTTATTGATTACCAAGATGTACTTTTTTCTACTGATGAGCTTAAACCACACTGAATTTGGATTTTAGCCCATATGTTATCTGTGCATAATGGGGGATTTCTACTTTCTAAATAAACATCTTTTTATTATGTATAATAAAAACACCCCCAGTTCATTAGTACATAGGTTTATATTCTACTTAGGGATAGATGGAAAAGAAAACCCACCATTCTGCAATTAGTTTGCATTAGGTAGTCGATGTGAATGAAAAGAATTTTGCAAGGGTTTCCAAAGCTTAAAAGCAAGAGTGATCATTACTTTAGTTTGGTTCCAAATTTTAGTGTTTTATGTTACTCTCTGCACAGCTCCAGTGCCCTTTTATTTGCAGGTTATTTCATATGCCGCCTAGATTTATTTTTAACATTAAATTAATTTGCCATGACACCTTTATATTAAGTAAGGCTTTCAAGCAGAGGCTCTAGAATAGTTGCTTGAGTTAGCCTATCGGTTGATACCTGTTGACACATATAAACTTTTATTTTCTTCAAAATAAAGCAACTTTTTTCAAAATAATATTTTGTCATTTGTTTAATAGGTTCATTTACTGTCTATTTCACAGATTTTGCTATTCAGAAATTAAAGGTAGCTTAAGCAATATTGTGAAACACTTTACCCACATGCTGACCACCCTATAGCAGTTTTACTGTTACAGGACAGCAGCTGTGCGCAGGATTATGTAAACAAGGCAGAGTTCCGTTCTGATGCCAGTGTCATTAGTACAGTGACCGCAGATATTTTGATCACTGTATTAGTGTCATCGTTCCCAGTGTCTGTCCATTCACGCCTGATCACAGATGGAATCGCCACTATTTCAAATTGCTGCAAAAAGCAGAACGCATTTGCGATGTCATTACTTCTAATGGCACCCCAATCGTGTGATGGTAGTCATGTAAATCGTGCTGCAATGCATGCTGCTAGTCACTCAAAAAGGAATTTGAACTTCTTTTGGGGACAGCGTCGCGATTTACTGGCAAAATCACAGCGCGATCGGGGTGCCATTAGAAGTAATGGCATCGCAAGCGTGTCCTGCGTTTTGAAGCGATTTGGCATTAGCGATCAGGTGTGAATGGAGCCTTATAGCAGGAATACACGGTTAGAAAATCGGCCAATCGCTCGACCGCCGACCAACGAAACAGCGGTCAGTGGTCGAAAATGTTGCAGAAATACACGGGTAGAAAATGGACCAATTGCTCGACCACCAAGCGGTAGGTGGTCCAAAACCATCCGCTGATGTGTTCAAGAGATTTTTTACTGCTGACCACACCAACGCATAGAATATCGTTTGTTCGCTAACAATACGACACAAATTTTCCATTTTTTCAATCTGTCTTTTTCGTTCATGATATCGGGTATTACTTGCTGGGCATCGACGGTTAGAATATCGGCCGATCGTTTGTAGTACGGAAATTTTCGGCCAATATTCTTATCGTGTATTCCTCCCATTTGGTTCTGAGGGGAAAAAAGTATTTGATCCTCTGCTGACTTTGTATGTTTGTTTGCCCACTGACAAAGAAATGATCAGTCTATCATTTTAATAGTAGGTTTATTTTAACAGTGAGACAATAATAACAAAAATATCCAGAAATAGCACATTTCAAAAAAAAGTTATAAATTGATTTGCATTTTAATAAATGAAATAAGTATTTGATTCACTATCAATCAGCAAGATTTTTGGCTCCCGGGTGTCTTCTATATAGGTAACGAGCTGAGATTAGGAGCACTCTTAAAGGGAGTGCTCGTAATCTCCGCTTCTTACCTGTATAAAAGACACCTATCCACAGAAGCAATCAGATTCCAATCCCCACCATAGCCAAGACCAAAGAGCTGTCCGAGGATGTCATAGACAAGATTGTAGACCTACACAAGGCTGGAATGGGCTATCAGACCATTGCCAAGCAGCTTGGTGAGAGGGTGACAACAGTTGGTGCGATTATTCGCAAATGGAAGAAACACAAGCTAACTGTCAATTTCCCTTGGTCTGGGGCTCCATGCAAGATCTCACCTTGTGGAGTTTCAATGATCATAAGAACCATGAGGAATCAGCCCAAAACTAAACAGGAGAATATTGTCAATGATCTCAAGGCAGCTGGGACCATAGTCACCAAGAAAACAATTGGTGACACAATACGCCGCGAAGGACTGAAATCCTGCAATGCCTGCAAGGTCTCCTTGCTCAAGAAAGCACATGTACCGACCCATCTGCTGTTTGCTAATGAACATCTGAATGATTCAGAGAAATGGGTGAAAGTGTTGTGGTCAGATAAGACCAAAATCAAGCTCTTTGGCATCAACTCAACTCGTGTTTTGGAGCAGGGGGAATGCTGCCTGTGACCCCAAGAACACCATCCCCACTGTCAAACATGGAGGTGGAAACATGCTTTGGCTGTGTTTTTCTGCTAAGGGGACAGGACAACTTCACTGCATCAAAGAGATGATGGACGGGGCCATGTACCATCAAATCTTGGGTGAGCACCTCCTTCCCTCAGCCAGGGCATTGAAAATGGGTCGTGGATGGGTATTTCAGCATGACAATGACCCAAAACACATGGCCAAGGCAACAAAGGGGTGGCTCAAGAAGAAGCACATTGAGGTCCTGGAGTGGCCTAGCCAGTCTCCAGACCTTAATTCCATAGAAAATATGTGGAGGGAGCTGAAGGTTAAAATTGCCAAACGTCAGCCTCGAAACCTTAATGACTTGGAGTGGATCTGCA
Organism: Glandirana rugosa; assembly: GCA_018402905.1. Classification (NCBI taxonomy): domain Eukaryota; kingdom Metazoa; phylum Chordata; class Amphibia; order Anura; family Ranidae; genus Glandirana; species Glandirana rugosa. The sequence continues at coordinate 2,073,133 of BLSH010480477.1, forward strand.
AAGGGGAGTGGGACAAAATCCCTCCTGAGATGCGTGCAAACCTGGTGGCGAACTACAAGAAACATCTGACCTTTGTGATTGCAAACAAGGGTTTTGATACGAAGTACTAAGTCATGTTTTGCGAAGGGGTCAAATATTTATTTCACTCAACTTTTTTGATATGTGTTTTTCTGGATATTTTTTTTTATTCTGTCTCACTGTTAAACCTACCATTAAAATTTTAGACTGGTCATTTTTGTCAGTGGGCAAATGTACAAAATCAGGGGATCAAATACTTTTTTTTTTTTCCACAATTACTGTATGCATTTACTGAAAGTAAAACCTGCCCTTATACAGTGCATCTGGAAAGTATTCACAGCACTTCACTTTTTCCACATTTTGTTATGTTACAGCCTTATTCCAAAATTTATAAAATTCATTATTTTCCTCACAGTTCTACAAACAATACCCCATAATGACAACGTGAAAGAAGTTTGAAATCTTTGCAAATTTATTAAAAATAAACGAAAAAAAAATCACATGTACATAATTATTCACAGCCTTTGCTCAATAGGGAGGGGGACTAGCGGGGCTGGGGGTGCCCATCAATGCTGACCACTAAACTGACCTACCTGATTCTTCCTACACTGACCCCTACACTAACCATTACATTGACCTACCTACACTGACCCACCTACCTGACACATAAACTGACCTACCGACCTGACACATACACTGACCCACCTACCTGACACATATACTGATTCAGCATGGACCTGTAGAAACTGTCTGCCCCTCCCACTGCAGTGTAAACCGTGATCACCCTTTAAAAGGTTACACAGACCTACCTTCCTAGGCCTCACAAGTATGTGCCCATTTGTCTATTGCAGATCCTGACCAGATCTCACCTATTCATAATTGCCTCTAATTAGTGTCCACCTCAGACTTAGGAATAGTCTTCTAGATCTCCCATTAGGAGGAGTGTATGCTCCCATGGTTATGAGACAGAATCTCCCATTCTATGGTAGTGTATGACCCACTAAGATGGGGGCTTGTGAAGTAGGAGTTGGCTAAGCACTCTATGGCCATATAGTGTGACGGACTCCCCATATTTTGGTTGAAGATGTCCAAGTACTTTTAAATAGCCTTGCAGGTTTTAATGTCATTATTGCATGTGTGCGCTGTAATATGTAATTTCTAGGGGACGTAAAAAGCCAGCCAGCCTGAGCTCAGATGTGACGACCACGGCACCAAGTGCGGTCCGAATTTCCTACACACCCGCCGCACAGGCGCAGTGTCACTTTCCCGCTATCTGAATGCAGTGGTGGCCTTTAATGGACGTCACACGTCTCACGTTAGCGGGTTTGGACCAGTTTGATGAACATCATAGGCGGCACCGCCACGTCAATCTCGTTAACGTCCGCTCCCTCCGTGCTCGGGGCTAATAGCAGTATGCCTGCCCCAAGACCCAGGTCTTTTCGGAGGCCCACTCAGGGCTGTAGCCACCCTCAGCCCCGCGACCGGATGCCACTGCTCGATCCTGACTAGTCTTCCAGTTCCTGCCGCTGAAAAACATCCCCACAGCATGATGCTGCCACCACCATGCTTCACTGTAGAGATGGTATTGGCCATGTGATGAGCGATGCCTGGTTTCATCCAGACATGATGCTTGCCATTCAGGCCAAAGAGATCAATCTTTGTTTCCTCAGACCAGAGAATTTTGTTTCTCATGGTCTGGGAGTCCTTCAGCTGCCTTTTGGCAAACTCCACACTGGCTGTCACGTGTCTTTTACTGAGGAATAACTTCCATCTTGCCACTCTACCATACAGGCCTGATTGGTGGTGCTGCAGAGATGGTTGTTCTTTTGGAAGGTTCTCCACAGAGAAACACTGGAGCTCTGTCAGAGTGACTATCGGATTCATGGTCTCCTCCCTGACTTAAGGCCTTTCTCCCGCGATCGCTCAGTTTGGCCAGACAGCCCGCACTAGGAAGAGTCTTCTAGTTTCAAACGTTTTCCATTTATGGATGATGGAGGCCACTGTGCTCATTTGGACCTATAATGCTGCAGACATTTTTCTGTACCCTTCTCCAGATCTGTGCCTTGATGCAATCCTGCTTCGGAGGTCTACATATATTTCCTTGGACTTCATGGCTTGGTTTGTGCTCTGACATGCACTGTTAACTTTGGGACCTTATATAGACTGTGTGCCTTTCCAAATCATGTCCAATCAACTGAATTTACCACAGGTGGACTCCAATCAAGTTGTAGAAACATCTCAAGGATGATCAGTGGAAACAGGATCCACCTGAGCTCAATTTTCAATGTCATGGAAAAGACGGTGAATACTTGTGTACATGTGATTTTTTTTTTTTTTTTTTTTAGTACATTTTCAAAGATTTCAAACAAACTTCTTTCACATTGTCATTATGGGGTATTATTTGCAGAATTTTGAGGAAAATAATGAATGTAATCCATTTTGGAATAAGGCTGTAACATGGCAAAATGTGGAAAAAGTGAAGCGCTGTAAATACTTTCTGGAAGCACTGTACTAAATGGAGTTATGCAGCAGTGAAACACGTGTGCTTTGACATATGTTGGTGAATCCTTCTGCAGTTTTTGCTTAGCCCAGCTCCTATAGTATGGCAACACCACATATTTAAGACTTTAGAAGTCTAGCCACATCATATAGGAGGCCAAAATCCAAGGTGGCCCTTCATTCTTTCAAGGGGAATAAATTGCCCATCTAATTTCCAGACTACGTTTCACATTTTTGTGAATCACAAGCAGAATGTTTTAAAATGCCCTCAGGTGTGAGCAGCCAAGCTGTTTATCTGCAAAGTCTGGACAGCAAGTGGTTAACGTTGTGGCTTGAGAAAGTGTCGCACCAGATTGGTGGTCTGCCCATTTAGATTTGTGTAAACCAATAAGGCTAACACATGAACTGTCAAAGTGCTAAAGCTGAGACCTCTATTGAGCCCTGCTTAATGAAAGGCTAGGACCAGATTCACTGTTGAAGGAAAGGCATTTACATATTGATCTGCCGTTGAAGGATATCCAAACCCGAACATAAAAGTTAGTTGAAAGTTTTCTTGCTTCGTGTAAACTATTCATGGCTCTGTGATGGCGAACTTCCTCAGACACTGCCTTTCGGCCTCCAAGCTGTAAGGTTTAGCCGAGCAATGTTCTGATTGGAGAACTTTCCCTGGAATAGAAAAATTCCCTTCAGCGTTAAAGGTTTGGGTCCACAATCACTCCTGGAAATTTCAAGCTATGTACAAGAAGCGAGAAAAGGTTATAGGAGGAATGCATTTTCTGCCATCACCATCCAATTCACCTTTGGTGTTCCCCAACGCTGTGATCGCAAAATGTGCAGCTTAACCACTTGTTGACCTGGCCATAGCCAAATGACGGCTACAGCGCGCCGACTAATTCTGGGAGGGCGTATAATGACATCCTCCCAGGGGTTGTCCATGACCGCCGGGTTCTAAGGATCCGGCGCTTAATGGATCAGGGTAAAGGGCCCTTTACCACATGATTGCTCTGTTGACAGTGATTGCTCAGACCAACTGGACAAACTGGTGTCATGTCCGGTTATGTCCCCTCCTCCCACCAATCGTATGAGGAGAGGAGGGTGAAGTTGCAGCATGAGGCTGCTTAAGTGTGTAGCAGAGCCCCGTAGTGCCCCATCAATGCCCATCAGAGCCTAGGAGTGTGCCATAGCAGTGCTCTACAGTGCCACTAAAGTGCCCATTAGTGCCAATACAATGCCCATCAGTAAGTGCTCTTCAGTGCTACCGTATCAGTGGATCCTCCTCAGTGACCGTCAGTGCTCTAAAAATGTGTTTTCATTTTTTTTTTACCACATTTTCCAAAAACTGTGTAAGTCTCACACGTAGTATCGCCATACTGGGGAGTAGCAGAATGTATTTTGTGGTGTAATTTGCGGTATGCATATTCCATGTGAGAGAAATAACCTGTTAATATGACAATTTTGTGAAACAAAACTTCATTTTGCAAAGAAGTTTAGGAAAAAATTACGTGAATAAACTTGCCATGCCTCTTACTAAATACCTTGGAGGGTCTACTTTCCAAAAAACAAACAAATATTTGGGGGAAACACCCTAACAATGCATGGTGCTGCTGTAAGACCACACAAACAAAACAACATATTACAGCGCACACGTACAAGAATGACATTTTACTCCTGCAAGGCTATTTAAAAGCATCTAAACATATAAAACAAATATGCAAAAATATGGGGATTTGGTCACACTATACGGCCATAGAGTGCTTAACCACTTCACCCCCGGAAGGATTTCCCACTGTAGGACCAAAGCACTTTTTTCAATTTGGCACTGCACTGTTAACTGGTAATTGCGGGGTCATGCAATACTGTACCCAAACGAAATTTGTGTCTTTTTTTCCCACAAATAGAGCTTTCTTTTGGTGGTATTTGTTCACCTCTGTGCTTTTTATTTTTTGCGATATAAACGAAAAAAGAACGAAAATTTTGAAGAAAAATGATATTTCTCCTTGCGTTCACTGACAGACGCAGCTCTTCATTGACTTTGTGGGGTTTTATGTTCGTCCAACTAGGAGTTAACTAGGCAGGGAAAAGAATCAGCTGGCCCCTCCCCTGGGGGCCGTCCTCTCTTCCTACATCAAACCCCCTCACAGTATAGCTCTCCAGTTTCAATGCCTAGTTCGCAAGGAGTTGACCTGGCTTCCCTATAGGGAACTGCGGTCCTGATTATGACCATTTTTCTTATTTTATTTTTTACTGCAATCAAGATGATCTGCTATCAAGAAGCCGGTCGGGGCATAGAGAGTCCTGAAGCTCTGTACTTTTCCCCGACCTGGCCAACATGATGCGAAGCCAGTCCCGCTAGGGGGGACCCGCCGCATCTTACCCGTTCCGTGCGGGAGGCCCGGGATGAAATCCCCCTGTTGGTCCCCTTTACCGATGCGTTCGGCAGGGTGACTTTGGGCCTGCAGCATACCGCCGTCAAGGGCGCGAAGTCTGCTTTCTGGTGGCTACCGTGGCGTCGGACCGGTAAGTGAGCGCCCTGCCTTCCCCCGTCACAGGGTGTGAAGAGGGCCCGACGTCCGCAAAACTTGTGCATTCACGGTAACGGCAGGTTGTCCGGGGTAGCCACCGGTGGGATCAGCCCTCCATCTTGCCCCCCGCCACACCTCGCCCCCCCCCCAGCACCATGCGATTGTTCGGCCTTCTCATCCGGATCGCCATGCGGCGTTCGGCCACCATTTTGCGGCGGACTGCCGCCATTTTGCCGTAGCCGCGGACATTGTCAGTCTATGGGGCTTTCCCTCTAGCGTTCGGAGCGGCCATTTTCGGTACTGCACGTTGCCTGTGAGGAGTATTCGGCCTCTAGTGTTTCCTGGCGGCCATTTTCACTGCATGCTCTGCATTTCTACACATGGCTGCAGCTTCTCTCTCACCTCACAGAACGGCAGTGACAGGGGCAGCTCTTACAGATGATCTGCGCTAGAAGGCAGCTGGAACTGCAAGTATAGCTGGGCTCCCTCCGGGTGCTGGTGGTGGTGGGGTGCTGTCCTCTGACTCCCTGTGGGTGTGTAGCTGTGTGCGGGTGTCCCTTACATCCTTGTGTCATTCCTGGCAATGGCTGATC
>BLSH010480477.1:2090019-2100126 GCA_018402905.1 Glandirana rugosa
TATGATAATGTCATAGTCTAGTCTAGTTATAATCGTAGGGGTGATCCAATCACAAGATTTTTTGTACCGCCCTAGTCGGGTCTATGAACGATCGTGCACGCAAATCGGGGAAACGGGTCGGGTGGGTTCACGTCCTAGTTATCTAGCGACTGTGAATGGTTTGTGTCTTGTATAGACGTGGCAAACGTCTCTAGTACGGGTTAGGGACGTTTTAGACTGTCACTAAAACCATCGCTGAACTTCGTCCGAGACCGTTGGTCCACTCAAAAAACGGACACTCAGTGTGATCACATGGATATTTAAATCTTCGGTTGTACAGTTTAGGCTCCGTGTGATCACTTCTCCGGATGCGCAACTCGTACTTTTTACTGTGTTTCAACAGTGTCTTTATATAAGAAGTGTGCAGGGATTGGGCATGATCTCTGCAAACGGTGCAGATATGTTCTGTGTTTGGTAAGTGTCAGCGATCTATTGATCCTGCACTTGGGTGGGCTGGGCAAAGGGGCTAAACGCACGTGCTAGCAAGTATCTGGGCTGATCCCGCCATGTTTTTTAGAACACTAACCTAGTGGGGATGCTAATATTGATCTGATCTGATACTGTAATAGTATCTAACACCTATCTAATGTTTGTGTATGCGTGTCTGAGTACCTAACTGGCCCTGCCTGGTGTTTTACACTGACTCTAACACACGCTAAAACCTAACTGGGGTCACCATCGGGCGATCGGGGGTTAAAACCTATAAAAGGTATATAATATATACGGCTGGTAACCTGATGGGGGGAAAAAACCTAGCTAGCTAGTGTCACCCGTGACACTTATACGGTGATCACAGGTGACGGGGCAATCAAGGGGTTAAAAACTTTATGGGGGGGGTATTTACACCTACCTAGGCCTACTACTACCTACCCTAACACTGATTAGGGTCAAAAGTAACAGCGATCAGTGAACGATCTGATTGCTGCACTCAGTGACACGGTGACAGGAGTGAAGGGGTTAACTGGGGGGGGGGGGCGATCAAAGGGTCAAACGTGTGCCTATGTGTACTGGTGTCACTGTAGTGTTAATGCAACTTACGTTTCTGATGTCCTCTCTACTCTCTGCAACGGAAAAGAACGCAGAGAGGGAGAGTGACATCACTTCCCCTGTCTGTGTTTACATTCCACAGACAAGGGAGGCATCCCATTCGCTGGGACCGATCAACAGGAATAAACCAAAATTTTATTGGTTTATTCCTGTGGATTGAACGGTCCTGTAGCGAATCGGACAGCCGCATGCGTGCGCCCCTTAGCCGTGCCCGCGATCGCCGCCTATATACAGCAATTTGTGGAATAGAGCCACACTGCCGCAGTAAATATGTGGTAGCCGGTCGGGAACCGGTTAAGCCCACCACTGCGTCAAAGTACCCCATTGTCAGTGGGTCCTACACTAACCATAGAATGAAAGATCCTGTCTCTAAACCATGGGAGCAATACACTCCTCTTTATGGGAGAACGAAAGGACTCATCCTACAGCTCGGATGAACACTAATTAGAGGTAATGAGGGAGGATGGGGTTCTCCAGCCCAAATGATCTGGTCAGGACCACTATAACAAACAAACATTTGGGGGGGGAACACCCTAACAATGCATGGTGCTGCTGTAAGACCACACAAACAAAACAACATATTACAGCGCACACAAACAAGAATGACATTTAGGCCTGATTTACACCTATGCATTTTTTGTGCTTTTTGCAGAATTGCACTACAGAATGTGTTCCATAGGAAACCATATTAAATGGACTGTAGTGCAAATTTGCAAAATGCAAAAAGCACTAAAAATGCATAGGTGTGAATTGAGCCTCACTCCTGCAAGGCTATTTAAAAGCATCCAAACATATAAAGCAAATATGCTAAAAGCACAGCAGTGCTCTACAGTGCCCATTAGTGCCAATACAATGCCTGTCAGTAAGTACTCTTCAGTGCCACCGTATCAGTGGATTCTCATCAGTGCCTGTCAGTGCCATAAAAATGTGTAAAAACTGCGTTTTAATTTTTTCCCCCCCATTTTCCAAAAACGTACGGAAAAATAAAAAGACATGTTCAAAATACTCATAATGCCTCAAAGATTATTCATTGGGGTATTTTCTTTCCAAAATGGGGTCATTTTGTGGGCGTTGAGGTAGTCAAATTATATGTGTAATTTATGCTCCTAGAACGCCTGATGGTGCTCCCTGCATTTTGGACCTCTGTATGTGGCCAGACCATGTAAAAGTCTCACCCATGTGGTATCGCCATACTCAGGAGTAGCAGAATGTAATTTGGGGTGTAATTTGTAGTATGCATATGTCATGTGAGAGAAATTACCTGTTAATATGCCAATTCTGTGGAAAAAAAAATCTTCATTTTGCAAAGCATTGTGTAAAAAAATTACAACGTGAAAAAATTTGCCGTGCCTCTTACTGAATACCTTGAAAGGCCTACTTTCCAAAAAAGGTAATTTGGGGGGGTATTTGTACTTTCCTGGCTTGTTAAGCCTCGTACACACGGTTCGACGGTCGTACAACCGAACGGACCAAATCGTATGTTGAATCATGTAGCTTGCGTACTGACATGCACTACATGATCGTACGACCAAGCTGAACGTAGTGACGTGTAATGAACGTATAAAGAGAAAGTTCAGGTGCATGTAATTTGTGAATTCGGAACGAACTGACACTTCCAGCCGTTCCTGACTTCTGAGCATGCGTGTTTTGCACAGTACAACTTGTTGGACCAACTTCTCTGTACACAAGATACAACAATCGTACGACCTCTTGTTGGTACTACCAACGTTTTCTAATTTGCTCATACAACTTCTGTTGTACGACCATCGTACGTAGGCTGTTCTAATCGCGCATACTAATGGTTGGATGATCATTCAACGAGCGTGCGTACGACCATTTGTATACGACCGCCAAACCGTGTGTACGAGGCTTTAGTGTCTCAAGAAATGAGATAGGCCATGAGTACATCAGGTGTGATCAGTTTTCAGTGATTGGCAGCATAGCTTGTAGAGTAGACTCTATAACTTTCACATAGACCAAATAATATACACTGATTTGGGTTATTTTTACCAAAGATATGTAGTCGTATATATTTTGGCCAAAATTTATGAAGAAAAATTACTAATTTGCAAAATTTTATAACAGAAACAAAGAAAAATGCATTTTTTTACAAAATGTTCGGTCTTTATAAAAAAAAAAACCCAGAGGTGAATAACCGAGTGGCTGGATAGCGCAAATCGCCGTCTATAAACGGTGGCTCGCGCACAGCCGGTGACGCGCTCTCGTGCCCGCCGCACTCTCCAGCAGTATAGCCGCAGGTCGGGCGGACTTGATGTCCACTGGCATAGAGTCCACCCAAAGAAAAATGTCCGCTGGCTGGCAATGTCCGCTGGCATCGAGTCTTCCAGAAGAAAAACAGGGAACCACCTATGTAAACACGGCGGTTTCCCGCTCTGTCAGGCGGCATGTAAAAGATCTACTGATCCCTGTCACTGGGATCAGTTAGATCTCTTATGCCCCTGGCAGCCCAGCCCCCTCACAGAACACGCATAGGGAACGCAGTTAACCCCTAGATCGCACCCCCGCAGGTTAACCCCTTCACTGCCAATGACATTTACACATTGGTCCCAAAAAAGTGTCAAAAATGTCTGACATGTCCGCTGCAATATCGCAGTCCCGATAAAAATCGTAGCTTGCTGCCATTACTAGTAAAAAAAAAAATTGTACAAATGCCATAAATGATTTCTCCTGGTTTGTAAACGTGGCAACTTTTGCGCAAACCAATCAATTAACGTCGATTTGTGATTTTTTTTTTTTTTTTTTACCACAAATATGAGGAAGAATATATATCGGCCAAAACTGATGAATACATTTTTTTTTTTTTTTTTTTTGGATATGTATTATAGCAAAAAGGCAGAAGACCTAGAAATTTGATGCACCCTCTGGTGGACATGTATGGTGATTGGATAACTCTCGAGGCATCTATCTGCACTAGAACTCTCTCATTTGGAATAAATGCCCTGCTGAGACTTGTTTCAGAGAACTCCCAAACGGATTAGAGACTGTAGTGGGAGCAAGTCTTGCTAACGTGCAAAGAACTTTCTCTTTCGTTCATTGGTGGACACAGCAGCTCCATAGACCATTGGGTTATGCTGCCCTCTTCAGGAGTGGACTAGGCAGAACATGCAGTTCAACAAAAAAGGCAGACACAGCCCCTCCAAGGGGGCAGTCCTCCCTGACAGTAACCCTCCACCCTGCAACAGCTAGCTCAGTTTTTTCTGCCTAGTGCAAAGAGTAAGGACCTGGCTCCCTGCTGGGATCTATGGTACCTCTGCATTTGGTTCCACTTCTGCTGTGTTTTCGAGATGAAGACTACAATCAAATGCTGGGCTGGGTGACAGGCTGGATAATATAGATCCAGGTAGTCTGCCCAGCCCGGCCAGCGGGCGCGCGAAGACCTTAGCTCCATTCTGGGTCGGCCGTGACAGGCCCCTAACCGGACGGGGCGGCCTGCGGCTTAAACGTCCCGCCAGAGCACATATGACCGGGCCCTTGGGTCCGTGTCACAGTGCTACCATGGCCGACAGCTCCCCCCGGAATGGATGGGGAGGCAGATCTGTCTCGGGTGGGATACCCGCTACCGCCCAACTAGATGGGTAAGTACGCCCCCCCTCTCCTGCTGGGGTATGGGGGGAGCAGGCGGGTTCCCTCCCAGGGTGTTAGGCTGGCGGGCTGGTTCCCCCCTCCCTCCTTCACTTCACTCCCCTCCGGTGCTGCGCTGCCGCTGGTCCCCCCTGGGGTCCCCTTGTGGTGTCCGGGGTTTTTAGCTGTGCCCCTCACCCTCCTGCCTTGTGCTGCTTCGGCTGCCACCGGGCGGGTAATGCAATGGCAGCTGATGCGGGCGCTTCCCCACCAGACCACTCCGTGGTTGCGGCCAGCGCCTCAGGGACTGCGGTCCCCCTTGACGCTCTGTCAGCAGTCTTGGAGTCCTTTGGCTCCCGGGTAGAGATGGCATGTGGGCGTAAGGTGGTTAAAAAGCGGCCCCTACCCCCCTTCCTCCGGAGAGGACTCGGACCCGGAAGGGGGTTCCAACATGACGGGGACCCCCCTTGAGCTGTCGTTAAAGCGAGGCCCCGGATTCCTCTGATAGCGAGGAGGAATCTTCGGCGACCACTGCTATGCACGAGACGGCATTAGTAGGTGCCCTGATTACAGCGGCGTGCGATGATCTGAAGCTGGAAGAGGCAGCAGGAGCTTTGCAGGAGGTGACCGTTCCCTTTGGGTCACATAAACCGGTCCATGCGGCTAAGGTTTTACCTTGTCTTACTTTGATAAGTTTGTCTACAGAGAATGGGAACGACCTCAGGGGCCCTTCCCCATACCAAAGTGGTTCTCTGTGCACTATCCAGGACAGCCTGGTAAAGAAATGGGCGTCCCCTCCCGTGATTGATTCCCCCCCCTGAATAAGGCGACTACGGTATCGGTAGAAGGCACACCGTCTTACGGAACCATCTGATAGGAAAGCCGAGGCTGTCACCAGATCCATGTTTGTTCTGGCGGGGTCTGCTATGCGGTCTGTGTTGGCCTCTGCTCTGGTGTCGCAAATGTTCATAGAATGGGCAAAGCTATTGCACCATGAATTGAGCAATGCATAGGTTCCTCCTGCGTGTGTCGAGCTCGCTGACCAGCTCATCCAAGGGCTTAAATATCTGTGTGACGCAGCCCTGGATACAGCCCCCGTTATCCAACTTGTCCGCCTTCTCTGTGGTTGTCAGGCGGTTGCTCTGGCTAAAGTGTTGGTCGGCGGACCAAACATCTAAGAAGGCCCTGGCGGACTTGCCTTTTCAGGGTGGGCGGCTCTTTGGAGCCACCCTGGATGAGATCATAAAGGATCTCACCAGTGGAAAATGCACCTTTCTTCCGGAGACTAGGAGGAGTAAGAAGTCCCGCCGTAGGCCGGGCCCCTCCTTTTCGGCCCAGAAGAGGCTTTTTCGTACGTCCCGCTCGTCGGGCAAGGGCTCCCAGCCCGCCAAGCCTCCCGCGGGTGGACAAAAGCGTCCCTGGCAGCGTAAGCGTGACAAGCCAGAGGACAAGTCCTCAGCATGAAAGGTTGCCCCGACCTGTCCTTCGGGTGCTGGGATGTCTCCTGGGATTTGCGGACCGGTAGAATTCCCGCATTTCGGACCGCTGGGTGCACGAGGTGATTTTGTCAGGGTACAAAATAGAATTTCGTTCCCAACCTCCGGACAGGCTCTTTGCCTCAAATATGCGGCAGGCCTTGCTGGGGGCGGTGCAGGACCTGCTTCGCCAAGGTGTAGTGGTCCCTGTCCCGGCCTCAGAACGTTTCCGAGGGTTTACTCCAACCTGTTTGTGGTTCCAAAGAAGGATGGGGCCTGGCCGATACTGGACCTAAAGGCCCTCAACTGCTACGTACGTGTACGAAAGTTCAGGATGGAGTCCGTCTGCTCTGTGGTGGCTTCACTGCACCAGGGCGATTTTCTGGCTTCCCTCCACATCAAAGATGCGTACCTACATATTCCCATATGCACTCAGCACCAGCGCTTTGCGGTCAAGGAGCATCACTATCAGTTTGTGGCTCTCCCATTTGGCCTGGCCTCTGCGCCTCGGGTCTTCACCAAGCTACTGGCCCCGGTTCTGGCACTTCTGAGGCAGAGTGGCATCGCGGTGATGGCGTACCTGGACGACCTCCTCTTGCCAGCGGAGTTGGCTCCAGCCCTGAGGGACAATGTGATGATCATCATGCGCACCCTGCAGGAGTTCGGCTGGGTGATAAATCTCCCAGAATCTGTGCTGACTCAGTCTCACTGTTTGGAGTACCTAAGTCGACAGGTGCTGGACCAAGGAGAGTGGTCCTTGCACCTGGACGTGTTTCATCAGATTTGTCTGCAGTGGGGCATGCCAGACGTGTATCTGCTAGCGTCTCGTCTCAATCGGAAGGTGCAGACCTTCGTGAGCAGGACAAGGGATCCCTTGGCGGATGCAGCGGATGCTCTAGTGGCTCCGTGGGCTCGGTATTGGCTCATCTATGCCTTCCCCCTCTAAAGTTGCTTCCACGCCTATTGCGCAGAATAGAGGCAGAGGGCATACCGGCCATTCTCATAGCTCCAGATTGGCCACAGCGCCCTTGGTACGCCCTACGTGGTACAGATGGTGGTGGATGTCCCCTGGCGTCTCAGGGGTCCATCTTGCATCCTGCTTTACCCTCTCTGGCTTTAACGGCCTGGCTATTAAATCCCAGGTAACATACAATAAACTGCGCTAGAAATCCAAAGCGAGCTGCAGCAAAATACTAAGTGTATATAATCAATGGAAAAACAAAAGCTGCGCTAAATTAACGCGCTGACGTCACCACTATTTTGTTTTTCATCCCGCGAAACGGGAGCCGGCCGGCACATACGAGAATTTGTAATTTAAATTTACTTCACTATGAGTCCTCCTTTCTCCCATATGATGCACTCCATATGTATGTGAACGGGGAGCGTACCTGACTAGTGACAAGGATTCCCAGCCCTTTGTGGTTTATACAGTGGAAGGTGTACTATGAGGATAAGGATACTCTTCTGAGGAGGAGATATAAGTGGCTCTACATCCCAGGTCGGGGATTCGTATGCAACTGAACACTCAGTGTTCTGGTAAGCCCCCTGCATTTATTGGTGGTGGACTTTCCTTTATTTCACCAGTTTCCTGTGGTGACACTACAATCAGCTAGTTAACACAGACTTTTAGTGGTGCAAGGAATACCACACTATTGGGACTTTTTACACTTGTTATTTTCATGCAATTATTGGTTAATTTAGCGCAGCTTTTGTTTTTCCATTTATTAAATCCCAGGTGTTGAGGGATTGGGGGTCTCGGACTCGGTGATCCCCACCATGCTCAAGGCACGTAAGGCCACTTTCCGGAAGATATACCACCGCACCTGGAGGGCTTACATTTCCTGTAAGTGACATACATTAGTATTATGCATATGAGTTACAGTGCATCCGGAAAGTATACCCCATATTGGCAACATGAAAGAAGTTTGCAAATTTATTAAAAATAAAAATAATGTACATAAGTATTCAGAGCCTTTGCCATGACACTCAAAATTGAGCTCAGGTGCATCCTGTTTACATTGATCATCCTTGAGATGTTTCTACAACTTGATTGGAGTCCACCTGTGGTAAATTCAGTTGATTGGACATTATTTGGAAAGGCACACACCTGTCTCTATAAGATCTCACAGTTAACAGAGCACAAACCAAGCCATGAAGTCCAAGGAATCGTCTGTAGACCCCTGAGACAGGATAGTATCAAGGCACAGATCTGGGGAAGGGTACAGAAACAATTCTGCAGCATTGAAGATCCTAATGAGCACAATGGCCTCCATCATTCGTAAATGGAAGAAGTTTGGAACCACCAGGACCCTTTCTAGAGCGGGCCGCCCGGCCAAGCTCAGCGATCAGGGGAGAAGGGCCTTAGCCAGGGAGTTGGCAAAGTATCCGATGGTCACTCTGACAGCTCCAGCATTTCTCTGTGGACAGAGGAGAACCTTCCAGAAGAACAACCATCTCTGCAGCACTCCACCAATCGTGCCTGTATGGTAGAGTGGCCTGACGGAAACCACTCCTCAGTAAAAGGCACATGACAGCCTGCCTGGAGTTCGCCAAAAGGCACTTGAAGGACTCTCAGACCACGAGAAACAAAATTCTCTGGTCTGATGAAACCAAGATTGAACTCTTTGGCCTGAATGGCAAGCATCATGTCTGAAGGAAACTGGGCACCACTCATCCCCTACAGTGAAGCATTGTGGTGGCAGTATCGTGCTGTGGGGAAGTTTTTCGCACAGCAGGAACTGGGAGGCTAGTCAGTATTGTGTAAAAAATGAAATCAGCAAAGTACAGAGACATCCTTGATGAAAACCTGCTCCAGAACACTCTGGACCTCAGACTGGGGTGAAGGTTCATCTCCCAACAGGACAGCGACCCTAAGCACACAGCCAAGATAACAAAGGAGTGGCTACTGGACAACTCTGTGAATGTCCTTGAGTGGCCCAGACTTGCACCCGATTGAACATCTCTGGAGAGATCTGAAAATGGCTGTGCACCGACACTCCCCATCCAACCTGATGGAGCATGAGAGGTCCTGCAAAGAAGAATGGGAGAAACTGCCCAAAAACAGGTGTGCCAAGTTTGTAGCTTCATACGCAAAAAGACTTGAGGCTGTAATTGGGGCCAAAGGTGCTTCAACAAAGTATTGAGCAAAGGCTGTGAATATTTATATACATGTGATTTTTTTTTTTTAATAAATTTGCAAAGATTTCAAACTTCTTTCACGTTGTCATTATGGGGTATTGTTTGTAGAATTTTGAGGAAAATAATGAATTTAATTCATTTTGCAATAAGGCTTTAACATAAAATGTGAAAAAAGTGAAGCGCTGTGAATGCTTTCCAGATGCACTGTATATAATCCTGAACTTTCCCACATCCCAATAAAATCTTTTTTAAAATTCAGTTTCTCCTACGTTCACTCACAGACGCAGCTCTTCATGACTTTGTGGGGTTTTATGTTCGTCCTACTAGGAGTTAACTAGGCAGGGAAAAGAATCAGCTGGCCCCTCCCTTGGGGGCCGTCCTCTCTTCCTACATCAAACCCCCTCACAGAATAGCTCTTCAGTTTCAATGCCTAGTTCGCAAGGAGTGACCTGGCTTCCCTATAGGGAACTGCGGTCCTATTGTGACCATTTTTCTTTTTTATTTTCTTTTCTTTTTTTGCTGCAATCAAGATGATCTGCTATCAAGAAGCCGGTCGGGGCATCGAGAGTCCTGGTGCTCTGTACTTTCCCCGACCTGGCCAACATGATGCGAAGCCGGCCCCAACACAGGGACCCGCCGCATCTTACCCGTTCCATGCGGGTGGCCCGGGGCGAGATCCCCCACTTTGGTCCCCTTCCCGATTCGTTCGGCAGGGCGACTCTGGGCCGGCAGCATGCCCCCCATCGAGGGTGGAAAGTCTGCGTTCGGTGGCTGCCGTGGCGTCGGACGGGTAAGTGAGCGCCCTGCCTTCCTCCCCACCCGGGGA
>BLSH010480477.1:2107538-2122571 GCA_018402905.1 Glandirana rugosa
GTCAATTGGTGCGCAAAAGTGGTCGCTTTTACGGATGATGAGAATTCATTTCTGGGGTTTTTATTTTTTTTTTATTTTTTACTAGTAATGGCGGCGATCTGCGATTTTTAGCGGTACTGCAATATTTCAGCGGACATGGAACATTTTGACACTTTTTTGGGACCATTGGCATTTATACAGCGATCAGTGCTATAAAAATGCACTGATTACTGTGTAAATGCCATTGGCAGTGAAGGGGTTAATCTGCAGGGGGCGCTCTAAGGGTTAACTGTGTTCCCTGGGCGTGTTCTTACTGTGGGGGGGACTGCCCTAGCTGGGGAAGGGAAGTGATCACACCTTCCATGTAGAAGGAGGTCCGTGTTTACTTACACGGACCTCCGTTCTTTCACTCTGGGGGGGGCATCACGGGTGGCTGGCGGAGATCGAATCCGCCGCACCCGCTCCCTGGCCCTCCCCGGACACAGTGAGCGCGCGGGCGTGCCTCCGGCGGCACGCGCGCGCTCACTGGGCTCGATCTCGCGGCCGCCGTCATATGACGGCAATCCGCCCTATCGAGCCACACTGTCGCCGTCAATTGCCGATCAGCCGTCAGCAAGCGGTTAAAGTATGTTATGCAGCACAGCGCTTATGCTATGTAATTTAGCCCTTTCTATCACCTGAAATACCCGGCTGATCCTGCCTGGTGCTGTTCTCCCCCCTGTAAACTGACCACATATATCATGGCTGCTGAACCCTGTCACCGTGGTCAGTTTCATGTGCCTCCGTCATCCGTTGTTTCTCCTTGCTCCCTCTCTCCCCCCTCCCTCCCTGTCAGCTGCGTTAGTGCCCCCCCCCCTTCCTTCCTGCTGCATGAATTATTGTTTTGTTGCTACAATCCCGTGTGTTATGTTATAGTATGTGCCCCAGTGTATGTTATTTATAAAAGAAATATGCTGCTGTATACCTAATTTCAGAGTGGCGCTCATGTGACCACCCGCTGCTCTCCTCCTGGCTGGCATCAGCGGGGGATTCTCAGCCCCGCCCACTGTAGTTGTCGGATCGGGGAAGACAATGGCGGCGCTCTGAAATTAGGTATACAGTGGCATATTTTTTATAAATAACATACGCTGGGGCACATACTGTAACATAACACAGGGGATTATAGCAAGAAAAAAAAGTAGCTTTACAACCACTTTAACTATGTTACTATGTCAATTAGTGTTTACTAATTGTTTCCAAAACCAGATGGAGGACAGGGATGTGTTTTTCCAACTCCTAATTATTGCCTTTCTAGCATAGAATAGGATCCCGACCATAGTCCTCTCAACCATAGTAGGAACCAGTTTCCTGGGATTCCAGCATACAAGATAAAGGAACCAGAAGGCAAGAGCCTGGCATAGAAATCAACTAGCAGAATTTTGGGGAGGGAGCAAAACAGTTGTTAGCACGTGCATTAAAAACATCAACAACATTTAGTATTGGGAAAAGGCAGGACAAGTCCAAAATAGATAGAGAACATTTCTAGTTTACTGATCACATCTCCAGCAGGCCTGGGAGAGCGTGGCGTTGAATGAGGAGTAAAGTAGGCCCTGTGGTCAGTCTGATAGACACAAGGGGGAGATTTACTAAAACTGGTGCAGAATATGGAGCAGCTTTGCATAGTAACCAAACAGCTTCCTATTTCAGCTTGTTCAATTTAGCTTTGACAATAAAACCTAGAAGCCAATTGGTTACTATGCACAGCTGCAGCAGATTCTGTGGGCACCAGTGTTAGTAAATCTCACCCAAGGTGCTTAGACTGTATGTCCCAAATGTCCGTACAATCTTCAATGTCCAGATCTGAAATATCCCCTAACCATTTTTGCCTGAGTGAGCATAGACTGGAAGTGCTACCATAAGGAGATGGTTATAAAGATAGCATAGCCCCACTTTCCAGGCCTTAAAGGTTGTCAGGAAAACCCTAGCTAACCTACGACTCTGCTCCTGCCTGCTGTCTCTGGTTCCCCGCCTTGTTTGAGTGCCTGTCAAGCTGACAGCATCTGCCTTGCTGCAACTAGCTGGAAGTTCTTGCCTTGAGCCTGCCAGAAACAAGGTTCCAGTACAAGTGTCAGCCCTACAGATTGAGCAGAGTGCTTCCTTAACCTACTGTTTTCCTCCAGACGAAGCCACATCAGTAGGTGGCGTAACATGTAGAGGCATGGCTTGGCGGTGGTATCCTGTATTCATATGTGAGAAGCTGTTTTTACTTATGTCATTTATGCTGTTACTTTTATAATAAAATGTGAGTACCATTTCAAGGGGTAGCATGGTTTAATCCACATATTGCTGAACATACTGCACTATGAAAGCCCTTTTTCTTGCATGTCTCCTGGGAGCTGTGGAGGATTGTTACTATTGATCCAGCCTTATAGGAGATTCCCTTACTAAGTGGTTTTACTACACTGAGCTTGTATATGTGGCTAGACCTGGCGTGGTCAGTGCTTTGGGAACGCCATCCTTAAAGGAGACATACCCATTTGGGAGTGGAGGAATTGATACTTAAACGCAATTAGACCCAGTGGGGTCACCTATTGAGGTGAGCCTCCAATTCACCTGGTGGGGGGGAGCACATTGCACTTTATCTTATTGCAGTTTTGGAAGGATTCTTTAGATATCAAAAAGAAGAATCACATTGCCTAAAATTTGTCTTGCACTGTTTTTAGTGGACTATCATTTCATTCATCTATTGACCTTTCCACTTTTAAGGGATTGAAGCTTTAGGCCTTGGAAGTGGACTGTATACACAATTCAAGTTTTTTATGCACCTTTAGCACCTAGCACTTTTTTGCTGATCACAAGGGGCATTTCTTTGAAGAATCTATTTATATTTATTTTGATGTGTATTTTTATGTTTATTTATTTATTTGCCCATATGTATTGTTGTTTTTATTTATTTGCATCACTGATTGATCATGATCGTTTTGATTATGAAAATAATATGGTGTATATCTGGAAGAAACCGCCATTGAATCAGCGGTCATGTAGATTCTCCATGTCCAATAGTAAACACAAACGTGGGTTTTTCCAACACGGAAACTGAAATTTTGGATCAAGTGTTAGGGGACACTGGCTCTGATTTTTTCCCCCGACAGGAATGCCCAGTCCAAACCAGCAGCTTCCACTCCGGCATGTTGAAACTCCCAGCAGGGTCTTCCCCACAAGAAGAAGAAAAAGACAAGGGCCAGAAAAAATATTGCAAGAAAACCCGGAGAGGCTGCCGAAGGAGGTGCAAATACATACAATCTAAGGGGGAAATCGCCACAGACTTTACAAGCATCCTGAATCTGTCAATACGAGAATTGACTGCACATGAGATGATAACTCCTTGTTAAGGGTTTGAATTTCTGCCCCACCGGGCATTTTATTTTGTTTGCGACTGTGTTAGATGTCAACAAATTTGCTCATAAATTGATGCTACAGAGACACTATTATCAGGATGACGAGGAGACAGGGGAAACCCCACAGGAGTTCTCTGTTATCTCTGATCAGTGAGACTCTAGATTTCAGGGATATGTGTATGCTGCATGATTTAGAAGAATTCCATGATGCTCCCACCCCCAGCCCCAGTCAGGAGGTTGGGGATAACCCTGCAATCGTTGCTCCATTTAGATTAAAATCAGACTTTTACCCCATCAACTCTAGGGGTAAGATGCTAGATACAGTCCAAAAAAAATGTAGAAAGGGATCTCGCTACACTAGCATCCCGCACTCTTGGTAGGGATCGGATCTATAATGACAATCTCACAGTGGAGGAGCGGAAAGCCCTTACCGAGCTTAGTAATAACTCCTCCTTTGTGATAAGGAACTCAGATAAAGGGGGTCTGGTAGTGGTACTGGAGGCATCCGCCTATCAGGCTGAGGCTATCAGACAACTATCAGACATTGAGACGTATACCAAGTTAAAAGGGGACCCTACTACATCTTTCAAAAATATTTTGCAACAGCTGTTTTTTTCCAAAGGGGTTTGTTTGGGGTTATCAATTAAGGAGGGGGAAGCTACAGTCCCGAACTTTCCTATAGTACCGGTATTTCACCACTTACCCAAAACACACAAGGGCTTAAAACCTCTCAAGGGAAGTCCCATTGTGGCTGGGATTGGTTCCTTAAATGAGAACCTTGGGTTCTGGATTGATTGCTAGTTACAGCCATTAGTCGGATTACTTCCTAGCTATTTAAGGGACACTAAGGATCTCTTGAAGTTGTGTGAACGGGTTAACTGGACTGAGGGGGACGTATGGATCACTAGTGATGTGTCCAGCTTGTACTCCTCTATACAGCACGCACTGGGCTTGCGAGCAGTGTACTTTCTGAACAAATCTAGTGGATACTCTCCTATTCTCAAGGAATACATCAGTGAATGTCTGGACTATCATCATTTTTTCAGTTTTGATGGCTCTTTCTACCTCCTGGGATGGTGGGAGGAGGTGTTCCTCTATGGAAATGGAAATCCATTTCGCTCTCACAGTAAGCTGTTCCGTCGCTACATTGACGACTTACTGTTAATTGTGCCGGTGATGTTGGGGGTTTGGATGTATTTATAGATTATTTAAACACTAACTGACTAAATCTTCGCTTCACTGGACACATGAGCAGTGAGTTGGTTCCTTTTTTGGATGTGACATTATCCCACAAGCAAGGGCGAGTCATGACTAGTCTTTATAGGATACCCTTATCTAGGAACACTATTCTCCATGCAGACTCTGGGCACCCCAGACATGTCATACGGGGTATCCCATGGGGCAGTTTTTGAGGTTGCTCAGGATCTGCACAGAGGACACTGATTTACAATGTGAAAAATCAGAGATGTATGCCAGATTCCAAGATCGGGAATATAGGGAGAGTACATTGCGCAGGGTGGCTGCCATTGCAGAAAATACCTCCAGGGATACCCTTTTAAAAAATAAGGATAGATTTGGAATTGACTCGGTCCAGATTCCAATTTTCTCTACAGCTTTTAGTTTAGAATTCACCAAAATTAGATGTATCGTTGAACGCCACCTACCCCTATTATATGATGATGAGCGTTACCGAAATGTATTGAAAAAGGGATTTAAAATGGTGGCCAGGAGAGCACCCACTTTGGCAAATTCTTTGACACCCAGTGATATTGCTTCCTGCGGCCTGGTCAGGACATGGGCTGCACTTTAGGGGCTTATACAAGTGTGGGATGGATGGCTGCCCATTTTCCTAGGGTTTTGGTGGGCAAAGAGTTTCGCTCCACTGTAAGCTCTAGGACGTTCAAAATCAAAACATTTGTGAATTGTAACACTAAATATATCATCTACCTCATCACCTGTAAAATGCGTGCCATTCAATATGTCGGTCGTACAACACGGAGACTTTGAGATCATTTGAACGACCATCTTTGTGACAGAAATAACAATCACGGTACTAATGTTGCCAGACATTTTAATCAGGTGCATGGGGGGGGGGACACTTCTCTCTTGCAGATGCAGGGCATTGAACAGGTCAAGACCCCCAGAAGAGGGGGCGTTGGCTTTGGTAGACTCTGCAAGAGAGAAGTGTTTTGGATCTTTTCTTTGCACATGAGAATACCGAAGGGGTTAAATTTTGAATGGGACTTGACCCACTTCTATGAGTGATCCTACGCTTGTTTTGGGTTTCCTTATCTTTTTCTGGCCCACGCGCAATAGTTTCCATGAATATTCATTATACTTCATTAGGTCATTCGAGGAGATTTACATAATGTTTGTTTATGTGCATAATAATGTATACCTATTTTATGTTATATGGTTCATGACACTGTTCATGTACAGTGGGATGTGCTGCGCTTTTTTGTATCAAGGGTATCTAGCTGCTACTTGTTTTTATTATTTTTCTTTTTGTTTTGCATTTTTGTTGCAATTCTGATTCTATTAATTTTATTTTATTCATTTTTCCCTGTGAGGTTCATTTGTATTTTTTGTGGGATGAGCATACTAACTGGATATATATATATATATATGTGTGTGTGTGTGTGTGTGTTTGCACACATTTTTTGCATACTGTTGCATGTGTACCACTGTGTGTACATGTAAGCGTTTTTATTTTTATTTTCAATTTTTGTATGTACATATAACTTTTTTTGAGTGGCATATTTGTGAGCGCATATACCGTATATGTGTTTTTCTCTTTCGTTCATTGACGGATGCAGCCTCTTATTCTTGACATGTGGGTTTATGCACCTTTCACTAGGAGTGGACTAGGCAGAACGTAGTTCAGCTAAAAGCAGACACAGCCCCCCCCCCCGGGGGGCAGTCCTCACTAGGCATAATCCCTCCTGCCCTGCTCAGCAACTCAGTTTTTTCTGCCTAGTGCAAGAAGTAGGACCTGGCTCCCTGCTGGGATCTGCAGTTCCCCGTTTTTTTTCTTTTTTCCCAAGACTTCTGATGAATAATACAATCAAGTAGCCGGCTGGGTGACAGGCTGGATATCCTAGATCCAGGGAGTCTCCCCAGTGCGGCCGACGGATGCGAGCCGACCCTTAGCTGTAGGCGGGGTCGACCGCGTCGGGCCTCATTCCGTGCGGGGCGGCTGGCAGGTTAAATGCCCCGCCAGCACACCTAGGACCGGGCCACCGAACCGGCGGGGTGGCAGGTCTGCCTCGGGTGGCTACCGCTACGCCCATCCAGAGTGGTAAGTACGCTTACGGGGGGCAAGCGGGTGGTGTCCCTTTTCTTTGAGGTTGCGGGGCTTAATCCTTCCTACCCCTTACTATTGCCCCCCCGGGCTGTAGTCTCCCCCTGCCTGGCTGCGCTCCCCCTGGGTGGGCTGCGGGCGGTCGGTATGTCTGTACCGGGCCGCCATTTTCCTGTAGCCGGCCGCGTGTGGATCACGGCCACCATTTTCCTGTAGCTGGCCGCGTGTAGTATCGTGGCCGCCATTTTGCAGTAGCCGGCCCCTGGTTTTGGCCTCTAGTGCACACAGCGGCCATCTTTGCGTGCTCCACCGCGTCCTGGCCTCAGATTCGCTGGCTGGATGGGCGGTCCTGGATCTCTTGGCACCGGGCCGGGCCAGAAGAGCCTTCCTACACGTGGGGGATGTGGAGCAGCAGCACCCGGGGTTGGTGGGAGGAGTCCTCCTGGGAGCCTCTGGGGCCCTAGTGCGGCAGCTTGAGGGGTGGTGTGGGACGCACAGTCCAGTCTGGCCGGTGGGTGTCTTCCGGGGTGCGGTGCAATGGCGGCTGAAGCAGGTGCTTCCGAGCCAGAAGTTATCGGTGGGGATCAGGGAGCGCTGGGACCCGTGGTTCTGCTGGACAAATTGACGGCCATCCTGGAATAATTCTTCTCCCGGGTGGAGCCGATCCGTGACCGTGGAGTGGCGAGGAAATGGCCACCCCCTCCCTCGTCCTCTGGTGAGGACTCGGAGCCTGAGGGGGGCTCCGCTGTGTCGGGGACCCCCCTGGAGTTGTCGGAGGGCGAGCTCAGGGACCCCTCTGATGAGGATAAGCCCTCGGGGGCCACCGCGGCTTGTGAGCGGGCTTTAGTGGGCTCCTTGGTCTCAGTGGTCTGTGAGACGCTGAAGCTGGGCCCGGCTGCGACACAGGGGGCACCGTACGCTTTACGCCGTATGCCGGCCTGGCCACCTAAGGTATGGCCTCAGCCCCACAGCTCTTCACCAAGCTCCTAGCCCCAGTGCTGGCTTTGCTGCAGCAGAGGGGCAGAGCAGTGGTGGCATATCTCGATGACCTCCTCCTGCGGGCGGAGCCGGCCTCAGCCTTGAGGGACAGTGTGGACATCACCCTCGGTTTCCTGCGGGACTTCGGCTGGGTGATCAACCTTCCGAAGTCGGTACTGACTTTGTCGCGCCGGTTGGAATATCTGGGCTTGGTCCTGGACACGGAGCCGAAGGAAGGTGTTTCTCCCTGCCGCCAAGGTGTTGACGCTCCAAGGCTGATGGTCTCCATCTTCGAGGCGGTGCCCTATGCCCAGAGTCACACCCGGTCCCTGCAGCGGGCAATTCTGCTGCGGTGGGACAAGTCTCTGTTATCCCTGGATCGGGTGATCAGGTTGGATCACTGGACCCGAGGTTCCCTGTTCGTCCTGTTCGGGTCCAGTCAGACAACGCCACGGCTGTGGCTTACGTGAATCATCAGGGCAGAACGAGGAGTGCGGCAGCGGCGTCAGAAGTGGCCCACATTCTGAGGTGGGCAGAGCTTCACGTGCTAGCAATCTCTGGCGTTCACATTCCGGGCATCGAAAATTGGTAGGCAGACTACCTCAGTCACCAGAGGCTGGATCAGGGAGACTGGTCCCTGCACCCGGAGGTGTTCTGCCAGATTTGTCAAAAGTGGGGCACGCCAGATGTGGACCTACTGGTGTCCCGGCTCAATCGGAAGGTGCAGGCCTTCGTGAGCAGAACAAGTGATCCGTTGGCAGACGCGGCAGATGCCCTCGTGGCTCAGTGGTCTCAGTACCGACTGCTCTATGCCTTCCCTCCGCTTCCGCTACTCCCGCGCCTACTGCGCAGGATAGAGGCAGAAGGGATCCCAACCATTCTGGCCTCTGAGTCCTTGGTACTCCGACGTGGTGTGGATGGTGGTCGATGTTCCCTGGCGGCTCCCGCTTCGCGAGGACCTACTTTCACAGGGACCCATGCTTTACCCTCGGTGGCTTTAATGGCCTGGCTATTGAGTCCCAGGTGTTAAAAGAAGGGGACTCTCTGAGTCTGTAATTCCCACTATGCTCAAGGCGCGTAAGGCCACTTCGCGTAAGATCACTGCACCTGGAAGGCTTACATCGCCTGGTGGGGGGATGGAATCCCTGTTCTTTCTCAGTGGCTCGGGTGCTGGCCTTCCTTCAGCAAGGCCTAGATCACAAGTTGGCATTGAGCACGCTTAAGGGGCAGATTTCTGCCCTGGCGATTCTGTTGCAGCGACCCTTGGCAATGCATTCATTGATTCGTACCTTTGTCCAGGGGGTTCGTCATGTCGCTCCCCAGGCACTTTGGCGCCTTGGGACCTTAATCTGGTTCTTTCAGTGCTTCAGAAGCCACCTTTCAAAAATATCAGGGAAAACTCACTGCAGCTGCTTTCGCAGAAAGTGGCCTTCCTGGTGGCAATTACATCCGCTAGGTGGATGTCTGAGCTGGCAGCTCTGTCCTGTAGGTCCCCGTACTTGGTCCTACTCCTTCCTTCTTACTGAAGGTGGTCTCTTCTTTTCACATCAGTGAGGACATTGTCCTCCCTTCGCTGTGTCCGCGCCCGTCACATCCTAAGGAGGTTGCTTTGCAAGGTGTATCTGGTGGCCACGGCCTCTTTTCGGAGGTCAGATGCGCTTTTTGTCATGGTGGATGGTCCGCACAAGGGGATGGCGGCCTCGTCGGCCACTATTTCCCGTTGGATACGACAGATGGTGACCCGTGCGTATGCTGTTCCGGGCCAGGAGCCCCCCTTTCCGGTCATGGCTCACTCTACCAGGGCAATTAGTACTTCCTGGGCTTTCCGACATCAGGCGTCCATTTCTCAGGTGTGCAAGGTCACTTGGACCTCAGTGCATACTTTTTCAAAGTTTTACAGAGTTGATGTTGCAGCGTCCTCAGATGCTGCTTTTGGCCGCAAAGTTTTGCAGGCGGCGGTGTGAGGCACTTCTGGCACCTCCTGGAGACCTCTTCTATTGGGTACTGTTGTTGTTGTTGCCCACCCCTTGTTGTGACACTGCTTTGGGAAATCCCCACATGTCAAGAATAAGATGCTGCATCCGTCAATGAACGAAAGAGAAAATAGGATTTTTTGACTTACAGTAAAATCCTTTTCTCTGAGTTCATTAATGGAAGCAGCACCCACCCCTCTTTGTTTGAGTTTGTACTGCTTGTTAGGAACTGAGTTGTTGAGCAGGGCAGGAGGGGTTATGCCTAGTGAGGACTGCCCCCTGGGAGGGGCTGTGTCTCCTTTTAGCTGAACTACGTTCTGCCTAGTCCACTCCTAGTGAAAGGTGCATAAACCCACATGTCAAGAATAAGAGGCTGCGTCTGTCAATGAACTCAGAGAAAAAGATTTTACAGTAAGTCAAAAATCCTATTTTTTCATTTGCAGTGGTGCATTTTCATATTGGAACCCACAGGGAACATCTTTTGATATGAATAGGATCGTTTGATATGAATAGAGTCTTAGAAGAGGAACGTCTTTTCGCTGGTAAAAAATCTTAGATTATCGCACCTGCTTTGTATCATGTGATAACTATATTACGTATATTTAAACACCAGTGTATGTGTGCATCTGTGGTTGTGGCGAAGCATGTTTATCGTGTGAAACACGTTACCAGCTTGTGCCTTGCCGATTGTATTTGTTTTTCCTGGACCTCCTGTCAGCCCCCTCTGACCCCTTCAGGACAACCTCTTTCCAAGCCTATAAGAGGCGGCTGTCTGCCCATACGCAGTGTTCTTTTTTCGTCCTCGCTCCAGACACCTCTTAAGAGAAATATATATTCTTACACACACACACACAAGAAGAAGCACGGTAGGAGACTTACTGCGAAACCTTGTAATGTCCATGCGATCCTGCTCAGGTTGATACACTCTCTTGAGTTCAGAAGACCCCCTGTCTGAGCTGTAAATCTTCCCTTGTGGGGTACCCTTGGTGCTGGGTCTCAGTGAAGCAGTATGAAGGACTGCGTGTGTACACCGGCCTCTAGAGAGCAGTTAAACACTGCTGGGTGGGCTGTGCGGCCAATTGGTAAGACAGCAGGCAGGCATCACTTCAGCAGTATAAAGGACTGCATGTGCACACCAGCCTCTAGAAAGCAGTTAAATACTGCTGGTTGAGCTGTGTGGCAAATTGATAAGACAGCATGGACAGAGTCTCAGTTCAGCAGTATAAAGGACTGCATGTATACACCGGCCTCTAGAAAGCAGTTAAACGCTGCTGGTTTGGGCTGTGTGGCAAATGGATGAAACAGCAGGCAGGCTGAGGCTTGTAGTCCCACAGGAACTCTCAGTAGTTGCTGAGAGTGGCCACTTCCTGGTATGATAGGAACGCCCTCTCCCATGCTCTGGTTCCTGCTTCCCTGCTGTGATTACAACACCTGTAGCCCCAGCTTGTCTCATAATCACTGCCTCTGTGCTGAGTGATGTGGGATCCCAACAGGGCTGCTGCCTTGAGTTGTTGGATAGATGTCTGGCTGTCTATGTGTTTCCAGGTATCCTGGGTCCTCCTGCCTGCCTCTATAGCACTGAAGAAAGCATGGAAAGGTTTTTCTATTTTTAAGGTTTTTTTTTTTTTTAAGAGTGCATTATTTTCTCTACACAGAGAGAAGGCCCGGATGCGGGATAAACGCCCGCAGGGAAGTACCAAGGAGCCGCATCATCCGCAAAGAAAGAAGCGTTCAGTGCATGATAAGTCGGGTCAGAGGAGTGGTTAGCGGCGGGATAAAATCCATAAAGCGCCACTCTAGGTCACCCTCACTGGTGCCTCATTGAATTGCCTTGAGCCCAGGCCAATGGCTGTTGCAACACCAGAAAGCGACCACTACGTGCTAGCAGGAGCATAAGCAAAGACGCAGATCCTCTTCATCTTCTGGAAGGGCCTCGGCCGGGGATGAGGAGAAGGCCTGCTGGGCACGCGGGCAAACTCCCTGCCAGGGAGGTGTGTATACTTCTCTTGAAAATAGAAGCACACAAGGGCGCACCGGCCTAGCGCATTATCCTCAATATAAAAACATTTATTGAAAAATCATAAATTATACTCACAAACAGTAAAATCATAAGCGTATATAAGGGTGTACAGCTTCACATTCAATGGTAATCCAGATGGAATCCTGGACGAAATGTCTGACGCGTTTCAAGGTCGCAGCCTCTTCCTCAGAGCCTAGTGTATCACATCAGAGCCTCAGCCTTATAACACCCAGCCTGCAATAGAAAAGGAGTGTGGGAACAGCCATGTGCCCACCCAGTGGGCGTGGGGCAGTGATCCAATTGGACTGCTCTCACTTGGGCCTAGCCCCCTCGAAAAAAATATATGGATTACTCCACTATCAAAATCTTCAATTTGTCAAGCTCAGTATTTACTGAAACTGAGCTAGACATTTTGCGGAAAGGCCTCAACTTTGCCCCTAAGAATCCACCAAACTTGTTTGAATTGTTTGTAGACTTAAACAAGTATATTAGAGGACTCACTATCAAAAGATATTTTACCATGAAAAAAGAGAGTTCCGGAGTATTAAATAATAAGTCAGGGACCGCAACTAGCGACCCTTATAGAGATCCCCCGGATATGAGTCCCCCCGGACCTGAGATGGGTGTTGACGATAACGCGCTATCCATTCTGGAAAGTCTATATGAAGAAGGAAGGTGTGACGAGTTTGAACCACAATCGGATCCAATCAACCAGGAGGACAGAGCAGTGAGATTCACGCAATTTAAACCAAAATCTTCCTTCTATCCCCATTGGGCCAAAGGTAACCATATTCCCACATTTTACGAGGTAGTATTGGAGGAATTGAGACAAATATGGTATAAGAACCCTACAGAGGTGGCTGGAATTAATGGAGTAGACAACTCTGTAAAAAGCCTCAAGGACAACGAACAAATAATTATCAGGCAAGCAGATAAGGGAGGAGGTCTGGTGGTACAGGATAGAGATACCTATCTGGCAGAAGCCTCTAGACTGTTCAGCGACAAAGGCACATACGAATTACTATCTAAAGACCCCTTGCCTGAGTATAAAATTTCGCTGAAGAATCTTCTAGATGAGGCTTTGAGCATTCAGGTTATAACAAAGAGTGAGCACCAATTTATATACAGACAGTACCCAATGACTGCCCACTTTTATCATATCCCAAAGATCCATAAGGACCTTACAAGTCCCCCCCGGAAGGCCTATAATAACAGGCATAGACTGTCTTACCAGGAATTTTAGCTGTTATATTGATCATTTTCTCCAAGATTTTGTTAGCAATCTACCCTCCTATGTGAAGGACTCAGGCCATATGTTAGGAATGTTATCTACATTAGAATGGAGCCCTCAGTACAAGTGGGTGTCACTTGACGTAGCCTCGCTGTACACAGCGGTAGAGCAGTGTTTTTCAACTCCAGTCCTCAAGGCACACCAACAGGTCATGTTTTCAGGATTTCCCTCAGATGAAACAGCTGTGGTAATTACTAAGGCAGTGAAACTGATCAAATCACCTGTGCAAACTCATGAAAATCCAGAAAACATGACCTGTTGGTATGCCTTGAGGACTGGAGTTGAAAAACACTGCGGTAGAGCACCAGTTTGGCTTAAAAGCGGTCAAGTACTATCTGATAAACAGTGAGATACATCCCTTACAATCTAAGTTCCTAATTGACTCCATAGAATACACCCTTACCCATAACTACTTTTCCTTTACGGGTGAATACTATAGACAAGTCCGTGGTACTGCGATGGGAGCCAGGTTTGCCCCCAGTTATGCGAACCTTTTTATGGGATATTGGGAAGATCATTATATATGGGCTAATAACCCATATAGAACAAACCTGGCCCTATACGCAAGGTACATTGATGACATACTAATCGTTTGGAATGGGAGCGAGGAAGACTTCAAAGGATTTTTGTCCCACTGTCATGACAATCCATTTGGGATAGTGTTCACCCATGTGATGGATGACAAGCAACTAGTGTTCCTGGATCTAGAATTGTGGGTGGATGAGAGGTCTACAATTCTCTCAAAAACCCATTTTAAACCAAGCGCAGGCAATTTATATCTACATGCCAAAAGTAATCACCACCCTAGGTTGATAAAGAACGTGCCATTTGGGCAGTTCTGCAGATTATACAGGACCTGCACGAAAAGAGAAGATTACAAAACACAGGGCAATATTCTGAAGAAAAAGTTCAGTGAGAAGGGATACAAAAGAGAGCACATCGAGGAAGCTTACACAAAGTATTGGACACAATACGATGAGATTGAACCTACTGACCAAACGAGAGCATCCTGTACTTCGAGACTCAAGACAAAGAAGGCTAGGGAGACCAAGATGGAGTTCACTAGATTCAGCACTACCTATAACACCAAGGCCTTTGATATACAAAGAGTGCTACAAAATAACTGGAAGATACTGAAACAAGATCCAGTCCTGAGCAAGGTGTTACCACCTAGGCCGGATATTGTGTTCAGGAAATTCAGAAACATTAGGAGTTTTATAGCACCCAGCAAAGTTTGCAAAGTCCATAACAAACAGTCTATGAACAAGGGTCCCTGGTCTACAATTTTTGACCAAACAGGGAGCCATAAGTGTGGAACCAAAAACGGTGGTTCCTGTGCTTATATGTGGCACAGGAAAAGGGAAATAATAGATAATGATGGCCGTATCCATAAGATCAAGCAATTTATAAATTGCGGTATTTCATGTGATCTATGGACTCATATGCCCATGCAGTTTGCTCTATGTGGGGCGCACTATACGTCCACTTAGAATTCGTTTTGGAGAACACAAATGTAGTATACTGGGGAGGAAAGATACCTCCAAGACCAAAACTAGATTCAACTATTCAGTCCCTCGACATTTTGAAGAAATGCATAACGGAGAACCCACAGGCATGAGGGTCTTTGGTATAGAGGCCATCAAAGGTGATTTGGAAAGCGGGAGTAGGTTTAGGAGGTTGTGCAAGAGGGAAACCTACTGGATCTTCACCCTGGGATCCCTCACTCCTGGGGGGTTGAATGAAGATCTGGGTATCCATGGGGTCATCAATTGATGCCCATGACACTTTCTCTCCCTCCCCCTCCCACACCCTCCCTGTAGAGGGTTCACATTCCCTACTAGGGCTATCCATCTTACTCCCCCTGTCACAGACCCTCCCCTGAACTCATTACAGTCCCTTTTCCTTTCCTGGTCCTTTTCCTTTCCTTGTCATTACTGCGTCCTTTGATATACATGGCATAGTCAGTTGCCCCCTTTGCCATTTTTCCCTTGGCCCCCCTTCCCCCCCCCCATCTCTGTCCTATGCCTGGCCCTTTCCCAAGCTTCGAGGGTGGCGATGTGCTGGGTTCAAAAAGAATAGTAGGATTCCATTTCCATCCACGTACAATGGGCTGG
>BLSH010480477.1:2141472-2167674 GCA_018402905.1 Glandirana rugosa
AAATACCAAGGGAGTTACTTGACATCGAGGGGTCACGACCGTCGTAAGAACGTCGGGGTCTGGTACTGTGAGGGTGATGGTACGAACTGACATCCGTTCTGTGTGAACAGAAACATGCGGAGTTGACCACCGGCGACGGTGTGTGCGAACTGTGGTAGACTTGGTTTATTCAAATAGAACCAGAGTAGTCTGGTGTCCCGTACCAAGGTCATTAGGTACAGGAATCAGACGCCGTTTGACAAACGTCCGAAAGAACACGTAGTAGAAATCTTCTGTCGGTACGTCTGGTTAAACTACGTCACACACCATATACCAGACTCGTAAGACAAGTGTGTCTTGCCTACAGTCAAGCATGGTAGTGGGAGTGTCATGGTCTGGGGCTGCAAGAATGCTGCCAGCACTGGGGAGCTACAGTTCATTGAGGGAACCATAAATGCCAACAAGTATTGTGACATACTGAAGCAGAGCATGATCCCCCTCCCTTCGGAGACTGGGCTGCAGGGCAGTATTCCAACATGATAACGAACCCAAACAACTTGGAAAACGTTATCACAGCCCTAGAAAGTTTGCGAACCACTGCTATACAGGGAGCTAGGATGAAGTCATTTCTGAAAACGCAGGCTTAGAGGTATGCATTGTGAGACCCACTCTTTATGCACAGCTGTATAGACAGACCCTGTACAGAACATATACTGAGACCTGTAGAATATAGTACTATAGCAGTGAACAATATTCATATTGCACACCTGTAGTAGGCTGAGATGTAAAAGGGTGCTGCAGCAACTGCCAGCTGGTAACATCATGGAACATACAGTGGGGCAAAAGAGTATTTAGTCGGCCACCAATTGTGCAAGTTCTCCCACTTAAAAAGATGAGAGAGACCTGTAATTTTCATCATAGGTACACTTCAACTATGAGAGACAGAATGATAAAAAAAAATCCAGAAAATCACATTGTCTGATTTTTAAAGAATATATTTGCAAATTATGGTGGAAAATAAGTACCGTATATACTCGAATATAAGCCGAGTTTTTCAGCACATTTGTTGTGCTGAAAAAGACCCCCATCGGCTTATACTCGAATCAGTGTCTGTGGGTGATGAGTAGATTCACATTACACAGAGCGCGGGCTGCTTCTAAGAGCCATTCTCTGCATGAAACTGTGACCTAATTACATTAGAATGCAGAGAATGCAGGTGTCAGATTTTCAACTTGATGTTGGGGAGGTGGGCGGGACCTGTGGGTGTTAGCTGTTTAGTCCCACCAATTAGGTCACAGTTTCATGTACAGAACGGCTCTTAGAAGCAGCGTGCTCTGTAGATTGTGAATCTACCATACTCATCTCTTCTGTGTTCTGGCTACAATCTCTGTGTAATGGCTGAGTTACTGTGTCCTGGCTAAAATCCATGTGTCCTGGCTAAAATCCCTGTGTTCCGGCTCCCTGTCCCTGTGTTCTGGCTACAATACCTGTGTAATGGCTCCCTGTCTCTGTGTTCTGGCTGCTGCATTTCCCACCCTAGGCTTATACTCGGGTCAATAATGTTTCCCAGTTTTTTGTGGTAAAATTAGGTGCCTCGGCTTATATTCGAGACGGCTTATACTCGAGTATATATGGTGTAGTAATATGCTATACTTATTCAGTTTCCATTTTGATTTACAGTAGCCATTTCAAACTAGTTAAATTCTGTATAGATGTTCTCACACGCATTTCCCACCAGCTAAGCAAGTTTTGAGTTTCGATTTCCCGTAAATCATGTGATTTCCCCGAAATGACCATTATGCATCTGCTAGCCAAGTTCCATTTTTCGTCACATGTTTTGTCTAATATTTTGTTATGTACTCTGTTCCATTTTGTTTTGTATTCCTGATTAGCACAAAATAACTATATAAACTGTAGAGAATAAAGCACAGATCAGATCATTCTGAGCGACAACACTGTGTCTGTGTTTGTTCAATCGGATCGGTCTCCGGGCCCGCTGAGATGAGGATCAACCCGGGCAGGTCTATCAGTCTATCGGACCTAAGACAAGGGTACCACCTTTCAGACTGGCGTAGTCGTGACAGGATAGTCAAGACATCTGTCCGGTAAGTGTTAAAATTTTATTTTTACTTGCCGTGACCTGTATTCACAACTATCCTTAGTTTAACCACCTCCCACCCGGCCACTGTGCATATATGGCCGTGTGGGAGCTTCCCCGTTCTGACAGGATGTGCATATACATCCTGCAGAACGGGAGCACGCTGCGGCTGGATCCTGTGATCATTATGATCACACGATCCAGCCGAGCAGAGATCGGGATATAGGCGCTGTGATTGGCCCTCCCGATCATGTGACGGCTGTGTCCAATCACAGCCATCACATTGTAAATGTCCCCAATCGCATCTGTCACCATACACAAAACATCTGTCACAGTCCCCAAAACATCTGTATGTCCCCGTCACATCTGTCACAGTCCCCAAAACAGCTGTATGTCCCCGTCACATCTGTCACCATACACAAAACATCTGTCACAGTCCCCGTCACATCTGTCTGTCCGCCAACACCAAATAAACTCTGATTTGGGTTATTTTTACCAAAGAAATGTAGCAGTATAATTTTTGGTCAAAATTTATGAAGAGAGATTACTTATTTGCAAAATTTTATAACAGAAACAAAGAAAAATGCATTGTTTTTGAAAATTTTCAGTCTTTTTTTAATTTATAGCGCAAAAAATAAAAAACCCAGGGGTGATTAAATACCACCAAAAGAAAGCTCTATTTGTGTGAAAAACATGATAAAAATGTCATATGGGTGCAGTGTCGCATGACCGCGCAATTGTCATTCAAACTGCAACAGCGCTGAAAGCTGAAAATTGGTCTGGGAAGGAAGGGGGTTTAAGTCCCCAGTATTGAAGTGGTTAAAAGATCTGTGTGGGGTAGAGATAGACTTAAGGTGTTATGGTAACACGAAAAAGACTCTGGGTGAGACTAGGTCCTGAGTGACCAATACTAAGTCCTGAGTGACTGCAAGGTCCTGAGTGACCAATACTAAGTCCTGAGTGGCTATTAGGTCCTGAGTGACCAATAAGAAATTTAAAGGTGTACACATATATGAAATAGACTGACGGGTTGAGTCCGATATCTCAGATCCTCTTTGCTTGTCTTTTCTATCGCTTAGAGTATAAGAAATGATGTTTAAAGTATAAGAATACGAATTGTAAATGTCGGGTAAGTGTCATGAATGTGTAAGTGGTGTTTTATTCTGTGATCAGGGAAGCAGAACATATTGGTTAGCAACAGTACCAGGGGGTTACCACCAAGGAATTGGGAAGGGTCCTTTATTTAGAGAGGGCAAACCGAGAGTCCAAGTAATGAGGTTTAATTTACATGCACAGGTAGCCTTCCAGGAAGGATTAACTGTGAAGGGACTCAGAAGCCAAATAAGGCAGGCGGGAAATATTTTTCTTGTCTGTCCCAAATCGCTGTCATGAATAGACACGCAGTGATCAGTACAGCATGCTGCCCCTACTGTACAGACCACTTCAAATCAGGGTGAGGCCATGGGAGGAACTGGTATAGGGACTACTGAAGCTGATGATTCTCATACTGAGGAAACCACCAGCTCAGGCTCCCTCTGTTGGTCAGATTCGCTGATGCAGTAGATTTGACTAACATCTAAAGTCCCTCACATATACGAGACGGGACCCAATATGGTGCCAATTCATCCAATGCTACACACCAAAACCTTTAAAACTCCACCCTTATCCATCATAGATGACACAGGAGAAAGTTCACTTATATGGCACAGAATGGCACTATGGCTGCCCGTTTTGATCATAGAAGCAACAGTATGTGAAGTACGGGATTACAGTAAAGGGATATCAGAACAAGATAAGGAAGATAAGACTTAATTTAAGCAGGGAAATATTAAAGAGAGTTAAAAGAAAGTGATAGAATAATATGCATGTGTTGTATACAAATGGGAAAAATGTAAGTGATTTTAGAGAGATAATTGTGTATGTTTGTGAATGCTGGAACTTTTAGTACCAAGTCATGGGTGCCCAGTGCAGCTGTGACCCCCTCCCAAAGAATGTCCTGGATGAGGCTTTAGTAGCAAGGACACAATGATATGACTACACGTATATCATAACAAAATGTGCTGAGCGAACTAATCTAATGATAAACAATGGGATCA
Source organism: Glandirana rugosa (assembly GCA_018402905.1). Classification (NCBI taxonomy): domain Eukaryota; kingdom Metazoa; phylum Chordata; class Amphibia; order Anura; family Ranidae; genus Glandirana; species Glandirana rugosa. The sequence goes on from BLSH010480477.1 coordinate 2,145,646, forward strand.
CAATTATTTTGAATCTGTTTTCCAAACATGGTAAACGCGTACATAGGAAAGTGCACAAAGTATAAAATGAAATATCCTTTGATAGTGGAAATAGTATATTTATTAATAATAAAAAAAAATAGAAAAAAATTAAAATTAAGTAAAATGTCCTCCTTTAAGAAAATATATCTGTGGATATATATATTAGAATTATTTAGGGCTATCAGTCTATCTGACCTAAGACAAGGGTACCCCCTTTCATACGGTATTTGGTCAATAAAAGTTCATCTCAATACTTTGTTATATACCCTTTGTTGACAATGACAGAGGTCAAACGTTTTCTGTAAGTCTCCACAAGGTTTTTACACACTGTTGCTGGTAGTTTGGCCCATTTCTCCATGCAGATCTCCTTTAGAGCAGTGATGTTGTGGGGCTGTCGCTGGGCAACATGGATTTTCAACTCCCTCCAAAGATTTTCTATGGGGTTGAGATCTGGAGACTGTCTAGGCCACTCCAGGACCTTGAAATGCTTCTTACGAAGCCACTCCTTCGTTGCCCAGGCGGTGTGTTTGGGATCATTGTCATGCTGAAAGACCCAGCCACATTTCATCTTCAATGCCCGTGCTGATGGAAGGTTTTTACTCAAAATCTCACGATACATGGCCCCATTCATTCTTTCCTTTACGCGGATCAGTCGTCCTGTTCCCTTTGCAGAAAAACAGCCCCAAAGCATGAGGTTTCCACCCCATGCTTCACAGTGGGTATGGTGTTCTTTGGAGGCAACTCAGCATTCTTTCTCCTCCAAACACGACAAGTTGAGTTTTTACCAAAAAGTTCTATTTTGGTTTCATCTGACCATATGACATTCTCCCAATCCTCTTCTGGATCATCCAAATGCTCTGTAGCAAACTTCAGATGGGCCCGGACATGTACTGGCTTAAGCAGGGGGACACGTCTGGCACTGCAGGATTTGAGTCCCTGGTGGCGTAGTGTGTTACTGTGGATAGCCTTTGTTACTTTGGTACCAGCTCTCTGCAGGTCATTCACTAGGTCCCCCCATGTGGTTCTGGGATTTTTGCTCACCATTCTTGTGATCATTTTGACCCCACCGATGAGATCTTGCGTGGAGCCCCAGATCGAGGGAGATTATCATTGGTCTTGTATGTCTTCCATTTTCTAATAATTGCTCCCACAGTTGATTTCTTCACACCAAGCTGCTTACCTATTGCAGATTCAGCTTTCCCAGCCTGATGCAGTTCTACAATTTTGTTTCTGGTGTCCTTTGACAGCTATTTGGTCTTGGCCATAGTGGAGTTTGGAGTGACTGTTTGAGGTTGTGGACAGGTGACTTTTATACTGATAACGAGTTCAAACAGGTGGCATTAATACAGGTAACGAGTGGAGGGAAGAGGAGCCTCTTAAAGAAAAAGTTACAGGTATGTGAGAGCCAGAAATCTTGCCTTTTTTTAGGTGACAAAATACTTATTTTTCACCATAATTTGCAAATAAATTCTTTTAAAAACAGACAATGTGATTTTCTGGATTTTTTTTCTCATTCTGTCTCTGGCTGACTAAATATTTTTTGTCCCACTGTACATATTGCCAGTAGACCAGAGATATTCAAACATTCAAAATGGGGAATCACTGTTCCCCAAAATGGGGAATCACTGTCCCGGGGAACATTTTTTTTTTAAATCTCTATACAGCCAGGGGCAGTAATTTGTGCTTTTTTTCCACTGACATTTCACAAAGGAAAAACATTGACATAAAAATAAAAAACAACCTACTGCCCAACACCTCAAGGGTCTTTTGCTATGTATCTTGGGGGACATTTGGAGGGGTCAGTGTGCCTTTTTTTTAAGAAGCTGGCAATGAAGGTCATTTGTCAGGAATTCTAAAACTCTCATCCCTGACACTTATTAAAAGGGGATGGGGGGAGGGAAGCAATGGTTCCAGCTGCATACAACTTTTATAAAAGAAAAAAAAAAAAAACTTTGGATTGGTGCATCTTTGAAGTTCACAGAACCCCTGTTGAACCAAACCCAGGGCAGTTTCTTATTGTTATTTTCATTGTGAATGTAATTTTTGCTGTAGCACATCCTACAGCAAAAATGAAAAAAAATGTATAGAGTATCTGCCAAAATGCAAATACCAGATGCTTTGAGTCTGGCATGGATTTTTAGGAGGTAACACACACGCATGAGGGGGCCTAAGAAATCCATATAAAACCCTTCAGATCTGATACTGATTTTAGTAGGACACCACACACAAAAAGACGAAATTATGAGGCCCCCCTAAAAATACCATACCAGACCCTTAATCTGAGCATGAGGCCTGGCTGGCCAAAAAAGGGGTAGAGGGAAAGCCATAACCCCTTCTGAACCATACGGCACATGCCCTCTACATGAGGGTGATTCTTTTTCAGAGGAGGGGGGGGACCACCCTGGCAAAGCATCTTGTCCTCATGTTGACAGGTGTGCCGTTTGTTCGCCCTGTGGACTGTCTCTCCTTTGATGTCCCACCTTGCTGCCCCGAGGATCACCCTTCATTGCTGTGCCTTCTGTTTGTCCCGCAGACTATTCCTCCTACTGCACCCCTTCCTGTACCCTGAATTCCCGAATAAATGTCCGCCAGTCGGGTTTTGTGCAATTTGCCTCCGTGTGCCCTCTATTACGCTCCAATATCGTCCCAGAGACAAATATTAATTAGTTTGATAAATCGTTTAATTAAAAGTTAAAAAATTGTGTAAACAAAATATTTACAGAAAAAAGAATTCCAAAAAGGAAAAAGACAATAAGGCCTCATTTACACTGCTGCTGGTAAACGGACGTTTTGAGGCATTTGGGCATTTTTTTCAGCTGCCCCTGAACTTTCCTCTATGTCATCTTATCAGTACATTTACACAGGTTCGTTTAAAGTCATTTCCAGGCAGTTGCGTTTAAAGGCTTTTTAAAAATGGGTTCAGACGCCAGTTCAGAGGCATTTGAAATGCCAAACAGCTTGTAAATGCCGCTAAACGCGGTAACTCACGTCTAGAACCGTTTAGTTTACAGCCGTTTCAATTCTAAAAAAAATAAAAAAAATAATTTAAAAAAAAAAAACGCTCCTAGACACAAACGCGGCATGCAAAATGTGGCAAAACGGCCGTTTTAGACGCTGGCTTCTAGCTGTCAAAAAAAAATCGTTTAGGGGAGGTTGATAAAGCATCCCGTGTAAATGGAGCCTAATGCAACATAACACAAAAAGGTTTGGAGAATAAAAAATACTTATCAAGTCCAGCAAAGTTCAATCAATGAACAAGATGGGCCAGTGGCACTCAAGTATTTGCAGATGTTCCTCGTTTTGATGGTAAAAATGAAAGCTCCAGACTGCTGATGCAGCCCCTCTCTTTTTGTCCATGAGAAAGATGATGACAAAAATTATCTGACCCTGATGATCATTGCCTTTACAATTATTTAGCTGTAACGCCCTTAGATATGTTTTTTTAAAATATATTAATATTTCAAATGTGCCCTATGCCATGATCTGGTAACCCACATAATACTGTACAGTATGCAATTTTCATTCCAGAGATGATAAACATATCTCTCAGACCCATCTCCCAGGAGGTGGGAGACCGCTATTCCTCCTTCTGTAAGCAATAACCTAGTCATGTGTGATCTTGATTCAATCAGTATTTTCTTACACATTTAAATATATAATCAATAGTGATGTAGATTGGTTAGGTCTGATTTTATGAATTATATTTGATTTTGAAACTGTGAATTGGGGAAGGGGCTTTTGCAGGGCACGTCATGTCTAAATTGCTTTTACAATATCCATTAGCCCTGGGTAGGACATTTTATTGCACACCATGTACTAATGTTTTATTAACCTGAGGTCCAAAAGCATGACAAAATAAATATGTTTTTACAGCTTTACGATGGCTAATCCAAATTCCCTCAGTGGGACATTGGCAGATGTTTATTGTTAGTTGACATGGAGATGGTAAGCAAGCTCTGACATACTACAGTACTCTGTTACAGATTCCCTGATAATCCTAACAAAGTACTGATAAGGGTGTTTGGAATGCAGGTAAAAAGTTTGTTGATTGTATCAGAGGGCTTCCTGGTAGGATGTAAAGGGGTTCACTGATGTTGTCTTTCCTATAGTTGCAAATTGTCATGGCTGAATTCTGAACATGGAAAACTAAAAGTGCCGTTCTCTTTAAATATGTGAATATACTATAAATAAATATTCAAAATGCATAAGTGAACCTTCTGTGAATATAACTTAAGTTCTCAAAATTCATAATAATAATAAAACATTACTGTTTTTAAAGTGGAAATATATATATATATATATATATATATATATATATATATAAAAGATATGCAGAAAAAGTTCATAAAAAGTTCATATAGAAAGTTCAAGATTGCACTCAGTCCCATGATGAAAAAAATGCAGGAGTATACAGACTTCCTATGTATGTGGTATAAAGGAACTCCTCTTCACATTTCACTCCACCGTGAAAATAACCATCACCAAAGATGTACAAGGAGGCTTACTGGATGGAGTGGACCAATCTGGCATATACCAAGCTAGGTCACACAGGCTTTGTTGTCCATACACCCAATAGTTATCCAGAAGATTCCAATATCTACTTGGATGGAGCTGGAAGGCTGGGATATCTTCAGACAGATCGAACAGTAAATATGGATCAGTACTCAAAATCGTCCCAATATCGTATAGGAAAATCCTCTCACAGACCATTAATAGTGATTCTGTTACTGGATTGAACCCACTCTGCCCCATCCTCCATTTGGAGTGCTATTCCATATTTACTGTTTGATCTGTCTGAGGATATCCCAGCATTTCAGCTCCATCCAAGTAGATATTGGAAGTTCTGGATAACTATTGGGTGTATGGACACCAAAGCCTGCATGACCTAGCTTGGTATATGCCCGATAGGTCCACTCCCATCTGGTAAGCCTCCTTACACATCTTTGGTGATGGTTATTTTAACGGTGGAGTGAAATGAAATGTGAAGAGGAGTTCCTTTATACCACATACATAGGAAGTCTATTTTCTCCTGCATTTTTCATCACAGGCAATCTTGAACTTTCTATATGAACTTTTTATGATATATATATATATTCCACTTTAAAAACAGTAATGTTTTATTATTATGAATTTTGAACATTTCATTTATATTCACAGAAGGTTCACTTATGAATTTTGAATATTTATTTATTTATAGTATATTCACATATTTAAAGAGCGCGACACTTTTAGTTTTCCATATTTTTTCAACTTGTCGGTTGTTGTGCCAGCTGCTATACACAGGGATAAGGGCAACGTGGTACATATACAATCTCCTAAATTCTGAACTTGGCAGCCTTGCCCTTTCACACAGCCTATTGAGATGGCCAGTTTGCATTATCATCACACAAGGGACATAACTTACAGTTCGTATAGTGTTCCTTTTGATTTTTCTCTTTGTAATAGAAATATTCCTCTAGCCAACCAACACCTCCAAACTGCCATAATCTTCAAGTGTGATGGGGGTTAATACAACTAAAGGGCTGTCTGGAGCTCTCCTCAGTTAGGTGAGGTTGACTATGCCTGCTCTTTCCTGTCAGATCCACTATTCATACAAGCCATACCACCAGCTTCTATAAATGACACAGGATCTTTAAATTATGCTGATGATTGATTGAATAAAGGTAGCATATCTATCAATCACCTGCTCATCCTCCATTCACAGATCCTGTGCCATTCATAGAAGCTGTAGCAAGGCATCTATGAATGACAGATCTGGCAGGAAAGAGTGGATATACTTAAAGGCAAGCTCTGCTTGTCTGCTTCACCCACCCCTTGCCAATTTTGGGGGGAGGGGTACCTAGTTTTGACATGCACCCGCTCCTACTTCTGGCTGAGTTCAGCAAAGTGAGCCAGAAGTTCGTCCCTCCTCCTTCTCCCACAGCCAGCCCATTTACAGAGTGCAGCACGATTCATGCATGCACAGTAGGAAACCAGCTGTGAAGCCACAAGGCTTCACTGCCAGTTTCCCTTAGCTGAGATGGCAGCGCCAATACCCGAGAGCTGATTCAAGAATTGGCTCGGGTGAGGACATCGCTGATGCCTGTACAGGTAAGATCCCTAATAGTAAAAGTCAGAAGCTACAGTACTTGTAGCTGCTAACTTTTCATTTTTGGAAGAAGGGGGGGCTCCGCTTTAAGCTTTCTTGCTGACAGAGTTTAGCCCAATTAACCCCCACACCAGAAGATTATGGTAGGGGCAGGGTGGGGTTGGAACAGAGGAAGATTTCTACTGAAAGGAGAAGAAAAATCAACACAAGAGACACATCATACTGTCTGTTATGTCTATTGTGATGATTTTACCTTTTTAGTTTTAGGTAAGCTTAGGCTCTAGTCAATTGGAGCTGACCCTTTTAAACATTTGCAACTCCAAAGGCATTGCATGGGCTTCCCAGTCATGCGATCAGTATGATTGGCTGTCAAAGTGATGGGGAACCCATCCCACTGGTTCGCGATCATAAACTGTGACCAGGAGCTGGTAGTGACAGCGAGGTTGCAGTGCTGGGGGGCACCAAGTGAGCACACTCCCAGCACAGAAAAGCCCTCCACTGTGCTGCCACATATATGCATACAGACGGAAATAATGTCTAAAAACAGTTCTTTAACACTTTCGCTGCCATTAACCTGTACCACGTCATGGAACTGAAAGTGTTAATACAAGTTAACAGCTGTAACAGCCACCAAAAGGCTGCTGGATTTTATTGTAGAAATAATTACCTCTACGTTTGGAAAATGTTTAGCTCTTCTTGTGAGTCGGAACCATAAGATTATGGTGAGCGGGTTGTATAAAGGATGATCTCTCCTCCATAGAGCGATCCTGGAAGTGTTCTGTTCTAAGCACTTCTGAGTTTGTGTCAGTCAAATCACAGCCTGCTGTTGACGTAAGGAGCTGATCAGGGACTTTACATCCTCAATCAGCTCAGTAAAGCTGGATACACACTAATTTTCTGCAGATTTTTTGCTTCCGATTTACCAAAACCATATAATATGAGGTCAAAACTTTTCAATTTGTATGCAATCAGGCAGGCCCTTGCGCTACATGGTTTTGGGAAATCTGAAGGAAAGCTGACAACAAGAGCTGGATAGTGTGTATGGGGTCTAAGTGTTCAGGAGAGACATCAGAGGGTGTAAAAGACCCCTAAAGTCTCCATAAGACCCCTTTCACACTTGTGCGAGTTGTCCTGCGATTTGGGACTGCAAAGTCGCATGACAAGTTGTTCCCCATTATTTACAATGAGTACCATTCATATCTGTATGACTTTCAAGTTGTGCCAACTTCAAAGTAGTCCCTGCATTACTTTGGTCGAGCTTCGATACAACTTCTGTATGACTTTGTAATATGTTTTCATTGAGCCAAAGTTGCAACAAAGTCAGACCAAAGTCATACTGATACCAAATTGCATCAAAATCGCTGTAAAATTGCTGCAAAAAAATTGGGGTAAAATCGGGTCACACAAGTGTGAAAGGGGTTAAAGGAAACCTACACAATACTAACTAACCCATGCCACATCATTTATGGCTAAAGTATAAATTCACCTTGACAGAAAAAAAATGTGCGTTTATTTTTTCCTACAGAAGCCTGGAAAGCAGACTTTGTTTTAGGTTGCTTATGGCTCCAGATAGCATTATTATGCATATCAGCACACCCTACAATGTGTAAATTTGTAAATGTGATATTTAACAGGCAGAAAGATGTAGCAAAAAAAAAAACTTGGTGGAATTTTACCTGTGAAATCATAATGTAACTTGTTAGTTTCAGTTGGAAGCACTGAGATTACATTAAAACAAATTCATTCCGAAATTGAAAAAAAATGACTTAAGGATTACATTACAGTGGAACTGAACTGTATCTGAGCACCACTATCAGAATGCTATTAAAAGGTGCTTTTTTTTTCCTTTCTAAAGTAAACCTTTATATTTACCTGCTCTGTGCAAGGATATTGCACAGAACGACTCCTTGCATTCTGTTCTGGGGTCCCCTGCTCACACGGTTTACTACTCCTCTTCTCCGTACCTCCATAGCAAGCTGTGTGCTATGGGTGCACAGGTGCTGGAGCACTCGCAAGCTGGGATTTATTTTTTAAACCTTAATAGAGTGTTACTAAAAAAAAACCTTTTGACTTTAGAAGAATTTTATTTCACTTTTATTATTCGGCGGTGTGTCCTATGCCTACATACATTTGCTAATAGCTGTCCCTCATTCCCATCTCTAAAGCTGGATATACACTATACAATTTTCAGTAGATTTTTTCCTTCAGATTTACCAAAACCATATGTAGCACTACCCCCGTAGGAGCCGCTGACTATGTTCTGTCCGTTACTTTGCCTCTCAACCCCAATAACAGCCTCAGTCCCCTCTGGCACACCTGGCAATGGTGTGAGTGCAAGGATACATGAGAAAAAAAACACGTTATTATAAAGCACAGAAATTGTCTTTACTGTAGTATTTCTGTGAATAGGCAACAAACATTGGCAATAGGTTCAAAGAATGTGACAGAAGAACATTAACTGAAGTTATAAGCAATATAGCTCAATAGTACATTTAGGCTGCTTTCAGGGGATTCAGAACCTTAGAATAACCCCAAGAGCAGAGCAAACCCTTTAATAACAGTAGTCACCAAAATAGCAATCTGTACTAGATTGGTTACCTCCACTCAAGTTTGGCTCTATGAGTCCAGGCAGGAGAAGAACAGAAGACTGATGCTCTCTGTGTCAGATCCCTCTCTTGTCTCCTGGCACTACAAGCCCAATAGCAAACACTGTAATCAAATCAACAGTATATATTTTAACTTCCCAGATAAACTGTTCCACAAACCCACTGCATATACAGACCCCTGAACATGTGTGTTTGAGGCTGTATGGTAATAGTAACTTCAGTCCCTTTGAAGTTAAATACATCTTGGCATCTTCAGCTAGCCATTCTCCTTGGTGCACTTAAATTCCTGGATAGTAGGCCTAAATAACATAACTGGCCCGGATCATTAAGTGAAGAATGCAAGAATTTCCTCAGCAGGGTGAAAGGCCAATGACCTCTGTGTGCAGTGTCTTTCTATCTAAATGGCCTTGTATTCTGAGGCACTACAAGTATCAGAAAGAGGACTACCAGCAATGATGTCTGTATACAGGGTTCATTATAACTCCGTCTGTGCAGAGTCCTTGTTTCCTGCAAATGAGCACAATCTTCTCACCCAATCCTGTGATCAAGGCCCAAACAAACTTCCTGGGACAGGCACGCTTTCTTGATGGCAACTGGTCACCTCACACTGGAACGCTTCTCTGTCGGTGCAGGTGCGCCTATTCACTCATCTGCTGGGGACTAGAGGGCTGCTGCTCTCACTGTCTGCCCTGACCGAGAGCTCCAGGAGCCCAGCAAGTGTTGCCATCTCACCTCCTAAATACTACCTGGACACAGATTGTCTCCTCTCTAGAGGTCCCCTTCTGTGGCTTAACCCGGGCAGATGTCCTCCACAAAAAAGCACTCCAAAAGCTGCTAAAGCCACCACTCCACTCAGGTTGCCACCGTCCCCTTGCCCGCAGCCGGACCCCATTTTTGGTTGGGAGGCTCCAGGCCTTGCTGGCTGAATTGGACATGGAACCCAGGGAGATTCCACTGGCAGCGGAGTCAGCCCCTTTGCCTCAAGATAGTACATCCATGATCCTTGCTGCAACTGAGCAGAGTAGGACCTTGCTGCTGGTGCACATAGATCATCTTGCTGAAGAATGCAATCTAATACGTAACGACCTAGACAAAATAAGGGGGGGTGACCGAGTCCCAAATATCTGCCACCGAAGATCTTACAGCCACCCACTCCACCTCCATTGCGGAGTTGCAGCGCACAGTTCAGGCCCTCGTCACAAAATCGGATGATGCTGAAAACTGACTGAGGCGCAATAATATCAGAGTCTTGGGTCTTCCTGACGGGGATGAAGGGGACCGCTCGAGCAGAATTTGCAGAGGAGTTCTTCAAAAACTTGCTGGGCCTTACAGATGTTCCTCCTACCTACGTGGTAGAAAGAGCCCATTGGGTGCCACAGGCCGAGCCTTCCCTGGTGATATTCCTAGGCCTTTCCTGGTCCACTTCCTTAACTTTCATGACAGACACAGGATACTTTCTGAAGTCTGCTGGCACTCCTCACTCAAATACGGCCATACCTCGGTTTTTCGTTTCCCTGATTTTTTTGGCTGAATTGCAGAGAAAGAGAAAAACGTTCAACGATGTCTGTAAACGGTTCCGAGATAAAAGCATTAAATACAGTATGCTTTACCCCAGCCGTCTCGGAGTCCAGCATGAGGCATGGTCCATTTCTTTGAAACCCCATTGGATGCTGACTGGCTGACCACCTTGGGATAAGGGTTCCTCATCTTGAAACTTCATCTGATGCACGGATTTTCCACATCCTGGTTTGCCTTATCCTGCTCCCTATACTGCAAGTACCGGAGTTACCTTGAGTGCACCTCAACGTGTGATACACACCTATTCCCCAGTTTGTTTTTCATAGGGACCAGCGGGAGTCGTCGCAATGGACTATCGAGGCCCTGTGGGAAGAACAACAACTGTTAGTAACCACTAGGTCGCACATCGACTATACTACAGAACTTTAGTTATGTTTTGGGACTTAAATTGCCTTAGCCCAGGTTGTGTTGGGGTTTCGGCTAGGTGATGGGGCGTTAATTTGTTATGTTAGTCATACATCTGCTCAGCTGCTCTTTTTTTATGGTACAGGATCTTTGTATGGTCATAGTGGTTTTATTATTTTTAATGACATGATGGCGCTTCCTCTGGCCTCATTTGGGCCCGGAAGGGACCCCTGGGTTAGTATACTATTCCACCCAAACTAAAGTACCTGACCGATTATATGGAAATTAAACTTATTTCTTGGAATATCCATGGCCTCAATGATAAATTCAAAAGATCTTTACTTTTTAAATACCTCAACTCCCATAAATCACAAATCTTGTTTCTCCAAGAGACTCATTTAATGGGTGTAGCACTACCCCTGTAGGAGCTGCTTAGTATGTTCAGTTCTTTACTCTGCTTCTCAACCTCAATAAAAGCCTCAATTCCCTCTGGCACACCTGGATTCAATTTTTTTGGGTTAGTTCCCCTTTAAGATGTGACACAATAATAGAATCACACAATAGTAGAGTTTGAAGTATTTACTTAAGTTGCTGTTGTGTTAAAGGGTAACTCAAACAGAAATTGCATCACAGTTAAAAGATCAACAGTTTACACATAAGTCACACACTCAAATGTCTAAACAACTTAAACATGACTTTTAAAGTTCTTGGTGAATAAAAGGGAGACACAAACTGAATGTGTATCACGACTCCCTCCTATTTACTGGCAGTCCACTGTTAAAGGTTACACTTTAATTGCTCCAAGTTTAGTCAAGATACCTGAATGTTCACCTATGCTCGATGTAAAGATAGATTATGTAAAATAGCTCAATACAGTATAAAGCTTTAGACTAGCTGATGTAAGATGGTGAATTGTAGGTAAATTGATACCACTCAATGGAATACAAACAAATAAATACCACTCAAAGAATGCAACCAGACTGGCACACATTCAATGGACAACCTGCTCTATTTAAGAGAGTTCTTAGGATAAGTCAGTAATGCAAAGTAGAACACCCTGAGTCCTGCAAAGTGGGGGGAGAAGTAGCTGTAGTTACAGCAAATCCTCAGTCAAAGTTCAGTGCGTCGTCTACTGGCTCTTTCAATCTAAATGCTAGGTACCTTGTAAACAACTGTAGCCACAAATCCTCCAAGTATGGCACAAAAGATGCAACAATCAACTTTACTGCAGTAGGTAGAAACCTTTACAGTGGCCACTGACTTTTTGATAAGCTTATAGCTAACAGTGATCAAGTACACTCAAGTGGTTTTAATCCGGCTTCCCCGGTGTTATGATAATGCTCAGATCTTTAACAACTTTCCATGTGAGATATTGGATACAACAATTTAATGCTCTTATATATGGGCCTGAGCCCGCTCACCCAACTAGACAAACTAGACACCCGCTACACAGGTAATAAAATTCTGGCCTTGAGTTGGTCCTGGGTGTTTCAGGCGTTTCATGCCACATATTCAATTTATGCCAGAGGAGTTGCCATCCTTTTACATAAATTGCCTGGCACAGTGGAAAAAGTTAACACAAATCCCGGGGGTAGATTCATTATTATACTGTTAAACATTCATGCTACCTTATGGGCTTTTGCGAATGTGTACTTACCTCCTCCCTTTGAGCATTCCATTCTGTATGCTATATATGAAAAACTTGCTCTGCTACAGGGTACCAAACTTGTAATAGGGGGCAATTTTAATACCATCCTGGATGGGACACTGGATACTTCCAATCCCACCCGCTCTCCTCATCCTGCTTTGTCAGCATGGGCCTTATTACTGAGATCTGGCAATGGAAGCATCCAGTGGATAACGCATTTTCTCATCTCTCGGCCACTCATGGTTCAGGATCCCGCACAGATTTTTTGTTTTGTGATGCTCCAGTCTTACTGGCTGTTAAAACGGTGCAAGATCTCCCAGCTGGCCTATCTGATCACATTTCTCTAGAGCCGAATTTGTGCATTCCTATGGGGAGGCAGTTGGCCTGTTGGTGACTGGCACCACGCTGGATCCTTGACACCACAGTGGAGCAGAATGTTTCTCCTAAAATTAACCAATATTGGGAGAATAATGAAGCTTCAGCCTCTCATTCAATGGTCTGGGGTGCATTTAAAGCTACCGTCAGAGGGGATTACATGTCAGCTATTACGGCAGATAAGAGGGATCTCTCTTCCCATATTAGGTCCTTGGAGCAAGGGGAGGCAGAGGCTTTTGCAGTGGACTCCTCCCCTGCATAGTTCTCCCTACTTGCCCAGGCGAGGCGTGACTTATTGCTTCATTATACTTCTTTAACCCAGTCTGATGCCAAAATTATGGCTGGTAAATTGTTTGAATCTGGAGATAAAAACAGAAAGCTATTGGCCAACCTGGTAGCGGAACCCCATATGCAAACTGTTATCCCTGCTATCATGTCAACTAATGGAGATCGGCTTACTAATGCAGCAGATATTTTGGCAGAATTTTATTTCTATTATAGAGCACTATATAGCAGGACTATCTCCCCGTCTGAAACAACCCTAACAGAAGAATTTCAGGCTCTATCTTTCCCGTCCGTAGCTTTAGCAGACGTGGAAAGCTTAGAAGCACCAATCTCAGTGCTTGAAATTGAAGCAGTTATTGGGTCCCTTAACAATAAGACTCCGGGACCCAATGGTCTTCCAGGGGAATTTTATAAAACGTACGATTCCATAATAGCCCCTAAGTTAGACATGTGCAGAACGAAAAAATGTATTTTGATTCATTATTTACATACATTTGTTTAATTAGATTTGTTTAGTTCGTTTAATTTGTTTTCTTCTAATCATTTTCGAATTTGAACAGTTTTCAAATTCAAATAGTTTTCCAATTTCCAAAGAAATAAAATAGAATAGAAAAAAATAAAATACAATAGAAAAGAATATAACTGAAAATAAAAGAATATAATATAATAGAGTAAAACAGAACAAAATAGGATAGAAAAAAAAAATCGAATAGAAAGGAAAAAAATAGAATAAAAAAAATAACCATCTTCTGAAATTCGAATAGAATAGAAAAGAATACAATTAAAAAAAACAATAGAATAAAATAGAAATAATATATAACTATTTTCCAAAATTCAAATAGAATCAATTCAAATTTGAGAAGAAAAGAATATAGTAGAATAGAATAGAAAATAACACAATAGTATAGAAAAAAACAGAAGAGAATGAATAGAACCATCTTCCTATTCTAATCTATTATTTTCTATTCTTTTCAAATTGGAATTGATTCTATTTGAATTCTGGGAAATGGTTATATTCTAATCTATTCTATTTTTTTAAATTATATTCTTTTTCGTTTATTCTATTATATTATTTTCTATTCTATTATTTCCTATTCAAATTCAAATTTATTCTATTCGAAGTTCGAATTTCGGAAGATGGTTATATTGTTTCTTTCTATACTATTCTAATCTACTCTCTTCTATTCTATTCAAATTCATTCTATTTGAATTTTGGGAAATGATTCTATTCTATGTTTTTTAATTCTATTATTTTCTATTCTAATCTATTATATTTTTTTTTATTCTATTCTTTTCTTATGTATTCACATTCAAATTTATTGTATTTGAAATTTAAAGCCCTGAGGTAAAATCATATACTTCCCTTAACTATCCCGCATCAGGCACCTACTCTATCTCATTGTTAACTTTGTCCCTTCCATACTGAACATTAATGTGGTTAAATTACACTGTTCACTTGACTTTGTTTACAGGTGTGATCACCTCAATCGGAAGCATACCCCATAAGGTGTACGCTGCACCACTGGGCTGCCCTATACAGTACATAGTCCATTTCTCATAATCCTATGCTTGAGAAGCATTATTTTCTGCACCTGTAACCATCTTTTTATTTCAAATGTTATTGGAATTGTATTATTACTATCTTCTGTAACGTAATAAAATATTTGAACAAGAGAAATTTGAAATTTAGAAGAAGGTTATATTCTATGCAATTCATTTCTATTATATTCTAGTCTATTCCTTTATTTTCTATTCTATTTTATTCTCTTTGGAAATTGGAAAACTATTCAAATTCGAAAACCTTTTGAATTTGAAAACTATTTGAATTCGAAAAGTATTCGAAAACAATTCAAAAACTATTTGAATTCGAATTTCGTCTGAATTTTTTTTCATTATTTCAGATTTGTTTAAATTCGGTACTATTGTAATTCGGAAATTCGATACATCTGAATTTCTGAAAAATGAAAATTCGTCCGAATTTTAATTTGGAACAAAAAGAACCGTACATGTCTACCCTAAGTTGCAAACACCTTATTCCACATAGGTGCATTACCCCAAACCATGTACCAAGCACATATTGTGTTGTTACCAAAACCGGGGAAAGACCTACAACATTGTTCTTATAGACCAATATTCTTACTAAATTATGACCTTAAAATACTCACCAATGTTCTAGCCAACAGGTTGCTCAAGGTGCTCCCCACGGTCGTTGATATAGGTCAAGCTGGATTTATGCCAGGCAAATCCACAGATAAAAACATAGGAAGGGTTTTTACCCACCTCCAAATTCCCCCAGGAGACAAGGCAACAAGGATACTTGTGGCTTTAGATATTGAAAAAGCTTTCAATACAGTCAATTGGACATATTCTGTATGGCCAAGGTTTTGAAGGTTCTTGGATTTGGACCCAACTTTCGTAAGTGGATTGATATTTTATACCAGTCCCCCACGGCACAAATAAAATTAAGTGGTGATCTCTCCTCTACATTTGCCATGGAGAGAGGCACGAGACAGGGTTGCCGCCTGTCACCGGCCCTATTCTCCTTGGCAATGGAACCTCTGGCCTCTGCTTCGAGACAGTCGGACAGAGAGGGCAATATCAGTAGGTTCAATAACAGAAAAACTGGCATTATATGCAGATGAACTTATTCTCTTCCTCCATGATCCTGGGACCTCCTTGCATGTCACCCTGCAAATTCTAGATAAATATGCTAACCTATCTGGTCTAAGGGTGAACTGGGGGAAATCCTTAATTCTACCTATAGATGAGGGGGCACAGGTGGTAACTGACCCCGCTTTGCCTCTTACATGGACAACATTCTTTGGATACTTAGTTAATATTACATCTAATGTTAAGGATTTTGCTCATCTGAAGTTATACCCCCTGTTACATACTACCAAGCAGAGACTAAAAGCATGGGACAATCTCCCGCTTTCTCTCATTGGACGAATTAACCTAATCAAAATGAAACTCCTCCCAGTTTTTCTGTATATTTTGAGACACTCCCCGGTGTAGATTCCTAAAACATTCACCTTAAAACATTCCTTGCTCTCCTTCTTATAGAAATCCACTCCTCCCCGTTTTAACAAGAAAACACTATGTAGGCCCTGGAACTACAGGGGGGATTAGTGTGTCCTGATTTGTACTCATACTTATTAGCAGGACTTCTCATACATGCCCACAATTGGGCAATTTCAGATAACACCAATTCATCTATCATACTAGAAGCAGCTTATCTGGGCTTCTACGAGTCTTCACACCTCCTCCCCTACCGAGGACAGTGAATATCACTCCCAATAACACTCTCAATGTGGGCAGTGCTCAGGGCCTGGCGGTTGAAGGTGCCCAAGCGCGTTGCTGACACTCACCTTTGGTCTCCCAACACCCCCTTGTGGTTCAATCCAACCCTCCCTGAGTTCCAGTTCATTCCAGATCTGTCTAAGCATCTAGGGGCATCAAGTCGCTTGGTTAGATATGTCCTGATGGTAGGCTGTTACCTTTTAAGGATTTGAAAGCACGGTTTAACCTCCCCAATCAAATATTCTTCAGGTACCTACAGCTCCGCCATGCCTATTCTGCCCAGTTTGGCACATCCCTAGTTGACCTTTACATCTCAGACCTTGAAAAATAGGATTTTTTTGTCATACTTACCTATAAAATCCTTTTGTTTGAATACATCACGGGACACAGAGTTAGGTTAATATTAACCACTTCAATACTGGGCACTTAAACCCCCTTCCTTCCCTGTCCAATTTTCAGCTTTCAGCGCTTTTGCAGTTTGAATGACAATTGTGCGGTCATGCGACACTGTACCCATATGAAAATTTTATAATTTTTCTCACACAAATAGTGCTTTCTTTTGGTGGTATTTAATCACCTCTGGGTTTTTTATTTTTTGCACTATAAATGAAAAAAGACTGAAAATTTTCAAAAAGAATGCATTTTTGTTCGTTTCTGTTATAAAATTTTGCAAATAAGTAATTTCTCTTCATAAATTTTGACCAAAAATGATACTGCTACATTTCTTTGGTAAAAATAACCCAAATCGGGGTTTATTTGGTGTTGGCGGACAGATGTTTTGGGGACTGACAGATGTGACGGGGACAGACAGATGTTTGGTCTTTATATAACCCTTCCCATACAGGAAGAACTTCAGTTTTGTAGCAAGCACTGTATCCTCAAAAAGAGGGGATGGACCTCTATGTCCCGTGATGTATTCAAAGAAAAGGATTTTACAGGTAAGTATGACGAAAAAATCCTATTTTCTTTTTCATACATTACGGGACACAGAGTTAGGATAATATTCATTGCCTACTAGGACGTTCCAGAGCAGTAGCCTTGAGGGGAGGGAGACACCCTGCCAAACAATAGCCATCAGACCTTATAAGGCAGCCCACAGTACACTGCGGGCGAAAGCCGAATCCTCGGCTGCTTGAACATCCATTTGATAAAATTTTGTGAACGTATGCACTGAAGACCACGTAGCAGCCGTACAAATCTGAGCCACAGATACCTGATGGAAAAAAGCCCAGAAGGTTCCTATGCCCCTGGTAGAATAAGCGCTCACCCTGAAGGGAGAAGCTTTATGTTTCAGACCATAGACCTGAATGATCAATTGACGGACCCAATTGGCAATGGAAGCTGCCTTCTTGGGTCCTTCTGGTAAAACACAAAAGGAGTATGATCCTCAGATCTCCAGAGATCTAAACAAATAAACTCTGACTGCTCGCACTACATCTAAGTAGTGCAGTCGTCTCTCTTCTGCCGAACTTGGTGGAGAGAAAAAAGAAGGCAAAATAGCGTCCCAATTTAAATGAAAGGCCAACACCACCTCTGGCAAGAAGGATGGAATAGGACTTAACACTACCTTGTCGTGGTGAAAAATTAGGTATGGTTCCCTACATGAAAGGGCCGCCAGTTCCGACACTCTTCTAGTCGAGGTGATGGCCATCAGGAAGGCTAGCTTGTGTGACAAGGAATTGACTAATGGAATTTCCTTGATAGGCTCAAATGGTTGTTTCTGTAACACAGACAGTACCAAATTTAAGTCCCAAGGACACCTAGGTGACCTAATGGGGGAAGCAAATGAGTTGCCCCCCGCATAAAGGTTTGGACCAGCGAAAGAGACTAAAGGCCTTTAGAAAAATACTGACAGGGCCGAAATCTGACCTCTGACTGTACTCAAGGCCAATCTGATTTCCACAACTGACTATAGAAAAGAGAGAATTCTCCTAATCACATATTTCCGAGGATACCATTTTCTGGCTTCACACCAAGCAATGTAAGTCTTCCAGACCTTATGATAGTTCTTCCTAGTGACCGCTTTCCTAACATTCACTAGGGTTAACACCACCGGTCCCAAGATACCACAATCCTTCAGCACCCTGGCTTCAATAGCCATGCTGTCAAATTTAGACTGTAAATTGTGGTGGAATATAGGACCTTGAGACAGTAGATTGGGGTGGTGCGGAAGCGTCCATGGCCCGTCTATTGCCAATCTCACAATCTCCAGGAACCAGGGCCTTCTTGGCTAGGCTGGTGCCACCAGAATGACTGGAACCCCCTTTCCGAATGTGGAAGGAGAGGGATCGGGGGGAGCATAAACCAAGGAGTACTGTCTCCATGGAAGTACCAGAGCATCTGCTCCAATTGGAAGGGGATCCTTTTTCGGGACACAAACTGCTGTAGCTTGTTGTTGAACCTGGATGGAGATAATATACCTTCCAGTTCTCTAACCCCGGAATATTAATTGCTGATAGAGGGGGCGTGGCCAGCACGGCATGTGAGCAGTAGTGCTTTCACAGAGCTCCCGGTTATTACCTTGCTTTGATCCGGTTTTCAGCACTCAAAATTGCAGAATTCAGCCTCAAACACCTAGGGGAATACCTGCTGCAGCTCCCAATCCACCTTACTGCAGTCACAGCACCATGATGACCCGTGCAAACAAGGGAGAAAGTCTGTACTAGGATCTCCAAGATGGCACCCCAGCCTCCACACAGAAAGCACGTGCAGTAGTGAAGAACACTACTGGGGGAGGGGGTGGGTAAACAGCCTAAAACCCCTAAAGACACTGCTGGAGACCCCCCACGAGATATGCGTTATGCCCTCAAAATGACAGGGAATCTGCTACATAACAGCCCCACAGGCCTTGACTCTGATGCAGAACTAGAAAATACCACTATGGAGGAGAGGGAGGAGGGGCAGGGCACAGCAACCATGTCAGCTTACACTGCTTCTAAGGATCCAGAGCTGGAAGAGACAAACAGCCAGGGAGAGGAGGAGGGAGAACAGCCAACATTAGCTGCTATTCTTAAAGCTGTCAATAAATGTGCAGCCTCTGTGGATAACCTGCAAGAAAGCTTTCGAGGTCTGAGAGAGGAGGTTAGCCTACTTAGACAGGACTTACAGCAGATAAGAGAAAGAATGACCGCTGTGGAGAGCAGGGTCAGTGACTTGGAAGACAAACTCCCCACTATGATCAGGGAATCACAAAGAGCACGCCTTGCCAGGGCCACAGATATGCGCGCTGAAGATTTTGAGAATCGCATGAGACGGAACAATGTGCGGATAGTGGGGTTACCAGAGAAGGCTGAGGGACGTGACCCCACTCAATTCGTGGAACAGTGGCTGACAGAGGTCTTTGGCAAGGAGGCCTTCACGCACCTCTATGCGGTAGAAAAGGCTCACAGAGTCCCAACCAGACCATTGCCTCCAGGGGACCCCCACGCCCCATCTTGGCGAGGCTATTGAATTATAGAGGGGAACAGAGAGTGCAGCGCTAGGTTGAAAATAGTCTTAGGGTAAGACCCTACATAGGTATACAGCTAGATATACACCAATATCAAATGCATGCTTTCAATAACCATACAGTAAAGTCTTTTTGAAGTTCATATGCAAATATAGAGGATAACTGTAGGAGTACATAAGAATATAAAACTAATGCAAAGTGTTGTCCCAGATTGAACTTGGGTATATAGTGACAGGTGACTTGGCAATCCTGTGCTCGATATGGTGATGATCCAAAAAGGTGAGTGATTGTAACTACCAGAGGCTGGTAAATTACCAGCAAAAGAGATGATGATCCTGATGTTCCAGGGAGGATGAAGGAACGTCACAGTGCTCAGAAAATCGTGACAATCCCACTGTGTGTGGATGTGCTTACCGGAAAATAGTAGTATGAAAGCAGAAGTGCAATGGTTTCCTATGGGTGAGTCCCTTCTCGGTCTGTGGTGGTGCTGGGGTTCCTTCAGAGAGTTCCCATGCCTCTTCAGTGGACAGTGATATCACTCCCAAATGGTTTATTTAGAACGAGAACAAGGAAAAAACTCCATAGCGTAATTCAATTCACCACAAAAAATGTATTAAATGTGGATTAAGAAC
Organism: Glandirana rugosa; assembly: GCA_018402905.1. Taxonomy (NCBI): domain Eukaryota; kingdom Metazoa; phylum Chordata; class Amphibia; order Anura; family Ranidae; genus Glandirana; species Glandirana rugosa. The sequence continues at coordinate 2,165,972 of BLSH010480477.1, forward strand.
ACTTACATTGAATAAAATAAAGATGAGCTCATCAGTAAAAATACGGGCAGCAGTGAGTCGGGGGACAGGACCCAATGCGTTTCGTTTGCTAAAGCGTCTTCAGGGGTGTCCCCCCCGATAACACTGCTGATATATATAGATAAATTCAGTAGGAAAGGGACCCTCCCCTTCCACAAAATGGCGGAGAGTCTCCTTTCCAGGATCCAAAATGGCGCCTGGGGCACATATAGTAATACCCTGTGAGGGATGAAGTAAATGGGCTAGAGGATGGAGGATATGTGGTGTTTCATAATACATGGCTCAGGACTGAATGCCAACCGCTGCCATGTGTGTTTAAAAGGGCGCCAAAAACGGGGGGCGTGGCCTGATGCCATCGTGGGAGGACGTCGATCTGGAGAGCTCCGTCTGGATCAGCTAATCTGAAGCAATCCAGCCAAATAGAAGAGAGGTGAGCTCATCATATATACAAGCCAAACTCCCCTATTTGCCAGCTTTGTATAGAGGCCCGAATTGAGCGGATCGGCGCTCGCGGACCGGGTGCCCGAAAATCGAGGCCGCGGCTTTGCGGCCTACTAAGTCCGGACCACACAGCGGGCTCCCTGGAGGCCCAAACAACCATCCACCCACAGCACCATTATTGTTACCCTCTGGGGCCCCTTCCTGAAGGCGATAAACAGTCAGAAAGCAGAAATAAATCTTTAATAAGTATTCTAACTTCCAAGGCCCAGCAGGGAAGCAATATGGAGAGGCAATAGGGAGAAGCATGGACGATTAAAGTGGCAAATGGCCGATTAAAAATACAATTTAATCACTCACAGATCCCTGAAAGCGACTAAAAGCGTACCGCAGCGAATCTAAGAGATACGATTTCTCCTGTTGAGCGGCAAGAGGGCTGCAGCAATAATGGGGAAAAGGAAGGATAGAGCCCCACGCAAAATAGGAGAATTCAGAACCTTTTCTAAAGGTCAGCAAGAACAAGGAGGAGGTGGCCCCACAGCCCTTATGGCAGCATCTACATCTGCACAATCACTTAATGAAATAGGTGAAACTCTACATAATGACAATGCCCATGGCCTGGAAGACCATGCTGTAGAAGATATCAATAGTCCACTAAAACAAAGGAGAAAACTATCTCCAGAGACACTCACGGAAGACTCTAATCAGAGAGGCCTAAACGCATTTAACCCGCATGCTGATAAGCTAAACGCTTTCCCCACATCTGGGCAGCCTATAATAGACACGGATCTGAAAGAAATGTTACTGTCCTTAAGAGGAGCAATACAGCAGGACATACACACCTTTATGAATACTACTAAAGAAGACATTAAATGTCTGGGAGAAAGAGTAGACTATACAGAAAACAAACTTGTAGAATTCACGGAAGCACACAACGAATTGGTTGATGCGCATTTTGAACTGGAAGAAGAGGTTAGAAACCTACGTTTAAAAGTCTCAGATCTGGAAGATAGATCCAGAAGGCAAAATATCAAAGCAGAGGAATACCAGAGAATATCAAAAACTCAGAGCTCAACCAATACCTCCAAAAAATGACATCCACCCTACTCCCAGCAATTCCCCATCAAGAACTTGTGATTGACAGAGCACATAGGCTGCCAAAGCCCTCTCACATTCCTGAAAAATTACCCAGAGATGTAATAGCGATATTTCACTATTTCCACGTTAAAGACAAACTGATGCAGTTT
>BLSH010480477.1:2170328-2180785 GCA_018402905.1 Glandirana rugosa
TAAAGCCAAAGCTCCTAAACCCAGGCTAAAGATCAACAAATTCCCGACTTTAACACCGAGATTACCCATCATCAAACCCTTATTACTAAAATACTTAAACGTACCTACGCTATCTCTCACGATCGTATAGTACCAAAAACTGTATAAGGAAAAGATACCGATTGGTGTCAAATAGGAGGACTCCCTTGTAGGTTATGAAGGTAACTAGCTCTTCTCGCCGTATTATCATAAACCAGTTCAATCCATCTAACCGTGGAGGCTAAAGAACCATCTCTATTTTACCTATTTCGATAAGATCCAAAAAAGAGAAAGGTATAATCCAAAGAGTCAAATTACCAATCCCATTGCCCGCCAAATTCTTTAAACAATTCAACGCTAAACTGAGAAACCTAATATGGAAAGAGAAAAAACCTAGAATAGCTTTATCCATTTTATCTCTACCAAGAAATCGGAGGTGCCAATCTACCTAACTTGACCAAATACTATTATGCCGCTCTTCTCGATCAATGGAAGTATTGGATGTTCCCTCAGGAGGATAAACTGTGGTTAGCCATAGAAAAGGAATATGTCAAAAACCATGATATGCTAGCACTCTCTATCGCATCCATGCAAATTCATAAAATCATTATTCCCAAACTACTACCCATTAGAGCCACAATTTCAGCCCTTAAACAACTAGAAATCGGACCCAAATCCTCGAAACCGAAATATAAATTAAAAACCCCTATTAACTCACTCCAATACTGTAGAGCCTGAATCTCAACCACTAAATGGAATTTAGAAGGAATCAACTTTGTAGATTCTCTTAATCAAGAAGATAAAAGGTTGATCCTTGAAAAATTAAAAAAATCTAAATGTGCCAAAAATTTTGACCCAAGAAAAGGATGGAATATTCCTATCCAGGTCTGGGAGTATATCTCGAATAAAAAATGTACAAATGAGAAAGGTATAACATTCTTTTACAAAGCACTTTTCCTGTCCTCTAATGATCCAAAAAACCCAAACATGATAAAATGGGAAAGAGACCTAGCACATTCCTTTCCCCTAGATAGCTGGTACCAAGCTATCAATATTAGCTACAAAGCATCAGCTAGTATAGATACCTGGGACAACTATCAAAAATGAATAAACAGATGGTATCTTACTCCATGTAGACTCTCAAAAATTTACCCGACCTCTTCTGCTATATGCTGGAGATGTAAGGACAGTTCGGGACCCCTTCAAAACATGTTTTGGCATTGCAAAAATCTAAAGAGTTTTTGGAACTCCATTTCTTCATTAGTTGCTTCCGTCACAGAAAACTTAACTAAAATCTCTATTGAGAAAGCCCTTTTAAACCTTAATTTAGATACATACCCCCATCATCTTAAATTTCTAGTCTCCAACATATTTTCAGCTGCGAGACTGACGATCTCTAAAAACTGGAAATCCGATCAATCTCCAAATATATCAGATGTTTACATTAGACTGAATACTCAAGCTCACTACGAATTAATGTTAGCCCAGAAAAACTTTAAACTGAAAAAATTCTAATCTGTTTGGTCAAATTGGGTATCAAACCCTAAGGCATCCAGCTTACTAAAAGATACGTACCAGAATATTTTTAATTTCTAAAAAATTTCTCTTTTTCTCCCCTTTGATATATTCAGCTCTCTCTATCTTATAACTCATTTAGTAATTATTTATACCCAGCACAACCAGCTAAGTCATATTAGCCTGTAACAGTTGTGACTGGATGCCCCGACTACAGTGTGTGCCCATTGGGGTGGTCGGGTCTTCGTAGTTACAACATAGGTGTACTCAATAACTTTACCTAAGAAATGTCTGACAACTCCACTCAGGATTTTTTTAATTGACACCTTCCTTAATCTACTCAGTGAGACCTTCCCTCCGTTCTGTCTCCTTCCTTGTTGTTGTCTTTTCCCCCTTCCCTTCTTCCTTTGTTGTCTTATACTTATATATAATTAGGTTCTTAAACTCTCAAATTAAGTTGAAAAGTGATGCTATCTACCGAATGACTTGAATTTATACTTCACGCATTTGTATGTCTTGAATCTCTTATATAAGTCAGAGCTATTGTTATTATAGACAAGTATCTGTAAGAACCTCCTATGTTACTTGTGACAAGTTTAATAAAAAAAAAAAAAAAAAAGGCGCCAAAAACTGAGTAGATGAGGATTCGTGTGCAGGGGGGTGTGTCAGTGCCGCTCTGAGGGCATATGTTGCTGACACTAAACCTCCCACATCACCATACTGTGTGGTGATTGGTGGAGGCGGCCGCCCTGACTCCCGGAAATTACGTCAGACGTCGGGCGGAAGTATGTCACAGGAACAGGAAATGACCTACTGGAAGGTGTAGCAGGAGGAGCCGGTCTCCTTCCGGCTAATGGAGAGCCTAGATCCTCCTCTCAGGATCGGGATATGTAAATATACACTGACAGAGAGGAAAATTGTTTAGAAGCCATGGAAAATGTCAAAATGGGGAAAATGAATAAGGGACCAAAATAAACAAGAGATTAATCTAAAAAAATAATACATTGTATGTGTATGCAATAAAACGGGGATTGTTTTGTTTGGGTCTAAAAAAAAAAAAAGGTATTAACAAGAAAAAAGTTACTATTAAGGGTGCCATGTTGGAGTCCAAAATTAAAGTGACATACACATGAATGAATCCCAGAGACTGTGGCAGAGGGAGATCACACCTCTGAATATGCAAAATACATCATAAAAACGAACATATTTTAACAACAAACACATATAAAATAAAATAAAGGCAAAGTATCCTTAATAAGTATGTAGTAAATTGAATATATATAAAACGTCAATACATATTATAAATATGAGAGAATGAACAATTGTAGTTTGGGGGGGGGGGGAGGCAGGAGGCACAAGGGAAAAAAACAACCCTATGGGACATATTGGCAGTGAAGTGGTGGAAGAATGGGTATCAATAGAAATAGGAATAAAGGGGGAATGTATTCAGAAGATGCTTGTTGGTGAATGTATTATGATTTATTTATTAAATAATTAATGTCACATTCGATATTGAGGCCATAGGGATGGTAACAGCGAAGTTGATGTATACAGAATGTTTCAAGCTGAGATACTCCTCTTCTGGTAGCCCCACCCCTCTAAGGTGGTGTGTATCGAACAATGACCTGGAATATAGTACCCTTAGGGTCTCTGGTATGGAATCTGAGGTAATGTTTGGGGACGCTGTGATTAGTCTTTCCTTTATAGATGTTGGTGATATGTTCGTTGACCCTAGTGGAGAAGGAACAAACTGTCCTCCCCACATATTGTTTCTTGCATGGGCAAGTGAGGAGTTAAACGACATTGGTGGTCTCACAAGTGCAAAATTGTTTAAGAGAATAGGTCCGTCCTGTTGTTGTGGAGGTAAACTCCAGGATTTTCCGGTTCTTGTTACTATTGAGGAGACAGACTCTGCACTTCTGGCATTTAAAATATCCCGTCAGATTGTGAAAAAAGGAGATCCGCTTTGGTGGATCAATAACATTGGGTGCCAGTTTGTTCCTCAGGGAGGGAGCACCCCTAAAAGTAATCTGAGGTGTTTCTGGCAATTGGGGGCCTAATACTCTGTCATTCTTGAGGATGGCCCAATGCTTCTTCATAACAGTACTAAGTTGTTTGTGCTGAGTAGAGTAAGTGGTAAACAGAGACCATCTAGGGTCAGTGGTTGTTCTTTTAGGCTTGTCCTGAAGTAGTGATAAACGGTCAATTTGGAAAGAGTTGTGGATTTAAAGGTTTAATAGAGATTCGTCATAGCCCTTCTCCATGAATCTATCCTTAAGGACCTTGGCTTGACTCAAAAAATCTTCAGTTTTACTGCAATTTCGGCATAAACGTAGAAATTGGCTTTTGGGTACACCTTTCAGCCAGGGACGATGATGACAACTGTCGGTGGAGATGAATCCATTGCGATCTGTGGGTTTGAAGAAAGTTTTGGTATAGATCTGGTTATCTCGATGTCCAAATCCAGGAAGTGGATATGATTTTGGCTATATTCCAGGGTCAAAGAGATTCCTTTAGTGTTACTGTTGAGTTCTAGGAAGAATGCTTCCAGGGATTCAGCAGATCCTCTCCATAGGAGGAGAATATCATCAATATACCGTGCCCAAAGTATCAGTTCAGGTCTTCTATGGGCATAAATGACTTCTTCCTCCCATTTGGCCATGAACAAGTTGGCTAAGCTAGGGGCAAATTTAGCCCCCATAGCTACGCCTTGTTCTTGGGAGTAAAATGCCTCACCAAACCAGAAGTAATTATGACTGGTGGAAAAGGTTACTAGGTCCAAGGTGAATTGCCTCTGTTGAGGTGGGATTGAGGAGTCCTGGGATAGAAAGTGTTCAACAGCTTTGATGCCAAGTTGGTGTGGAATACAGGTGTATAGTGATGCCACATCTGCTGTGGCGAGGAAATTGCCTTCTTGTATAGAAATAGATTGAAGTAGTTGGATGGTGTCTTTGGTATCTTTAAAGAAGGAGGGCATCAGACGTACTCTAGGTTGTAGGTAATGATCTATATATCGGCCAATCCTGGAGGTAATTGAGTCGATCCCACTGATTATTGGGCGACCTGGAGGGTTATTAGCGTCCTTGTGGGTTTTAGGGAGGTAATATAATACCGGAATCCTAGGTGCAAGTGGAACAAGATATGATTTTTCTTTTTTATCCAAAATGCCTTCTTGGAAGCCTCTGTTGATGAGGGCAGTGAGTTCCCGCTTGTATTTGGAGGTGGGATCCAAAGGTAATTGTTTGTAGGTCTTGGTATCACTTAGGATCCTATTCATTTCAGTGATGTAGCTGGATTTGTCTAGGACGACTATGCCTCCTCCTTTGTCTGTCGGGCGTATTACTAGATCCTTTCTCTTACATAAAATTTCCAGTCCCTTTTTTATATGGGAGTGTGACATTTTTTAATGTTTAATTGGTCGAGGTCTTTGAGTACCAGTTCCTTTAAGACATTGATTGCTGGGGCCAATTGGCCCGGAGGATTGAACAAGGATGGGTTAGCCAGATCTGAATGTGAAATGTTATTAATGGTGTTGGAAGATCTAGCAACTGGGTTGGACAGCATGTATCTTTGGATGTTGACCTTTCGGATGTACTTGTGAATATCAATGAATGTAGAAAATTTGTCCAGAGTTTTAGGTGGTACAAATTTAAGGCCCTTATTCAGTACTTGCAGTTCCTCTTTAGTTAAAGAGGCTTGACTGAGATTGAATATACCGTGGTCATCTACGTTCTTGGCCTTTTTCCGTTGCGTTCTCCTCCCCCCTTTGGAGCCTCTTTTGTATCTGGGCCCCTTTTTCTGATGTGGGGGTCCCTAGAAAAATCCAGAGGTGGAGGGGGGTGACTCTGATTGTATCGGAAAGGAGATCGTGTGTGTTCTTCTTGTTCTCTGTTTGCGTATGGATCATAACGTTGGTCCAGGTCTCTGATGGGTGAAAATCTCTTGGAAGTGTTAGTAGTATATCTATGTGGTGCCGGAGACGAGTAGTGATATGGTTGTTGGTTGTAATGATTCATTCATGTGTATGTCACTTTAATTTTGGACTCCAACATGGTGCCCTTAATAGTAACTTTTTTCTTCTTAATACCCCTTTTTTTTTTTTTTTAGACCCAAACAAAACAATCCCCATTTTATTGCATATACATACAATGTATTATTATTTTAGATGAATCTCTTTTGTTTATTTTGGTCCCTTATTCATTTTCCCCGTTTTGACATTTTCCACGGCTTCTATACAATTTTCCTCTCTGTCGGTGTATATTTACATATCCCGGCCCTGAGAGGAGGATCTAGGCTCTCCATTAGCAGGAAGGAGACCCGCTACTCCTGCTACACCTTCCAGCAGGTAATTTCCTGTTCCTGTGACGTACTTCCGCCGACGTCTGACGTCATTTCCGGGAGTCAGGGCGGCCACCTCCACCAATCACCACACAGTATGGTGATGTATGAGGTTTATTTAGTGTCAGCAACATATGCCCTCAGAGCGGCACTGACACACCCCCCTGCACACGAATCCTCATCTACTCAGTTTTTGGCGCCCTTTTAAACACACATGGCAGGGGTTGGCATTCAGCCCTGAGCCATGTATTATGTAACACCACATATCCTCCATCCTCTAGCCCATTTACTTCATCCCTCACAGGGTATTACTATATGTGCCCCAGGCACCATTTTGGATCCTGGAAAGGAGACTCTCCGCCATTTTGTGCAAGGGGAGGGTCCCATTCCTACTGAATTTATCTATATATATATCAGCAGTGTTCTCGGGGGGGCACCCCTGAAGACGTTTTAGCAAACGAAACGCGTTGGGTCCTGTCCCCCGACTCACTGCTGCCCGTATTTTTACTGATGAGCGCATCTTTATTTTATTCAATGTAAGTGTTCTTAATCCACATTTAATACATTTTTTTTTTGGTAAATTGAATTACGCTATGGAGTTTTTTCCTTGTTCTCGTTCTAACTAAACCATTTGGGAGTGATATCACTGTCCACTGAAGAGGCATGGGAACCCTCTGAAGGAACCCCAGCACCACCACAGACCGAGAAGGGACTCACCGATAGGAAACCATTGCACTTCTGCTTTCATACTACTATTTTCCGGTAAGCATACCCACACAGTGGGATTGTCACGATTTTCTGAGCACTCACTTGAGCACTGAGCACTGTGACGTTCCTTCATCCTCCCTGGAACATCAGGATCATCATCTCTTTTGCTGGTACTTTACCAGCCTCTGGTAAGTAAAATCACTCACCTTTTTGGATCATCACCATATCGAGCTCCAGATTGCCAAGTCACCTGTCACTATATACCCAAGTTCAATCTGGGACAACACTTTGCATTAGTTTTATATTCTTGTGTACTCACTACAGTTATCCTCTATATTTGCATATGAACTTCAAAAGGACTTTACTGTATGGTTATTGAAAGCATGCATTTGATATTGGTGTATATCTAGCTGTATACCTATGTAGGGTCTTACCCTAAGACTATTTTCAACCTAGCGCTGCGCTCTCTGTTCCCCATTACTTCCAACTTTGTCTGTTGCCGTGTCAGCTGCTCCCATACACATAACTAGGTAGCGCAGTATTCTCCAAACCCATCTCTTCTATTGAATTATAGAGACAGAGAAATCATCCTCCGACTTGCCAGAGAAAGGAGGAATATTCAATTTAATGGCACCAGAATTTCATTTTACCCTGATTTCTCAGCAGAGATACAGAAACGTAGATCCCGATTCTCTGATGTCAAAAAACGTCTGCAGAAACTGAAAGCTACTTATGCTATGCTCTATCCTGCAAAATTGCGCATCACACTTCTTTGAGACTGCAGCAGAAGCTTCAAACTGGCTAGATGCGAATGAACACGCTGTAGGTCAGGCCAGGAGTCCTGAGGATGAGAAAGTCTGAATTACTACTGACCTCTACGAGAAGAGAGCTGGACCCTTTTCATTTTCCTCCTGACTGAGGGATTTGCTGGAAACACACACCGATACCCAACAATGTGAGTTCGGAACTGAGTTTACAACATGGCAATTGTTATACCACTAATTACTCTTACCTATGTCGATGCATTATGGGACCTGTTGTTTCAAATGATGCCAAAATGCGTGTTGGCAGTTTGGAGCCACACAAGTGCCTTCTTGATACTCAAGCACGTTTGGCTAATTAGGCCCACGCTGTCATCGTCACAATGGCAAACACCACCACTGGTTTATTTGTTTCTGAACGGTGCACTGATGTGCCTTTATTTTGTCATAACTTTATTTCTATTAATCCACAGGACTCTAATAACAATTTCTACATTTGCCCATAGGGTGGCACTGTCCACTAACAAAAGCTTTGAACTTGGAACCTTTTTGCACCAACAGACTGGACCAGGGCCATTAATGATGAGAAAAATGGTCCCTTACTCCTGCGAGCCCTCATCTGGGTCACCACAGGCTAGTTATATCCATCCAATCTATCTGATGGCAGTACCAGTGTTATCATGGAACATTAGAGGAATCCATGACCCCTTAAAACGCACAATGGTATCTACATCAATGCGCAAAAATCTCCCTGCTATTTGAGCTCTACAAGAGATCCATCTTACAAGTGATACTCTGTCATGCTTAGGGTTGGCATGGCTGGGAAAAGCATATCTTTCCACTCACACCTCATATTCCAGGGGGTGAGTGTTCTGATACATAGATCCTTGGACTATGAGGAATATGACTGTGTAATAGATGAGGAGGGAAGATATGTTTTTCTGTATTGTAGATTGTACTCCCTAAAATGTATTCTAGCCTTTCTGTATATACCGCCTCCTTACAATAACTATCCCCTTAGAAAGCTACTGAAGTATCAGTTGAAGTACCCGGACGTGCCTTTGTTTGCGATGGGGGATTTCAACTGTTATTTGGACCCAGCAACAGATAAACATGCCCCATCCAGGGTTGGTGGTGTGACTCGCCACACTGGCCTTCACAAATTTATAGAGGAGGTGGGCTGGATTGATCGCTGGAGGGGAAGACACCCCACTACCAGGCAATTTTCGTGTTTTTCAAAGAACTATTCTTCTTTATCCCGCATTGATCTATGCCTATGTTCCTCAAGGGCTGATAAGTATATATTAGAGATGGAATATACTGTAGGTAGTATATCTGATCACTCCCCCTTGATTATGCAACTGGAGGTTCGCCCTCCCTCTAACTTGAAAAAGGCCACATGGAAGCTCAATGCTTTTTGGCTCCAGCTCTTCCTTTCACACACGCTTATAATCTCCAAAATAACCGATTTCTGGAGAAGACATACTGGAGACTCCTGGGAGACCTTCAAATCCCACTTACAGAACACCTTTTATGATGAGTTAGAGTCTATCAAGAGGTCTACTGGTGCTCAACGGGAAGGGCTGGAAAAACTGGTGTGTGACTTAGAGTCTACATTTATTGCTGACCCTACTGATGAAAGCAGGGAGGCATGGGTCTTGGCTCAAGCCGCTCTGGACAGGGTCATAGCCTCTGTAGTGGACAGAAAATGTTTCTTCAGCAAAATGGCATACTATGAGGAGGGTGAGCATAGCAGTCGGCTCCTAGCCAAGCTTGCACATTCCCAACAATCATCCCCATCCATTGGAGCTCTGAAGCTCCCAGCTGGGGGCATTACAAACTCTTCAGATAGAGTGATGTCCACATTGATGGACTATTATGTGAACTTATATACCTCCAAACAAAACTACTCAACTGAATCCTTGAATACCTAATTGAGAGCATTGGCTTGCCTCTCCTGTCAGATGTCCTTCGAAGACAACTAGATGCCCCCTTTACTCTAGAAGAGTTGCAGAGGGCGACTGGTATGTTCCCTAACCTAAAGGCCCCGGGAGATGATGGTTTGCCCATAGAAGTATATAAACAGTACATGGAACAAGTTTTTCCTAAAATGTTGATGGTATTTAATGAGGCGAGGAAATTAGGACAACTTCCCACATCAATGACAAGAGCCAATATAGTGTTAATATTGAAATCTGACAAAGACCACCATACAGGCCGATATCACTCCTACAAAATGATGTCAAAATATTGGCTAAAGTATTGGCCCTACGCCTGAATACAGCCATTTCATCCATTATTCATGCAGACCAGACAGGGTTTATGCCTCAGAAGTCCACTGCCATCAACTTACGGAGGCTCTCTATTAACATTCAGACACCTTCGGACAACATGGGAGACAGGGCACTATTGTCCCTTGATGCCCACAAAGCCTTTGACAGCATTGAATGGGAATATTTGTGGGCAGTTATGCAGAAGTTTGGCTTTGGGATTCACTTTATATCATGGGTCAAGTTGCTATACAGCCCTCCAGTAGCTATAAGAGAGGCAGGGAAGGTGTCCCCAGACTTTCCATTATATAGGGGCACTCGTCAGGGGTGCCCTCTGTCCCCACTCTTGTTTTCTCTGGCCATAGAGCCATTGGCAGCTGCGATTAGAGCAAACGGGAATATCCGGGGTCTTACATATGGGATAATCCATGAAAAGGTAATGATGTATGCAGATGACACCATGCTTTTTCTAGGAGACACATCTGCATCCTTGACTGAGGCCATGAGGGCTATTCAGGAATTTGGCACATATTCAGGCCTTCTCATAAACTGATCCAAATCATCTTTACTACCTCTAGACAGACAGATAGACCCTCAGGTGGGGAAGATACAGGAGATACCAGTTTCAACTAAAATAAAATACTTAGGCATATAGACCACCCCTTCCCCCCCTAGATTATGTTCCCCTCAACCTAACTCCGCTTCTTAACAGATCCAGAGATAAGATTGGAGTTTGGATGAAATTAAAGCTCTCTCCGGTGGGCAGGGTCAATCTCATAAAGATGATCCTTATGCCCCAGCTGCTGTATGTGCTGCATAACACCCCAGTCATTATCCCCCTTAAAAA
>BLSH010480477.1:2180957-2191674 GCA_018402905.1 Glandirana rugosa
ACGGTATCGTACACCTAGTTTAGGGTCACTAGAGATGTCGTAGATCATGTACACCCTAGTCTAACGTTTAGGTATGCGTGATTAAACCGTCCACACATTACCTGAGAATCGTGTTACATATCGACAGTATCTGCTACCCGATGTAAGTCCCTTGTAACGCACTGACTGACATCCCGGAGGAGGGTAACAAGGAAGAGCTTCCGAGGGTCTAGAGGGAGGGTGACCCGGTGCCGAGATTCTGACCTTAAACCATCCTATTCCAAACTCAGCCATGCGGTGAATGCACAACGTGAGGTGGACACATGGACATTGCAGACTGCCCCCACTTTATACATGGGATCTCCACATATAAAGGCTTTATCTCTAATAGCTATGCGATGCTCCTAGACCTTATCCTACCAAATTCCAGTCTTAGAGCCGTGGCCCAGTGGGAGGGAGATCTGGGAGCCTTCGAGAAGGAACAATGGGAGGAGGCCCTACAGTCAGTCACGCAATGTTCCCTGAATGTAGCCCATCGTCTATGACAGCTATACATTGTGCTAAGAGTCCATTACACACCTGCCAAATTAGTGCGTATGGATTTGCAATCTGATCCCACATGTACTAGATGCTGTAGAGATCACTGGGATTTGATCCACATGCTATGGCAATGCCCCAAGCTCCACAGGTATTGGAAATCTGTCTTTAATGCCATTAACCAGGTATTTCAAATACAAGTCCCAGAGGATCCAAAATGTTGCCCATTAGGCATACTAGACGCTTTACAAATGGAGGATGTCCCCAGACAGGCTGTAGGGAGAGCACTTTACCAGGCTAGATTAGCAATACTAACCCACTGGAAATCTACTGAACCCCCTACAATGAAAGAATGGTTGGCTAGAATGGGTGATTCACTCCGGTTGGAAAAAAATGATATACCAGCATAGGGGTACTGGTGGTTAATTTGAGAGACTATGGGCTCCTTGGTTGAATTTACCGGGCTTGGCACTAGCTGATCTGACCTTGGACAGACTGCTCATGTAGATGGTCCTTGAGGAGGGGGGTGCAGAGGAAATCCCAGGGCAGTTGACTGAAGCAGATCCAATATGTGCCTTTTATAATGATCTATGCTTCAGAGTATTGGCTGGAATCCTTATTGCTTAAGCTGACAAATCTTATAGGATGTCTCTTGTATTATTGCATGGTCACCTGGCATATATTGTTGATTCTATGATGCTTTGTGAATATGTATGTACTTTTTCAGATGCACAATAAAAACCTTTTTGTTGAGAAAAAAAAAAAAACTGCTGATAGAACTGGCACATGTCCCTCTGCCAAGGCTAGTATGTGGTTCACCTCTTTCTGAGCTGAACAACTCCTGGTACCGCCCTGGTGGTTTATTATAGGCCACTGCAGTGGCATTGTCGGACTGAACCCTAATAGGGCAGTCCTAAAGCTCTAAAATGCAGGACCGGAGGGCCAGACGTACTGCCCGCAACTGCAGGATGTTGATGGACAGGCTCTGTTCTGTCCTTGACCATCTCCTCTGAGCTGTGAGCCCCTCTAGCATCGCACCCCAGCCTGAGAGACTGGCGCCTGTGGTCAGTACTCTCCAAGACACTGGGAGAAAGGATCTTCCCTTTTGCAGGTTCTGATCCTGCAACCACCAGCTTAGGCTTAAGCGTGCCTGGGGAGATAAGAACATTGGATTAATCCAGGGCATGCCCTCTCCTGTTACAGGCTGACAAGATGTCTTGTATAGACCAGGAATAGAACTGAGCATAGGACATTGCCTCAAAAGAGGACACCATTCTTCCTAGAAGACTCATACAGAGCTGAATGGAGGGTTGTCTGGTGCCCCTTATCTGATGCACCTGATCCTTCAGGACACAGATCCTTACGGGTGGCAAAAATACCCTTGCCCAGACCGTATCTAGGGCTAGACCTAGATACTTGAGACTCTGAGCTGGTCTCAAGGCTGACTTTTTGGTATTTATGACCCAGCCCAAGCTTTCTAAATACCTCACTGTGCAGGCTACACTGTGTTCCAGGGCCTGTAGTGAGTGATCCCTGAGCAGGAGGTCGTCCAAGTATCCGAGCACCAAGCTCCCCTGGGCCCTTAAAAGACCCAGTACAGGTGCTAGGATCTTTGTAAACACCCGAGGTGCTGTAGCAAACCCAACTGCAAATCGCAGCAACCACTGATGAGGTTGAAAGAAATGTACGTGTAAATACGCGTCCTTGATAACGATGGAGGCAAAGAAGTCTCCCATCTGGAGTGAGACTACTACTAAGTGGACAGACTCAATCTGAAAGGACTAGATTAATAGATGCTGCTTCAGGGTTTTTAGATCCAAAATGGGCCTTGTGTCCCTGCTTTGTTTTTGAACCGTGAACAGGTTCGAATAAAACCCTGCGCCCCTTTCGGATACAGGAATCTACATGATCATTCCCTGATGCACTAAATGCTCTAGTGCCTGAAACAATAAGTTGAGGGGGCGTGACCAGATGTGAGCGAGGCAAGACGTATCTGTGGAGAGCTCCATTTCACTCCTGATATTTACCCGATTTTGGAGAGGATTCCGTCGGTCTCACCCGTCACAAACCAGCGGTCTAGTTTCCTCTGATCCCCGGGATGCCATCGGGTTCTAACAAGTGGAAAGGGAAGGCACAGTTGAAGCAGCAGCCATCTTCTAATGCACAGGGCAGGGGTGCAGGCTCCACCTCCACCATCTTGGATCCTGTGAGGCCTTCTACACACGCTCAGTCATTGGCTGCAGAGATGGAGGTAGAGGGTGCAGCGCCAGAGAGAAGCCCAGAAACATAGCCAGGAGAGCGCACAATAACTGATCATGGCGTGGATGCGATCACTAAACTCATCCTGGATGCTTTAGCCACCTGTAAAGCAGAGCTGTTAGTGCACATTGACCACCTTACCAGTGTAGCGCCCCCAAAGTTTAGGCGTTTTTTGTGAGGTCTTTTTGATAGGAGAGGCAAAATTTAGTCAGGCCTGACTGTAGGTGCAGGCCTGAATGTTTTGATCTGGGCTGGGGAGTGGCTCAGGGAGTGGCTGGAGATGGAAGGAATGATGGAAGGAATGAACATCCCTTGGAGTTTCCTCCCCTTTGAGCAGAGAAGGCTCTGGAGAGGGGGATGGATGAGGAGGTGTCACTTCCTGATGCATGACAAGGAGCCCTGACCAATCTACAGTCTGGATTGGCAGGGGGCAGGCCTCCCTAAATACAGCAGTATGCCAAGCAGGGGGGAGGAGAAGTTGGGTGGAAGTGTGGAAGATGTAGCAGAGGTGCTGTGGAGGCCTCTACCCGGGAGAGAGCCCCCACCTGTGTCACTGGCTGCAAACTGCCCCCACCTGTGTCACTGGCTGCAAACTGCCCCCACCTGTGTCACTGGCTGCAAACTGCCCCCACCTGTGTCACTGTGTCACTGGCTGCATAACTTCCACCACCTGTGTCACTGGCTGCATAACTGCCCCCACCTGTGTCACTGGCTGCATAACTGCCCCCACCTGTGTCACTGGCTGCAAAAGTGCCCCACCTGTGTCACTGGCTGCAAAAGTGCCCCCACCTGTGTCACTGGCTGCAAAAGTGCCCCCATCTGTGTAACTGGCTGCAAAACTGTCCCACCTGTGTCATAGGCTGGAAAACTGTCCCACTCGTGTCACTGGCTGCAATTTACCACACCTGTGTCACTGGCTGCAAAAGTGCCCCCACCTGTGTTATTGGCTGCAATTTATCCCACCTGTGTTATTGGCTGCAATTTACCCCACCTGTGTTATTGGCTGCAATTTACCCCACCTGTGATGCTGGGGCTGTATACTGTGTCCTGTGATGCTGACCTGCATACTGTGTCATGTGATGCTGAGCTGTATACTGTGTCCTGTGATGCTGGGGCTGTATACTGTGTCCTGTGATGCTGGGGCTGTATACTGTGTCCTGTGATGCTGAGCTTGTATACTGTGTCCTGTGATGCTGAGCTGTATACTGTGTCCTGTGATGCTGAGCTGTATACTGTGTCCTGTGATACTGAGCTGTATACTGTGTCCTGTGATACTGAGCTGTATACTGTGTCCTGTGATGTAATGCTGAGCTGTATACTGTGTCCTGTGATGTGGTACTGAGCACAATATGTGGAATACAGGGGACGGAGTGGTTGGATTCTATAAGGTGTGGGGCTTATTAGAAGTAGGGGGAGTCAAAAGGGAAGGGCGGGGCCTGGCACCCCCATCCTAAAACTTCACCAGCCGCCACTGCTTTGGAGGTCTCAGAAGCCAGTCAAGGGAAGGAGTGTCACTGGGAGGAAAGCAGGCTAGTGTGGTCGGAAGTTGTAGTCCATCAAAGGCCCAGCTAGCATCAACGTACTAAGCTACACTTTGAGGGGTCTTTGACCCTGGCCTGTAACGGATGGTCCAGAGGTCCTGCTGAGAAAGCAGTTAAGTGAGCCTGATAAATTTCCCTTCAGGTCAGGAGTAACAGTCTGCAAGTTAAGTGAAGGAGCAATAGTCTGCAAGTGAAGTGCTGGAGGAAGTAGAGTGTATATAGGAGGTCCTATAACCAATTCTTTGTGCATCCCATAGTCACCTCTTTTCCCCATCCAAGTTAATCCCCTAAAAATAAAACAAAAACAAGAGCCAGCCTGTTCAGTGATTTTGGATGTGTGCTATATGGTGGGATTGAGGGCAGCTATAAGGTGAACCACAACTACCAGCCACTCCCAAGGGAGCACATGGCTACACCAGTGAATGCACCCTCATCAGGCATGACATTAATACAATCCGAGGCAGGATAACAACAGCAGAAGATCGCATCTCTGAGGTGGAGGATGATACTCACAGAGATCCCAGCTTTCTTAACTGCAGGAACTGGTAAGATCTTTGCAAAATAGAGCAGATGACGCAAAAGATAGACAGAGAAGGAACAATGTGTGGGTGGTGGGGCTGCCCGAGGGAGCCGAGGGCACCAAATCTGTTCTCTGCTGAGCAATTTTTTAAACAGCTTCTGTCTCCTGAAACCACATATGTTGTTGAGAGAGCCCACGGAGTTCCCACAGGAAATCACCAGCAAGGTGCCCCACCCAGGCCCTTTCTTGACCGGTTCCTGAATTACAGAGACAGGAACCATGATCCTGGCTGAGGCAAGGAAACATCAGGATCTCAGTCATGAAAATGCAAAAATAATGCTCTTCCCTGAAGTGGGAAATCTTTCCGGGGCTGAAGTGGTAAAGGAAGAGACTGCCGCATCTATGGCTGGCATACTTCACTTTTTAACAAACTTTTCCTCCATGAGATATTAAAGGGAAAATCTCCTAGGAGGGACGAAAATCCTGTCAGGATGTTCCCAATTAGCATACACCGCCTGTTCCTACAGCGGGTGCATAGAGAAAGCCTGTGCAGCCTGAAGAGGCTACAGGGACCCCAAAGAAGACAAGAGGCTCAGAAACATCTTCAGGAGGTAAGTTAAAGGCAGGAGGAGCCATCTGGAAGTCTGGATCAAAAGCCTCTGCTACTGAGAGGCTGATACCAACTGGACACCTTCTGGCCCAGATTCATCAGAAGCAGACTCACCTGCCGGGCCATCTCCTAAATCCTTAGCATCTAGCTCTTCCCCTTGCTCAACCCATTCCTTCTCCATATTAGGAGGCTCAGGGTAGGGGGATCTGACACGCTTCTTGTCACTCTGCAGGATGGAGGCAATCATGCCAGAAATCCTGTGCTCTAACCCGTCTAGGGCTGTGGACAGTTCATCCCTGGTGATAAAGGGTGAAGCAGCAGCATTGACTGTAGGCACAATATCAGACAGGTGCAGCGGCTCAGATTGCCCGAAAGGCTCTGGACTTTCAGGGAATACAACACTAGGGATTTGACTAGGCTCCTCAGGGGCTACTGACAACACAGATGTGTCCTTCCCTGTAGTGTTAGTCCCGCTCCACTTTTTTTGAAGACATTGCAAGAAACAAAAAGTGAGTACCTTGGTTTAGTATTTACATACCCCAGAAGGGAGACCCTTTAATAGGGCTCACCAAGCCCTTTTGCAACAATCCTACTAAGCACCTTAGCCTGCCAAGCAACACCTGGTGACTCACGTGACCCGGGTAAGGAGAAATAAACTTCTGAAAATGCCTGGTTCAAAGCCTGCTCTGTGTCCCACAGCTGTCCCCTGGAAGCACCACATGCTTGGCATACACAGCTTAAATAAGCTGGCTGCGAGCCGAAACGTAACGCACCTGCGCGTTCCCGGCAAGCAGGCGAGGCTGTATTCGCCTATGACGTGAATCATCACACATCCAGATTTAGGCTACGGCGCATTTGTGGTTCCTTGTGGGCACAATGCCTGTGGTGTACCCGCGTGTGCCATGGCCAACAAACTTCCAAGCATCATGCGATCGCACGTGCGCCATGGCGAATCAAGATGCGTAATGGCGCACCTTCGTGTGCGGACATCCATTAAGGTAAAAAAAAGCCAGACAACAAGAAAAAAAAAAAGTTACTCTGCAAACACCCACAGCTAGCCCACAAAACTCCCCCATGGGGTCACCGCACACAGGTGTCCAGCCTCTAGCTAAATAAGGGGGCTTTCACTTACCCATCCAGGCACAAGGCAGCCTTAGAAACGAAGAGCCCAATCTTCACCCATCACGGCGGGTTCCTGTCACTTGAGGACCTTCAAGCACTGGGTACCCTTTTCATGTTTAGGGTCCACTCCCTTGGACCTGGACAGCAGTGGTTCTCAACCCTGTCCTCAAGTACCCCCAACAGGCCATGTATTTAGGATTTCCTTTATCTTGCACAGGTGCTTCAAATCAGAGTCAATGGCTTGGTATTTTGGACAGCTATTTTATCTAAGAGAAATTCTCAAAACATGGCCTGTTGGGGGTACTTAAGGACAGGGTTGAGAACCACTGCTGTACAGCACCCTGCAGGAATGCCTTAGCTCTGTGATGTCCAGTATTCCACTACGCAAGGTCCAGCGCCCGGAGGTCACGTTAAAGGCAAAACCTTGCAGGATCCTCAGAGAGCACAAACGTGCCCATCCACCTTACAGACACTGGTAAAAAAAAAAAAAAAACTGAAGTGCTTCCTGTATGGGAGGGGTTATATAGGGGATCACTTTCTGTCTAAGCCTTTGTCTACCATTGTCCATTCACCTGATGGTGAAGTATAACCTAGTAGGTAATGAATATTAGCCTAACTCTGTGTCCCGTGGTGTATGAAAAAGAAATGTTATACAATGAAATGTTAACTAAACCACCTTTAGAACTATACAAGGCTCTCCTGATATCGGTTCATGTCGGTAAGGAAAAGGGGGGGGGAACAGGAGTGCCAGACCTAAGTGCAGTATGCCATCAAGGAATTTATTAAAAACAAGCTAAATGCATACTCACAGGTGTGAATAAAAACAAGCACATCATAAGAGGTCTGGGCCCAGGGCCGTGTCACTTGTTCCGAGGCTGTGGTTTTGCTGGGGGTGCGTATGCCGATGAGCAGATGGAGGCTGTGCTGTGGTGGAACTCACTGGGAGCAGGAAGTACCAGAACGTCCCGTGAACAGGAAGTGACATCAGTGCTATATCAGGCCAATGGGATGATGCGTTTCAATGCACTCTGCATTCACCTCAGACCCCAGGGGTGCTTGTTTTTATTCACACCTGTGAGTATGCATTTAGCTTGTTTTTAATAAATTCCTTGATGGCATACTGCACTTAGGTCTGGCGCTCCTGTCCCGCCCTTCTCCTATTCCTAGAGTTGCTTCTGCTCTTCAGGTAGCTGCCCCTAGGTGCGGATCCATCCCACTGGAGTCACATCCTTTCACATGGGCTTTTAGCTCTGATTTACGGATGTACATAGACTCTTGATATGGACTAACTTATTGCTTTCATCTCTGGTTTTATATAAGTAGAAAGGCTGCGCTAACCCTAATAGCCGCTATATCCCTATGTACACAGCTGCAACAATAAAGTGTGATTCCTACACCCAAAATACAAATTTAAAACAAATAAGACTGCGCTTGTGTGAAGGACATAGAATAAAATTAATAACAAAAGGTGAGCATAATAAGGTATCCAAAAATACAAACAACAAGAAGTGATGTAGTGAAAGAACTTATATAACCCCAATCACGTGTAAGTCCATATGACAGTGAGTAAAACAAGTCCAATGCAGAAAGTGAAAAGTGTAGAAGGAATGTCCTTGATTAGATCTTCCAGAAAGGTGAACCGACATGCATCACAATGCCCAACAGTGAAAAGGCCTCCACCACGGATAGTTATGCCCTTACCGGATCACTTGGACCTCTTATTATAGGAGGTCAGAGACACCTGTGTGAATCAAGGCCTCCACAGGGCCACTCCGATCTGTTATCTACGGGACACTCGATCTACTCAGTTGGATCCTCTCCTATCCTGGGTGGGGGTATCTGAAGCCACTTCCAAGGGTGAGTAATCAATGGAGGTACTACACAACACAGAACCGACCAGTTCGCTCCACTCTGGGGAAGTCACGGTACCCAAAGAAGAAATGGGCCAGATAGTGTAATATCGTTTACACAAAACAATTTATTAAAAAATAAATTAAACTCACATGAATCCGGATAAACAACAGCTGTAAAATAGATAAAAGCACTCAGCGGGGGGTAGTGAGACAGCTCTCCGCCCGATCGATTTAGTCTCCAAAGGACGTCTTCCGGGGCACGGAGGCTGTCCCCTCTCACCGCTTTACATATACTTCACAAAATCTAATCCTGCCAATCACATCCTCCCAACCCATTAGTCATGTAGATGTTAATATCCAGCAGGGCTGGCATACTGACCTTATCCTAGGGAATCCATATGTCTTAGGGCAAAAAAAGTTCATATGTCTGTCGCCCAAACAAACACGAACATCCTATCGCCGTAAGTCGCGCGGACCGGAACCTTGCGTTCCAAACAGGACCGCCCAACTTCCGCTTCCTGTATCGCGCTGGCCGGATGTTTACAAAATTGCGTTCCAAGACGAAACCAAAAACGTCAATAAAGGAACGTGCCCTGATCTATGATAAAAAAAAAATTTTTTGAATAAAAAATGGGGACGGAGGATAATGACCAAAATATAGAACAAACATTAGGAAAGGGGGGGAATAAAAATGATATATGAAGCACGAGTGAAATACATTTTTAACCCCTATTCAAAAAGGAATAGGAGCCTTCTGTACCATAAGAAAATCTCAAACGCCATAAATATAAAAAGGGGAGATGGTTATGGCAGAATAAAAAATATGGCCAAAAGAAATTATATATATTTTATGACCAAAAATGTATATATACTAGAGAGAAGGAAAACTAAAAAATAATAAACAAAAAATGAAAATATGTATAAATCCTAGAAAAAATAAAAAATAAATCTGAGAAAAAACAGAAAGGAGGGGGATTTCTCCCCAACTTCAGATGTGATCCGACTTACAATACAAGAGCATGTATATTTGAAAAATTCTAGATAAAATTAAATCGCTAAATTCTACTATCAAAAACAAGGGGAAGAGAAAAACAGGGAGGGGGGAGGGTATCAAGAAAAACCCTATACGTGAGAAGAGAAAGAATAAGAATAAAGAAAACAAAGAGAACATAGGGAATAGCACCATCTGGTTAATCAAGAGTTGACAATAAAACAGTTGATATCTAGGTCTACGTTCAGGCCCAAGGGAGAGTGGCTCTTTAAAATAAAAATCCACTTTGTCTC
Organism: Glandirana rugosa; assembly: GCA_018402905.1. Lineage (NCBI taxonomy): Eukaryota > Metazoa > Chordata > Amphibia > Anura > Ranidae > Glandirana > Glandirana rugosa. The sequence goes on from BLSH010480477.1 coordinate 2,190,663, forward strand.
AATCCTAGATAGCTCCCTCACTTTAAGGCCACCCCTCCAATTCCGGGTTAAACTATCAATTCCCATAAATAGGGTTCCCTCTGGATTTCGTGCATGGACCTGATCATAATGACGGGAGACGCTGTGGTTGGGATATCCTTTACGGATATTATTTAAATGTTCTCCCAACCTAATGTTGAGAGATCTCGTCGTCCTCCCGACGTATTGAAGGCCGCAGGGGCACTGGAGTAGATAAACTACATGATTAGATCGACATGTAATGAGAGACTCTATGCCATATTCCCTATTCGTTATTGTTGACGAGAACTCTGTTGTTTTTCTCCTCTGTAGTGAATTGATTTGACAGACCTGGCAATGGCCACATTTAAAAAAGCCTTTTAAATTCTGGTAAAAGGGGATATTTCTGGGAGGAGGATCTATAATATTGTGCACCAACCTATCTTTCAATGATGGTACTCCTCGAAAGGTAATCATCGGGTGAGCAGGTAAAGCTGTATGTAGGACTGGATCATTCCTTAAAATATGCCAATGCTTCCGGAAAACCTCCCTCACAGCTTTGTGTTGGGTGGAAAAGCTAGTAACTAGAGTTGAGCGAACCTCTGGAAGTTCGGGTTCTGCTGGTCCGTCCGAACTTCGGGACAAAGTCCGGGTCCGGGTCCGGACGGAACCCGAACGATCGCACGGACAACGAACCCCATTGAAATCAATGGGGACCCAAACTTTTATGCACAAAAATGGCTGTAACAAAGTCCTGGAAAGCCCTAGAGGGCTGCAAAAGGAAGTAAAATGGGGGTAAGGGTAGGGCAAGTGCCCTACAAAAAAATGGGGACAGGGAAATAACTGTAAATATTTTTAAAAAAATAAAAACATAAAAAAAGCAAAAATGGAGGTGAATGTGGATCATCTTCAAACTGTGTCTGAAAAGTATTAATTAATGGTAGAAGCCATATAACTGTTCTAAAATCATCTTCAAACTAGGGCAAGTGCCCTACAAATAAATGGGGATAGGGAA
>BLSH010480477.1:2245579-2258829 GCA_018402905.1 Glandirana rugosa
AAGTTAGGTAGATTACACCTACGGTTTGTGTAGTTACAAAAATTATTGTACCACAACCCCCTAAATCTATACTACTTTTATTCTTTTCCCTGGGAGACATATATGTTTCCCCCCTAAAGGAGGGACCTTAGGTCCTCTCTAGAATGGTAAACGGGGCGACTACTCCCCCCACCAAACCAACAATACTCGTTCTTTATAATGTCCCCCCTCTACCTCGGCGAGGACCCTCTAGTCCTGTGCATGACATAAGAATTATTCTTGGGTTAAAAACTAAAATTCTCTGGAATGTTTTAACCAACTGTTTCCGGAGTTTTTTCCGTAAAATTTATTTTTTATTAGTCCAGAAACAGATTATTTTTTATTTAAAATGCCTTTTTTGAGGCCTTTGTCAACCAATTTTGTAAGGTCTCTTAAAATCAAAAATTGGGTTCTTATTAAGAATACAGTACGTGTCCTGATCTCCCAGGAGCGGCTCCATCTCCCCCCTGTAATATTTCTTGCTCATAACAACCAAACCACCCCCCTCATCAGCGGGGCAAATGGTAAGATCTCTCCTGGATTCCAGGGAGGAAATCCCCCCTTTGTATATACAGAGGGTCCCTTTTCTTATTTTCATCATATCTAAATCCCCCAACACCATGTTATTAAAAACATTGATGTGTTTGGCATCCACATTAGATGGATTGAAGACTGATTTGTTTTTTAAATTGGAAAAATTACCCTGGGGGCTGTTGGCCAATCTTTCACCAGGCTTGCTAAGAAAATACTTAACATTGAGGGACCTTACAAACTTTTGAAGGTTAACCACTTTAAGACCGAGCCTCTTTTTGGAGTTTGGTGGTTATCAGTTAAAATCAGGTTTTTTTGCTATAAAATTACTTAGAACCCCCAAACATTATATATTTTTTTTCTAACACCCTAGAGAATAAAATGGCGGCCATTGCGAAACTATGTCACACCATATTTGCGCAGCGGTCTTACAAGCGCGATTTTTTTTGAAAAAAAAACAGTTTTTTTAGTTAAAAAATATGACAACAGTAAATTTTTTTCCATATTGTGAAAGATAATGTTATGCCGAGTAAAATGATACCCAACATGTTATGCTTCAAAATTGCGTCCGCTCGCGGAATGGCGACAAACATGGCAACATAAAAATCTCCATTGGCGACGTTTAAAAAATTCTACAGGTTAGCATTTTTTAGTTACAGAGGAGGTCTAGGGCTAGAATTACTGCTCTCGCTCTAACGATCGCGGCGATACCTCACATGTGTGGTTTGCACACCGTTTTCATATGTGGGCGGGACTTACGTATGCGTTCGCTTCTGCACGCGAGCTCGCAAGGACGGTGTGCTTTAATTTTTTTTTTTTTTTTTAATTATTTATTTTACTTTTTAATTTTTATTTTTACACCTTTCTTTTTTTTTTTAAAAATTTTGATCACTTTTTTCCTATTACAAGAAATGTAAACATTCCTTGTAATAGAAAAAAAAGCATGCCAGGACCTCCAAAATATGAGATCCGGGGTCAAAAAGACCTCAGATCTCATATTTACACTGAAATGCATACAAAAAAAAAAAAATTTGAAAAAAATGGCAAGGGAAAAAAAAAATGTCCCCTTTAAGAGCATTGGGTGGAAGTGACTTGTGACGTCGCTTCCGCCCAGCCATGTTATGGAGCCGGGTGAACGGCTTCAGCCGCTCACTCAGCTCACGGACACTGGGGGGGACGGACGCGATCATCTCCGCCACTGCCGGCGGGTCCGGTAAGCAGCGGAGATGACCGGAAAGCGGCGGGGGGCACCTCTCCCGCCGCTGATAAAAGTGATCTTGCGGCGAATCCGCCGCTAAGACCACTTTTATCTGGCAGGGAATCGCCTGCTGAAAAAATAGATACCGGGGTTATGGTAGCTATCTGCTACCATAACAACGGTATTCCACTTCAAACTGCCGCCGTCAAACGACGTACGGCGGTCCGGAAGTGGTTAATATATGTGCGAAATGTATCAAAATTTCTAGCCGGGGGGAAACTTAAGTCCTTTGTCAAGAACCTTGAATTCATTCTCGGTCAACAAATGAACCACTGCCCTGACCTCGCAGATGAGAGCTGGGAGGTGGTCACTGATTCATGCATGCAGGACATTATCAGCACAGCAGATAAACTCACACACTTTAAATTTATTCACCAACTACACTACACTCCTGACAAATTGAACAAAATGAGAGCCGAAGAGTCCATTTCATGTCCCAGATGTGGTGAGATCTCTGCAAATGTAATACATATGTTCTGGTCATGCCCGGGTTTAGTACAGTTCTGGTCTGAACTATTTGACATGCTCACTGCGAATTTTGACCTCACGGCCCCCAGGACCCCAGAGGTAGCCCTCCTGGGAGTGTTGGATGAATATGTACACAGGGTGCATAAACGTATTATGTTTCGGCTGATCTTTTTCTATGCAAAGAAGACGTTGTTACTCCACTGGAGGACACATACCTCCCCCACCCTTGCTTATCTATGTCGGTTGATCAATCAAGCACTACCGATCTACAAAAGTTATTTATAAGAGTCGGGGATGTGGGAAAAAATTCGCCAAAATTTGGCAAGCGTGGCTGGATAGCTCGGTTACAGGGTCAGCAGACCTGACGCCCTCACAGGTATCCTCTTAGAGGTTGGTCCACAATTCCTCCTTAGGTGTGCAGAGAACAAACCGGAATGTATGGATGAATGTGGTATGAATGCTCTATATATACATACTGAATATAGTTCTTGGAACTGGAGCTGAGTAGTATGGAAGGGAGCTTGCTTTGTTTTGTTTTGTTTATTGTTTTGGTTGTATTGTATCTTATTTTATTTTATTTACTTATTTTACGAGTGAGTACATATGATGTGTCAGGCCTGGCAGATGTGATACCCACTTTAATAGTAGACCTTAAGGGCTCTGCGTAGCCTATTATATTATGCCATGAATGTTAATGGCACTTGTATACACAGTACTATGCAAATGGTTAATGTTTTGTGTAAGTATTGAAAAAATGCAAAAATAAACACCTTTAAAAAAAAAAAAAAAAACAATGAACCACTGATGTTGAATACACCAGTGCCTACTGGGACCTTATTATTTTGTTTGGTAATTCTCCTTCCAGCCCTCCTTCCTCACGTTCTCTTCATTTCCTGGCCTGTTGGTTTGTGGGCACATCCCCGTGTCCCCCCTGTGGGGGTGAGGGTTCCCAAAAAAATCCTCATGTTCACCCCCTGTCATATAATGGGGCATATCAGTTATAGGTGGGCAAAGGACAACCAGAGTGATAATTCCTATCCCACCCCCTATCATAAGGTGCAAAGTTGGTGTTATCCCGTTGGAATGGACGCCTACCTCCCCCACCACGGGAAGGAAAAGAGCCAAGCCTCTGGGATGAGGGAGGGTAGGGATCAGACCAACCTCCATAACCACTTCTCCTGCCTCTACCACCCCTGCCTCCTACCAGAGGGACCCACATAGCTGGCATATATCCCTTATTGATCGGGGTCATAGGTCCCCTTCCTAAAGGAGTCTCTTTTGCCAATTGTACATTGATTGGCCTCCCACTTGTGTTGGCTTGTGTATCTATATTATTTAAATTAGATTGCCACTTGAAAACTTCTTTCAGAGAGAAATCACCTAGGTCGCTAAGGTATTTACCTTTTTTCTTATTCTGGGATTCCCTATCCCATTTAGATTAGTTTATTCTTAAGCTTTCCTGATAATTTAGCAAATTCCGGAGTACATTGTTTAGGTTCTACGAGTGTCTTGAGCTCAGATATTTGATTGAGAAATAACAACCTCTTTTGTTTCCTTTTAATCAGAAACTCCAGCAATTCTAGGCTTTTAGCATTAAAGAAATCAAACCATTCTCGGTGGGATGCCTCATCTACTAGCCCATCTGCAGGAGGAATATCCCATCTCAAACTCCTGGGCACCAGTTTATTCTTCAGATACTGTTTGAAGGAGGCTATATCCCACCAGCTTTTGATTTTCTTCTCAAATGCAAAACTAATTTCTTAAAGAGAGAGGGCAAATCATCAGACCCCCCTGAAGTAGGGGAATCTGAAAAGACCTCCTCCAACCTAATTTCTCTGGTATCAAGATAGTCAAAAACTTCCATAATTGCTGCTGATAGAGATGGATAGAATAATACAAAATTAGAACTAAGCAATCAGCGCAAAAAGGTTATATCTCTCAAATATCAGGACTTCAAATGCTGCTAGTACTTTGAGATAATCCAAGAACTCTCAGCCAATGAAAATGATAAAAAAGGTGCTGCGCAAATAGTCCTCATTTAGTGAATAGAGTCCAGACCACATAAAACAGTTTCTATATGGGTTAGCATAAACCAAATTAAAGAATACGTCCCAAAGATGGAAATGTAGGGAAGTCCGTGTAGAGGTAGAAAGATGCACCAGTATGTGTCCCCTTCACCAACAGTGAGGAGCAGACAGATAGATTTGGGTGTCATCGGTGTATAAATGGTATTGGAAGCCATGGGGGTTTATCAAGTGACCAAGGGAGGAGGTGTAGATAGAGAAGAGAAGGGGTCCAAGAACAAAGCCTTGGGGGACACCCACAGAAAGGGGCAATGGAGAGGAGGAGACAGAGTTGTAGGTACCACTGAAGGAGCGCTGTGATAGGTAGGAGGAGAACCAGGATAGAGTAGAATCTTGAAGGCCAAGAGAACGGAGTGTATTGAGAAGGAGCAGGTGGCCAACAGTATCAAAGGCTGCAGAGAGGTCAAATAGGAGTATGGAATAGTAGCCGTTGGTTTTAGCAGTTAGTAAATCCTTGCTGAGTTTTAGTAAGGCAGTTTCCGTGGAGTGCTGCAAGTGAAAGCCGGACTGTAAGGGGTCAAGAAGGTTATTTTCACTGAGGTAGGAGCTAAGATGGTTGTAGACTAAGCATTCTAGATGTTTAGAGGTGAATGGGAGCAATGAGATAGGTCTTACGTTGTTCAGGTTGGCGGGGACCAGTGAAGGCTTTTGAAGTATGGGAATGATCTGCGCATGTTTTAGAGGGGATCGAAAGGTGCCACTAGAGAGGGAGAGATTGAAGATGTGAGTGAGGGAGCATAGGATAGAAGAATAGGGTGATCATAGTAGTTGTGAGGGGACAGGATCCAGGGGACAATTGGTTAGGTGGGCATCTGAGAAAAGTTTTGTAACCTCTGCAGTAGTAGACCGTTCAAAAGAGGAGTGTTGACTGTTCTGTTAGGCAAGGTATGTTGGGTGGGGAAGATGTACGCCCAGTGGAGGTGTCCTAACGTATTGCATCATTCTGGTCCTTGGCGGTGACTTAATCCATGGAGGTAAATGCTTGACAGTGTACTAAACCTGCAATATACTCAAATTAGCATATCCCATATAAACAATAATATATCCTTAAATAATAGTGAAAGTTCATATTACAACTGATATTAATACAATATTATGACATATGTGATGACATATACATCAAGGTGCTCGATAGTTCATAAGTGTATCCCAACACCATGTGAATCCTTCTTGTTTCTTGGAAGTGACTTAATCCACCAGTGCTCGTCTTATGGTAAAGGTGGCAACTCACCAGAACATTATGACCCCTTTTTACAGGAAGGTCAGAACGTGCATTTGGAAAGCCTTGGGTTTCCTAGGAGTTGGTCCCTCTCCACTGAGAGTGCAGACCCGTTCTATATTGATGAGAATGACTCCACAGGAGACCATAAAAAATTCCCATAATGTAGTAGTTTTATTCAATAAAAGTTCAATAGAAAAAACAAAAAGATATACACTCACATTTTTAAGTGCCCGAATCCCGGCACTGGGTGTTATCAGCAAGCCTATACAGGGTCAGTACGGTGGTAACGCTGAGGAATCCGACAATAGCGTGCGTTCCAAGCCTCGGATCAAAGATCCACCACAATAGGGATAATGCAGACCCGGAAGTGACCCTGCTGATTTCTACCTTATTTCAAAGCAGTGTTCACCTGACCGCCCGCCTCTCTCCTCCCAGCTGACGTCAGCAGGAGTTCTCGGGCCCACCCGCTGTAGTTAGCCTGGGAGAGGAGGGGCACGGGTGGTCAAATGAGCACCGTTATGAAATAAGGTAGAAATTGGCATTTATTTTTATAAAGCACAGACACTTGGACACAATGGGGGGGGGAGGGTTATTTACAAATCCACTCTGCACTACAACTGCACTGCAAATGCACTTGGAAGTGCAGTCGCTATAGATCTGAGGGAGACATGCAAGGAAAATAAAAAACAGTACTTTGGCTTGCACATGTTTGGATGATAAAATCAGCAGAGATTACCATCATTTCACATCTTTTCCTTGCATGTCTCCCTCAGATCTACAGCGACTTCCAAGTGCATTTGTAGTGCACTTGTAGTGTAGAGTGGATTTGCCTTTAGAAAATCAACCCAAATGTTATCTAACAGAGAAGGGGGGATGATTATGATACAATGGCTTTACAACCACGTAAGTCCATGTGCTTATAAATTAACTTAAGCTTATCAAATATCCTTTCATAATAAAAATCATGCTCTTAAAGGATTTTTTTTTTTTAGGCGGTAAAAAATTCTCCTTTAAAGTGTTACTAAACCCAGGACCCTGCATTCACTATATCTGGTCTCCCACACCACACAGAAATTATTTTAGTAAATATAAACTGCTAAATACCTTTTCTCATCAGCAGTATATAGCAGTCTTGGGACTTCTATCAGTGTCTGGTTAAAGATTGTAGAATGGGTTTTCATTCTACTCTGACTGTCCTATGAGGCTGCAGGACCCCTGACCCTCTGTCTGGACAGGGCTGATTGGCTCTGTGCTGATCACATATGCACCCTACCAAGAAAAAAAAAACAAAACAAAAAACTAGCAGTACACTAAAAAGAGCGTGCATGAGTGCCATCAAGGCTCTGTACTATCAGGAGATGGCTTTGGGACTGCGGAAGAAGGGGAGGATCAGAGAAGACAGGATCAAACAGCCTTTTTACACAATACGGAGGATTAATCCCTTAGGTTCCACAGTGAGTATAACAAGCATGCTTTACTGCATATACAGACTGATTTTACTTTTGTCGGTTTAGTAACATTTTATAATTGAAATTAGGGTATGAAATTGACATTTAACCTCTTTACCACAAATACTGCGGAAGGGTGGCTGCTCTGCGCCGGATCACATACTAGCTGCCCCGGTTGTGCTGCAATTGGCTGCAGCAGCAACCAATCAGCGGCTGCCAGCCGCTGACTGGTCACCGGCACCAGACCATAGGCTCCGGACAATACTGAAGAGAACCCTGTGTAGGTAAACACAGGGCTTTCTCTGACAGGAGCAATGTACTGTATTTTTCTTTCTGCAAAGCAGGTAGCAAAAAAAAACAGCACATTGTTTAGTAAAAGCCGCACACACAGTACACAGTAACACGTTAGCCACACATTTAACCCTTTGATCGCCCTAGATGTCAACCCCTTCCCTGCCAGTGTTGTTAGTACAGTGACCATGCCTATTTTTAGGACTGATCACTGTATTGGGTGTCGCTGGTTCCCAAAAAAGTGTCAGCGTCCGACTTGTCCGCCGCAATATCGCAGTCCCGCTATAAATTGCTGATCACCGCTATTAGTAGTTAAAAAAATAAATAAAAAATTCCATAAATATATCCCATAGTTTTTAGACGCTATAACTTTTGTGCAAACCAATCAATATACGCTTATTGGGATTTTATTTACCAAAAATATGCAGAATACATTTTGGCCTAAATTGATGAAGAAATTTGATTTTTTAAATTTTTTTATTGGATGTGTTTTATAACAAAGTAAAAAATATTGTTTGTCAAAATTGTCATTTTTTTTTGTTTATAGTGCAAAAAATAAAAACCGCAGAGGTGATCAAATACCACCGAAAGAAAGCTTGATTTGTGGGAAAAAGGGACAAATTTTATTTGGGTACAGCGTTGCACAAACACACAATTGTCAGTTAAGGAGGATACAAATTATAAATACACATTTAGTCCATATAGTGAACTTGATGTACAGTTATTTAAAGTGATACTAAACCCAGGACCCTGCATTCACTATCTGGTCTCCCACAGTGCATAACATTGAAATGCAATTATTTTAGTAAATATAAACCGCTAAATACCTTATCAGCAGTATATAACAGTCTTATTAATCCTTCCGGGGCTGAAGTGGTTAAAGTAACGCAGTGCTGCATTGCAAAAAAGGGCCTGGTCATTAAGGGGGGGGGGGGGGTAAACCTTCTGGAGCTGAAGTGGTTAAGTACTGGTTTCTGATATAGTGCTGACAAATGTTAGTGGAGGCAGATATATTATCATTAGGTTCAGGCAAGCTGATTCTATAGGAGATAGAATGCAATTTATTATAGAAATCTGTGCTGTGGGGTTATTTCAAAACCAAGAAAAAGGGGCTGTGATACTACAGCTACCACAATACCTAAAGTAGTTCTAAAGTCCAAATGTTTTTTACCTGAATGACATAGGCTCCTGCTGCTGTCAAAGCATGTAATGAGGGGGTAGGACCACACCACGCCGTTTGTGTTTATGGATACAAAGGCCTGGCACAGGAACGTGCCTCGCATGGGTGCCCTCTTAGCACACAGCTTACTGAGGGAGAACCTTCAGGGAAGGAGGAGTGAAGAGCACTGGTGGGGAACTCCAGAAGAGGTTAGAGGCCATTCTGTAATATTATTGCACAGAGCAGGCAAGTATAAGCCTCTTATTTAATATATATATATATATATATATATATATATATATATAATAATTGTGACTTTGCAACTGCTTTAATATAACCTAGATGCATGGGATAAATTAGGACATTCTCTATAAAAATGAAACGAAAAGTCTGAAAAATTACTTTACCCTATGGCCTATGATATGAGAGTAATAGTCAAAACTATAGATGCTGACTCGCCCATTGTGCCACATACACACACAGGACAGGCACCACCTGCAACCAGCTACTTCAACCAGCTACAGTTATTAATTTGGCTACTGATTTTTTTATTTATGTTCCCTTACATCCAGATTGTTGGTATTTTTTGTTTTCGCTTTTCAATCCAAGCAGTGTGTGGACGCCAAAAGTATGCATCTCCTCCCTTGAGTAATGTAGTAAGCTCAAGTTAATTTTGGATCTATGGACAGCTCAGCATGACCATATGGTTTTGTTATGTATTGTGACATCAGGAAAATAAGTAGACCGAAACAAAGGATTCACCATAATTGTTTTAACCACTTCAGCCCCGGAAGGATTTCACACTTTAGGACCAGAGCACTTTTTGCGATTCAGCACTGCATCGCTTTAACTGACAATTGCGCGGTCGTGCAATGTTATACCCGAACGGAATTTGCGTCCCTTTTTTCCCACAAATAGAGCTTTCTTTTGGTGGTATTTGATCACCTCTGCATAATTTCTGATCGCTGCTATAAACAAAAGAATAGCGACAATTTTTCAAAAAAAAAAAAACAAATTTCTTACTTTTTGCTAAAATACAAATCCAAAAATAAAAAATATAAAAAAAATTTTTTCCATCGGTTTTGGCCGATTTAGATTCTTCCTCATATTTTTAGTAAAAAAAACAAAAAACAAGAAAAAAACGTAAATCGGCATTTATTGATTGGTTTGCGCAAAAGTCGCCGCATTTACGGACGATGAGAATTAATTTCTGGGGTTTTTATTTTTCTTTATTTTTTACTAGTAATGGCGGCGATCTGCGATTTTTAGCGGTACTGCGATATTGCAGCGGACATGTCGGACCAGTTTGACACTTTTTTTGGGACCATTGGCATTTATACAGCAATCAGTGCTATAAAAATGCACTGATTACTGTGTAAATGCCCTTGGCAGTGAAGGGGTTAACCTGCATGGGCGCTCTAAGGGTTAACTGTGTCCGCTGGGCTTGTTCCAACTGTGTGTGGGCTGCCCTGGCTGGGGAAAGGGGATGATCACAGCTTCCATATACAGGAAGCCTGTGATCACCGCCCTTCCCCCTCTATGAGAAGGGAGATCCGTGTTTACTTAAACGGACCTCCATTCTCTCACTGCGGGGGGGCCATCGCAGGTAGCCGGCGGCGATTGAGTCCACCATACCCGATCCCTGGCCCCCCCTGGACACAGGGAGCATGCAAGCGCGCCTACGGCGGAGCACGCGTGCTCACAGCACTAGTTATCGCAGCCGCCGTCATATGACAGAGGTTTGCGATAACGAGCTTGCGGTCGGCAAGTGGTTAAAATATACTGCTTCTGGTTTTCCTGTTACCATAAGCTGTACATCCCTTCCAGAGGTTATAAACTGATAAATAAAAATGCCCAAGTCAGGATTTTATGAGTCACTTGCGTTTTCTCTCCAATTGCAGATCGTAACAGTTTGGTGACTAAGTGGTTTGTGTAAAGAAAGGTGTGAAAAAAAAGCTGTAAATTAAGAATGCTTTCAGAAATAAAAGTGTTAGTTTATTTTTATCAATTAACAAAATGGAAAGTAAATGAAAAGAGGATAAATCCAAATCAAATCAATATTTGGTGTGACCACCCTTTGCCTTCAAAACAGCATCAATTCTCCTAGGTACTCTTGCAAAGTTTTGGAAGGAACTTGGCAGGTAGGTTGTTCCAAACATCTTTGAGGACCAACCACAAATCTTCTGTGGATGCAGGCTGCCTGAAATCCTTCTGTATCTTCATTTAATCCCAGGCAGACTCAATTATATTGAGATCAGGACTCTGTGGGGCCACATCACTTTCATGACTCCTTGTTCTTCTTGACACCGAAGATAGTTCTCAATGTTGTAGTAAGGTAAGGGATTACAAAAAAAAAGAATGCTGGCAGGCATGGTCCTTACAACAGCGGGTAACGTGATCTGAGTCACATGTGCAGCTCAGAATAAATTCACGGCCCCCTATGTGGAACAGCGATGAGACCCCTGTGTATGCATCTTGGCCCGACACATTATTATACCTCTATTCAGCCCTTCAGCAAGCTGCCTCCTGCTACAACTAAATGTTTCAAAAAATTTGACTAGTCAGTCCAGAACACCTGCTGCCCTTTTTCTGCACCACATTTCCTATGATTTCGTACATAGTTGAGTTGCTTAGCCTCATTTCCACATTGAAGGTATGGCTATTTGGCTGCAATTCTTCCATGAAGACCACTTCTGGTCAGACTTCTCTGAACAGTTGATAGGTGCACCTGGGTCCCACCAGTTCTGTGCTGATGGCACTGCTGGACATCTTCTGATGTCAAAGGAAAGTAAGTAGGATGTGTTTTTCATCTGCTGCGGTTAGTGCTGCACACCTGTGACCAGTATTCAACAGACAGTTACAGAGCTGGTCCAGGCTTGGGCAATATCATGACAATGAAGTCGGGTTCCACCCACATGCCTTGACCGGCACTCAGCTCTGCCTTTCAGTGAGCCACTGAGAGCCTGAGCCAGCCGCTCCTGCCTCCTCTATAGCCCAGCACTTCAGTGAGTGAGGGGAGGGCAGAGCAGACAGTGGTGACTGACCGTCACCAGCTCTCTATTCAGGGAGCCCTGAGAACCGAGCGATCTGCAGCGTTTGATTGCTTGGTTTAGTCCTGGCAGGGGACCAATGCTGCATCCTCTTAGGGAAGTATGATTCTGCAAAAAAAAAAACCCCATACTTATTTTAAGTTTCCTTGGCCTACCACTGCATCTACGGTTCTCAATGTTGCCCGTTTCTTTATACTTCTTTAAAAGAGCTTGAACAGCACATCTTGAAACCCCAGTCTATTTTGAAATCTTTGCCTGGGAAAGACCTTGCTGGTGCAGTATAACTACATTGTTTCTTGTTACTGTGCTCAGTCTTACTCAGGGCCATCTTAATAACATTATGGGCCCCTGGGCAAAGTAATGCACTAGGGCCCCTTCCAGGAAGATGGTGACCTACAGTGGGAAGTATAAGCAGGATAGGGAGGTATAGTGGGAAGTATAAGTAGTATCGGGAAGTATAGTGGGAAGTATGGGTAGTATAGTGGAAAGTATGGGTAGTATAGGGAGGTATAGTGGGAAGTATGAGTAGTATAGTGGGAAGTATGGGAAGTATAGGGAGGTATAGTGGGAAGTATGGGCAGTATAGGGAGGTATAGTGGGAAGTATGAATAGTATAGGGAAGTATAGTGGGATGTATAGGTAGTATAGTGGGATGTATGGGTAGTATAAGGAGGTATAGTGGGAAGTATGAATAGTATAGGGAGGTATAGTGCCTGGGAAAGACCTTGCTGGTGCAGTATAACTACATTGTTTCTTGTTACTGTGCTCAGACATACTCCGGGCCATCTTAATAACATCATGGTCCTCCGGGCAAAGTAATGCACTAGGGCCCCTACCAAGGAGATGGTGACCTATAGTGGGAAGTATTAATAGTATAGGGAGGTATAGTGGGAAGTATAGGAAGGTATAGTGGGAAGTATGGGTAGTAAAGGGAGGTATAGTGGGAAGCATGAATAGTATAGGGAGGTATAGTGGGAAGTATAGTGGGAAGTATGAATAGTATAGGCAGGTATAATGGGAAGTATGGGTAGTATAGGAAGGTATAGTGGGAAGCATGAATAGTATAGGCAGGTATAGTGGGATGTATGGGTAGTATAGGGAGGTATAGTGGGAAGTATGAATAGTATAGGGAGGTATAGTGGGAAGTACGGGTAGTATAGGGAGGTATAGTGGGAAGTACAAGTAGTATAGGGAGGTATAGTGGGAAGTATGGGTTGTATAGGGAGGTATAGTGGGAAATATGGGTAGTATAGGGAGGTAGAGCGGGAAGTATGGGGAGTATAGTGGGAAATATGGGTAGTATAGGGAGGTATAGTGGGAAGTATGGGTAGTATAGGGAGGTATAGTGGGAAGCATGAATAGTATAGGGAGATATAGTGGGAAGTATGAATAGTATCGGCGGGTATAATGGAAAGTATGGGTAGTATAGGGAGGTATAGTGGGAAGTATAAGTAGCATAGGGAGGTATAGTGGGAAGTATGGGTAGTATAGGGGGGTATAGTGGGAAGTATGGGTAGTTTAGGGAGGTATAGTGGGAAGTATAAGTAGTATAGGGAGGTATATTGGGAAGTATTAATAGTATAGGGAGGTATAGTGGGAAATATGAATAGTATAGGGAGGTATAGTGGGAAGTATGAGTAGTATAGTGGGAAATATTAATAGTATAGGGAGGTATAGTGGGAAATATGGTAAGTATAGGGAGGTATAGTGGGAAGTATGGG
>BLSH010480477.1:2270483-2288026 GCA_018402905.1 Glandirana rugosa
TGAAAGGTGATATGGAGGGATATGATGGCTATGAAAGGTGATATGGAGGGATATTATTAGTATGAACGGTGATATGGAGGGATATGATGGGTATGAAAGGTTATATGGAGGGATATTATAAGTATGAACGGTGATATGGAGGGATATGATGGGTATGAAGGGTGATATGGAGGGATATTATTATAGGGAGGTATAGTGGGAAGTATGAATATTATAGGGAGGTATAGTGGGAAGTATGGGTAGTATAGGGAGGTATAGTGGCAAGTATGAATATTATAGGGAGGTATATTGGAAAGTATGGGTAGTATAGGGAGGTATAGTGGCAAGTATGATTATTATAGGGAGGTATAGTGGAAAGTATCGGTAGTATAGGGAGGTATAGTGGAAAGTATGGGTAGTATATGGAGGTATAGTGGAAAGTATTGGTAGTATATGGAGGTATAGTGTGAAGTATGAATAGTATAGGGAGGAATAGTGGGATGTATGGGTACTATATGGAGGTATAGTGGCAAGTATGAATAGTATAGGGAGATATAGTGGGAAGTATAGGGAGGTATGAATAATATAGGGAGGTATAGTGGGAAGTATGGGTAGTATAGGGAGGTATAGTGGGAAATATGAATAGTATAGGGAGGTATAGTGGGAAGTGTAGGGAGGTATATTGGGAAATATGGGTAGTATAGGGAGGTATAGTGGGAAGTATGAAAAGTATAGGCAGGTATAGTGGCAAGTTTAAGTAGTATAGGGAGTTATAGGGGGAAGTATGAATAGTATAGGGAGGTATAGTAGTGGCAAGTATGAATAGTATAGGGAGGTATAGTAGTGGCAAGTATGAATAGTATAGGGAGGTATAGTGGGAAGGATAGGGAGGTATAGTGGGAGGTATGAATAGTATAGGGAGGTATAGTGGGAAGTAAGAATAGTATAGGGCGGTATAGTGGAACGTATAGGGGGTATATTGGGAAGTATGGGTAGTATAGGGAGCTATAGTGGGAAGTATGGGTAGTATAGGGAGGTATAGTGGGAAGCGTAGGGAGGTATAGTGGGAAATATGGGTAGTATAAGGTGGTATAGTGGGTAGTATGAATATTATAGGTAGATATAGTGGGAAGTATGGGTAGTATAGGGAGGTATAGTGGGAAGTATTGATAGTATAGGGAGGTATAGTGGTAAGTATGGGTAGTATAGGGAGGTATAGTGGGACGTATGGGTAGTATAGGGTGTTATAGGGGGAAGTATGAATAGTATAGGGAGGTATAGTAGTGGCAAGTATGAATAGTATAGGGAGGTATAGTGTGAAGTATAGTGGGAGGTATGAATAGTATAGGGAGGTATAGTGGGAAGTATAGTGGAATATGGGTAGTATAGGGAGGTATAGTGGGAAGTATGAATAGTATAGGGAGGTATAGTGGAAAGTATGGGTAGTATAGAGGGAAAAATGAATTGTATAGGGAGGTATAGTGGGAAGTGTAGGGAGGTATATTGGGAAATATGGGTAGTATAGGGAGGTATAGTGGGAAGTATCAATAGTATAGGCAGGCATAGTTGCAAGGTTAAGTAGTATAGGGAGTTATAGGGGGAAGTATGAATAGTATAGGGAGGTATAGTAGTGGCAAGTATGAATAGTATAGGGAGGTATAGTGGGAAGTATGGGTAGTATAGGGAGGTATAGTGGGAAGTATGGGTAGTATAGGGAGGTATAGTGGGAAGTATAGGTAGTGTAGGAAGGTATAGTGGGAAGTATGGGTAGTATAGCCACTTCCGGACCGCCCGCCGTTATAATACGGTGGCAGTTTGAAGTGGAGTACCGTTGTTATGGTAGCAGATCGCTACCATAACCCCGGTATCTTTTTTTTTTCTGCAGACGATTCTGCACAAGATAAAAGTGATCTTAGCAGCAGATTCGCCGCAAAATCACTTTTAGCAGCGGCGGGCGTGGTGGCCCCCCTCCCGCCGCTTTCCGGTCATCTCCGTCGCTTACCGGACCCGCCTGCAGCGGCGGAGATGATCGCATCCGTCCCCCCCAGTGTCCGTGAGCCGAGTGAGCGGCTGAAGCCGTTCACCCGGCTCCATAACATGGCTGGGCAGAAGCGATGTCACTAGTCACTTCCGCCCAATGCTCTTAAAGGGGACTTTTTTTTTTTTGAGATGTCATTTTTTCAAAAATGTATTTTTTTTTTTGCATTGAAGTGTACATATGAGATCTGAGGTCTTTTTGACCCCGCCCACATATGAAAACGCAAGTCCCGCCCCCATATCAAAAGGGTGTGCAAACCACACGTGAGGTATCGCTGCAATCCTTAGAGCAAGAGCAATAATTCTAGCACCAGACCTCCTCTAACTCAAAACTACTAACCTGTAGAATTTTTTAAACATCGCCAATGGAGATTTTTGTGTTTTAAAGTTTGTCGCCATTCCGCGAACGGACGCAAGTTTGAAGCATGACATGTTTGGTATCATTTTACTCGGCGTAACATTATCTTTCACAATATGGAAAAAAATTTGCCTAACTTTACTGTTGTCATATTTTTTAACAAAAAACTGATTTTTTTCAAAAAAAAATCATGCTTGTAAGACCGCTGCGCAAATACGGTGTGACAAAGTTTTGCAATGGCTGCCATTTTATGTACTAGGGTGTTAGAAGAAAAAATATAATGTTTGGGGGTTCTAAGTAATTTTATAGCAAAAAAAACTGATTTTAACCACCAAACTCCAAAAAGAGGCCCGGTCTTAAAGTGGTTAAGGAGGTATAGTGGGAAGTAGGAATAGTATAGGGAGGTATAGTGGGAAGTATGAATAGTATAGGGAGGTATAGTGGGAAGTATGGGTAGCATAGGGAGGTATAGTGGGAAGCATAGGGAGGTATAGTGGGAAGTATGGGAAGCATAGGGAGGTATAGTGGGAAGTATAGGTAGTGTAGGAAGGTATAGTGCAGTGGTTCTCAACTCCTGCCTTTTAGCTAGATCCAATGGTTGCACAGTGCAGTGCAGAGTAAAGCAGTGGAAATCGTGCTCAGAAAAGATGTTTCACAACATTTTTATAATGAGATCTACAGATTGTTGTTTTAAATCAGTGGTTTTCAACTCCTGTCCTCGGGACCCACCAACAGGCCAGATTTTAAGTATTACCTTGGGGAGATGCAGACTAGAATACTGCAATCACTGAGCAGCAAATTATATCACCTGTGATGCATTTCAGTTATCCTGCAAACCTGACCTGTTAGTGGGTCCCGAGGACCAGAGTTGAGAACCACTGGTATAGTGGGAAGTATGAATAGTATAGGGAGGTATAGTGGGAAGTATGAATAGTATAGGGAGGTATAGTGGGAAGTATGAATAGTATAGGGAGGTATAGTAGGAAGTATGAATAGTATAGGGAGGTATAGTGGGAACTATGAATAGTATAGGGTGAAATAGTGCCAGCTTAGTGCTGTATGCAGTGGCATGTGCTTGGTCACTTACTGCATTGCTGGATATGAACACTCCCGGGGCTGCTGTGGTCTTTCCTCCTCAGCCTGTGAATATTTGTTTGGAAGGAGTGGAGGAGGCAGCCACACCCCTGGCTCCGCCCACCAACTGCCTGGAGAGCTATCAAATATCCCAGAGGGACAGCCTATCTTGATTAAATGACAGGGAAGTGTTAGGCAGCCTCCCCCCATACTGCTGATGCTCCGATCAACTTGACTGTAGTGAATGTTTACAAAGCTGCATGGGGACAGGGGAAGTGCAGGGACCCTCATGCAGCTGAGGCTCCTGGGCTGTACCCAGGGCTGCCCGCTCAGTAAGATGGCCCTGGTTTTACTATGGTGTATGACCTCACCTTAGCAGCTGAATTTGGCTGTCCCTCACCCAGTTTTAAGCTTTTTACACAGCTGTTTCAAAGTTAATGACAGTTACAACCTTCATATGAAATTGATTATTAGCACCTGCTTGGTACAATTGGCTATTCATACACTATGGATTGTGGTTTGTTTGCTTGCAGCACTATGGATTGTGGTTTGTTTGCTTGCATACGCTGCTGAGAGCGGACCAGGAGAAGGAAGTGGTTTGGTGGAAGGACATACGGATTGATCTTTTGCTTCATGCGCTCAAGACCCCTGTAATAAGGGTCCACCCTAGAGGGTAAGAGTCAGTGTGTGCGGTGATGGTGACGGCTTTCCACTATTCCTCATTACCTTTGGCTTTATGAACAAGGCTGAAATCTCCTTTGATGCTATTTGATGAACAAGGCTGAAGTCTCCTTTGATGTTATTTGATGAACTTTTTATACTATCATTTTCTAGCGCTACACCATTTCCATTATTTTGACTACATTGCGTTCAACAGTGTTTGTGTTAGCTGCTTGTTTAAATCATACTATTGTGCATTTACACGGGGGTCTTTCCTGTGTGTATGAGGGTTTAGTGCAGCAATCTCTTTGCTTTAATATTCATACACTTGACCCTAAGGCTCTTTTCACACCAGCGGAGCCCGTTTTGATGGGCTCTGCTGCTCAGCGGGGATCCATCCGTTGATCCCCGCTGAGTCGGCAGATGACAGGACCGTCTCTGCACTCAGTGCAGGAACTGACCTGTCAGAGCTCCATTCTCCTCTATGGGGGATCGGATGAACAGAGACCATCTGTCCATGTTCATCCCATCCGATCCGCCACACAGATGGAAAATAGGGTTTCCATCCATCTGTGTTTAGCGGATTGGATGTCAGCGGACATGTCACCGCTGACATCCGTCGCTCTATTGAGGACAATGGAGCTTCCGTTCAGGTCCGCCTAAAAAACTGACAGGCGGACCTGAACGGTCCGCTGGTGTGAAAGGACCCTAATCCTACAAAATCCTTGACTTTGGCTTCAAACCAGCATTAGTTCTTACACTTGCACAAAGGATATTGTAATATTGGGGGTTGTTTAGCCTAAGTGTAGTGCATGTTACTGAGTACAGTCCACACCAAATAATTCCTTTTCAGGGCTTGTTGGCCCGCTTTTAATAAAGAAAGTTCAGCAAACAAAACAGCACGGTTTCCCTCGCAGGGGGGTTTTCACCATCAGCAAAAATAGGTGTACATTCAGCCTCCTGGCTTACACATGCAGTATAGCAAATAAAAAAAATACCAAGCCACCTGGCTCTCTTTAGTAGCAGAATCACTGCTCCGGCTCCCACCTGGAGCCCTCCTGACTCCTGTCAACAAACTCAGGCTTGGGTCTCTGGCTTCTGTAGTGCACACAAGCACTCTCTGGCTCTCCAGTGCACACCTGCACACCCTGGCTTCTCCCTTGCAAGCCTGGACTCCTCGGAAGGGTGGAGCCCAGAGCTGTGGTCAGGTGTCTACAAATAGCCCAGCACACACCTGACCAGTCAGTGTGCTGGTGGATCGCAAAATCTGGACCCAGGACTGTGGATTTCATCCCACTCGGATCAGGTCCCAAAACCAATTTTCCTATACAAAGAGGAAACTCAAAAACCAGTTTCCTCCCCAATATGCAAACTTCCTGCAGCCTCTCAACCCGCGTGGTTGAGAATCCTGTGTCCTTTGCCTGGTGAGGTACCACACTACCACAATATACACACCAAATATTGATTTGATTTTTCTTCTGATTGCTCACTTTGCATTCTGTATATTGATAAAAATAAAATTAAAATACATCCTGTTCCAAATTATTATGCAAATTCTATTTCAGTGTCACAAAGATTAAATATTTTGTTTTTCAGTTTAACTCATGGATGGCATTGTGTCTCGGGGCTCTTTTGATCACTGAAAACAATTTCGGACATCTGTGATTAGATTGCCAGGTGAGCCCAATTAAAGGAAAAAAAGTACTAAAGGAGGGTGTTCCACATTATTAAGCAGAGCACAATTTTCAAGCAATATGGGGAAGAAAAGGGATCTCTCTGTTGCCAAAAAGAGTGAAATAGTTCAATGCCTTGGACGAGGTATGAAAACATTAAATACTTCCCGAAAAGGTAAGCGTGATCATCGCTCTTTTAAGAGATTTGTGGCTGATTCAGAGCACAGGCGGGTTTGTGCAGATAAAGGCACATTGAGGAAGATTTCTGCCAGATCCATGCATCGGATCAAGAGAGCAGCTGCTAAAACACCATTACATAGCAGCAAACAGATATTTGAAGCTGCTGGTGCCTCTGGAGTCCCACGGACATCAAGGTGTAGAGTCCTCCAGAGTCTTGCAACTGTGCATAAACCTTCCACCACTAACCAATGCTCACAAGCAGAAACAGCTGCATTGGGCAGAAAAATACATGAAGACTAATTTTCAAACAGTCCTGTTCACTGATGAGTCCCGTGCAACCCTGGATGGTCCAGATGGATGGAGTAGTGGATGGTTGGTGGATGGCCACCCTGTTCCAACAAGGCTGCAACGTCAGCAAGGCGGTGGTGGAGTCATGTTTTGGGCCGGAAGCATGGGAAGAGAGCTGGTCGGCCCTTTTAGGGTCCCCGAAGGTGTAAAGATGAGGAAGAACTATGCTTTCCGTAATAAAATCATCTTCATGCATGACAATGCACCAGCTCATGCTGCAAAGAATACCTCTGCATCAATGGCTGCTATGGGGATAAAAGGAGAGAAAGTAATGGTGTGGCCACCATCCTCCCCTTGCATGTACCAACGAGGCCTGCAGTAAAGGTACAAACAGGATTTGAGCCCAGCGTGGATTGTCTCCAGTTTTAGCCCTCTGTGGAGGAAGGTCCTGGAGTGAAGGTGAGAGGCAGTGTGTTTACTTCCGGTGGAGGATTTTCATCACGCACCTGTGTCAACTGCTTATGTTCCCTCCTTTCTCCTTTTGGCACTGGGGACCTTTTTTCCTCTATTGGCTGGTGTACCATGTAGCATACAGAGAGCATTAGATGCGATTTTTTCTGCCTTCTTTTTCATGTATACTGAGGCCGTTTAATCAGCTGGATCCCATTGAAGGATTACCCATTCAGAAGAGTGACTATACCTCTGTGATTTCATCTAAGAGGAGTAATGAACTATGTTGTTGCTCATGGACGTTTGAGTTAAGGACTTTTTATTTTATTTTATTTTATCATAGCGCTGCACTTTCTGATGTTCTATATTTCTTCAAACCTGCCTATACATTTTGCACTGTACTGTAAATATTATATATATGGGATTTCACACAATTTTGGTCTTATCTGGAGGTCAAGAAACTTCCTGACACGTGGCGGAAAACTGGTCAAGCATGCCAAACTGATACAGAGATTTAAAGCAGTGGTTCTCAACTCCTGTCCTCAGGACCCACCAACAGGCCAGATTTTAAGTATTACCTTAAGGAGATGCAGACTAGAATACTGCAATAACTGAGCAGCAAATTATATCACCTGTGATGCATTTCAGTTATCCTGCAAACCTGGCCTGTTAGTGGGTCCCAAGGACAGGAGTTGAGAACCACTGTTTTAAAGCCTTCCATAAGCCCCTTGAGCTGGCCATTATGAAGGTGAAAGCCCTCACAATGGCATTAGCATCAAAAGGTACAGGCCTCTGGTATGTGAAATGAAGACACCTTAATTCATCTGCAGATCCAGGCACCTGAAAAACAGTGCGGAAGGGCCTGTGGACCTGCGGGACCCAATGGTGCCTGCCCAGAGCGCTATTTGTCATCACAGCACAACTAGCACTTGGACTGGGGGTCATCTATTCAATGATATAATGGGCACTTGCATAGGTTAAGCTATGGATAGCCCAAAGTTTTGATGCCCAATTTTGTGTATCTAGCTTGACTTGTGCACAACACAATCCAGGAAGACTGGCGATTGTCCCTTTGAGACACCCCTCTAAGCCTGAGTTTCCCTTTCAGATGCTCCAGATAGATAATATTCAACTATCAATGTATGGATCCTATGAGTATGATTTGGAGTGTGTTGACATTTTCTCAGGTGCATGGCCTATGCAAGTAAAGCCATAGCCAAGGCCCTGGTTTAAAAAAAATTGTCTGGCGCTATGGCATCCCCAAGGTTATTAAGCCAGATAAGAGGAGCACAGGTGAAATCATGTCCAGTAATCAAGCGTTACACACCCTCTACCATCCTGAGAGCAACAGCAAGGTAAAAGACTTAATCAGATAATAAAAATAGACTAAGCTGATAGAAGAGACAAGTAAATTGTGGATAGACCATTTACGTATAGTATTGTACACAAGTAACATAGCCCCTAAAGTAAAAAGACAGTGTTATCTCCCTATGAAGTGCTTTTTGGATAAGTGCCAAGACTGGCTGTTATTTCCCACAGCAGATGCCATTTTGAACAATCTTTATTTGTATGTTCAAGGTCTTCAAAAGAAACTTGAAGACATCCACTGGCTAATGTACTATTCCATCCCAGAACTTTCCTCCATTACAGGTGCACATTGAATGAAGACCTGGTCCTTGTAAGGGAACGGACAAGAAAGTCTCAAGGAAAGATCTTAAGAACAGCTCCAAGACAAGAGACAGCTGTCAAATTTGAAGGGAAGTCTACTTGAATAAAAAAAAAAAGTTAAATGATTGTTGTAAAGTCTGGAGAGTAGGATCAAATAGTCATCTTCCTGATTTTTTTTTTTGTAATCTTTAATTTAGTTTTTATAAAGGATGTAAGCAGAAAAGATTAACAAAGGAGTCATCAGTGCCACAATTGGTAAAACATTTCAACAATATAGTACACATGCAAATGAGAGGTTGAGTACAGGAGTGAGGAACCCATCAGTGGAGATGCTATACGCAATTTGGTAGTATACAAAAGACAAAATCTGTAGATAAAGAAGGCCTCTACAGGATACCTAGGGCAAGTGGTTTCTTGCTTTAAAAGGCCAGGTTAAACATTTTAGATACGTGCTGTGCAATCCAAATGATTTAGCCACCCATGCCAATGCTTCCAGAAGGGTGCACGTTTGCCATTATCGGCAAACCTCTATTTGAATTGTGTGCTGGTGTTTAGGTATTGAATAAAGAGCGATCCGGAGGATCAGTTAGTTTCCAGGCAGCTGCTATCGTTCTCCTGGCTGCTATGATTCCATGTACAAGAAAAGGGGTTTGTGTTGAGGCCCAGGATTCATGGTGTAGTAGGAGTGCTGTTGCAGGATTACCTTCCATAGGGACCGTTGATGCAGAGGACAGAAAGGTGAAGACTTCCAGAATGGCTTTATCACAGGGTACTCCGACCACATGTGTAGCAGGGATCCGTGACTTCCACATCCCCTCCAGCACAGCGGTGACTGGGGCGGGAAGATTTTTGCCAATTTAGTAGGGTAATAGTACCATCTGTGAAGAATCTTTAGAGAGGTTTCCCAGTGGGTGGTACATTTTGAGGATGTGGTAAGTAGTTGAGAGACCTTATGCCATTGACGTGTATTGAATTGTTCGGCTTCCCATAATTCCATAGAGGGTGTTTTGTTTTTTGGAGATGCATTGTTAAAAAAAAAAAAGGATATTATAGCCATTGATATGTGGTGATTTCCTTTGTTGATAGTTGAGGATAAATTGCATTAGGAGGTATATAGGGGGGATGGTTAGGGAGTGAAACCTAGAAGTACTGCTCATAGTGTACCTAGGGATGAACCAATTAGAGTGTGTTTGATGGGACACTATACCTGTGATGGGGTCCACCAGAATTTTAGTTGATCAAGAACAGCTGCTTAGTGGTAACTTTTAGGTTAGGAACTCACATCCCTGCATCTATTTTGGGTCTGTAGAGAGTTGGATTTAAATCTGGGTTTCTTCCCATTCCAAATAAAGCAGTTAACAGTGAATTGGAGTTTTTGGAGAGAAGATAAGTGTGACATTTTGACTACAGCACTCTACCGGCCGATGATAGCTGGGACGTCTGTAAATCACTAATTTGTTGCTTAAGTGAGAATATAGTTTATTTGGTGTATGGAGGAGCTTGGGGAGGTGAGCTTAATGCCCAGGTATTTGATTATGGAGTGGGGGGCCCAGAGAAGCTGGAGGGCGCAGAAATTTTTTTTTAAGGTTTTCATCTAGTGCTATAAGTATCATATGCGATTTTGAGATATTCACTTTGTATAATCAGACCAAGCTGAAATCATCTAGTACTGACATAAGGGGCTTTAGGGATGTTAAAAGATCTGAAAGGGAAAGGACTACATCATCGGCATACAATCCTATTTTGTACTCACTGTCCCCTATTTGTAATCCCCATATGTTGGGGTGGGAACAGATAGTCTGGAAAGGGGTTCCATGACTAGCGTGAAGATCTTCGGGGAGAGGGGGCATCTCTGCCTCGTGCAATTGGTATTAAGGGGGGGGATAGTGCCCTATTGTTGGTTTCAGTGGGAGAAATGGTGCCCCATTGTTGATGTCAGTTGGCAGAATAGGGTCTTGTATAAGTAGAAGGAATAGTGTAATAAGTGCCGGATAAATGCAAGCAAAGGGCCGCAGTTTGGAGACCAGTGGATTAGAGTATAGAGCTCGAATAACACCATTTATATAGCCCGACAGTCCAAAGGTGTCCAACACTGCATATAGGTAGTACCAATGAACGCGGTTAAACGCCTTCTCTGCATCCAGGGAAAGGAGCAGAGAAAGCATTTTATTCTGCTCAGCCGATTGTAGAAGGTTCAATGTACGTCTCGTGCCATCAGATGTTTGGTGACCCTTACAAAGTCAACTTAGTCTGGTGGATCAGGAGGGGGAGAATGTTGTCTAGTCTAGAGGTGATTAGTTTGGCGTAAATTTTAATATCAGAATTCAATAAAGAGATCGGCCTGTAATTAGCTGGGGAGGTGGGTGATTTGTCTGGTTTTGGCAATGTTACTATTAATGCTTGAAGTCCTTCTCTATAGAAAGATGCTTGGGTGGCAGCCTGGTCATACATCTTGTAGATGTGGGGACAGGTGGTGTGAAAAGGATTTATAATATTTGTTCCCAAATCCGTTTGGGCCCGGGGATTTGTGTAGGGGTGATTTTCGTATGGTTTGCTGAATCTCAGGTATAGTGAAGGGTACAGAAAGGCTATTGAGATGCTCCTGAGATACTTTGGGGAGTTTAAGGGATGCAAGTTAGTTTTGGATCTGTGTGCATTGGTAGGGGATTTTAATTTCTTGGGGATATTACAGCAAAAAGTAAAAGAAGTTTTTTTCAAAATTGTCGGTCTTTTTGTTTATTAGTACAAAAAATAAAAACCACAGAGGTGATAGAATACCACAAAAAGAAAGCTCTATTTGTGGGAAAGAAAAGGACATCAATTTAGTTTGGGTACGTCGTCGTAGGACCGCGCAATCGTCGGTTAAAGCTATGCAGTGCCAAATCACAAAAAATTGCATGGTCAGGAAGTGGGTAAATCCTTCTGGGGCTGCAGTGATCAAGTCACTTTAGGAGAAAGTCATGTTGGGCGATGAAAAGTTGGGAAAGTTGATGACTAAGGTCCCCGAGTTGCTGGCGCCTGTCAGGGGAGGTTTGGGTTTTGTTTAGGGATTCTAGGGTGCGTATTGTATCTGTTAACTGTTACTTTCTGCGTCCTTATGCTTTTCTCCTGTGCACCCAGCTTAATAAAAACTCCTCTCATATATGCTTTGTGGGCAAACCACAAGAATTGAATATTATCAACTGACCAAACATTAGATTGGAAAAAATGGTTTCGTTCCTCACTGATCTGCTCCTGGTAGGGGGAGTTATGTAGAATTGATGTGTTAAGCCTCCATACTCCATTTGGAACTGGTGAATTTGATATTTGGAAAATTAGAGAGAGAGGGGCATGGTCTGACCATGTAATTAAGCCGATCTGGGATGCCTTGGTTTGGAGCAAGATGTCCCTGTCTACCAGGAACAGGTCAATGCGAGAATATACTTGTAGGACTACCGAGTAAAAGGTATAATCTTTTTCAGACCCATGGGCATATCTCAAAGCATCAGATGGTAATTTTTCAATAGGGTGGACAAGGTATGTGAGGGGTGCCTTTTATGGTTTGTGGAGTCTAACACAGAATCAGGCACTTCATTGAAGTCACCACATACAATGAGACAGACCTATCCGAAGCGTCCGTATTTTTTTCATTAGTTTGTTAAAGAAGGCCTTTTGTTTGGTATTAGGGGCATATAGTTAAACAATGGTTAGGGAGTGCCCCTAAGATAATAAACTGACCGTTTGAGTGTACTTTCACAAATTTTTGTGAGAATGCAATAAGTTTCTGATCGCAATCAAGACTTACCCGTGTGTTTGCCAAAAAAGCAGTGGGGGAAGCTAAGGTGGGAGATTTTAGGTGGTGAATCTGCTTTCAAGTCTATGGGGTGCAAAATATATCACATTTATGAGAGATAGCCTCTTTTCACATCATGGACCTCTTGAATAGGCTATTGAGGCCATTGACGTTGAGGGAAGTTATCTTAAGTGACATGTGAACATTTACGAGGAATGCTTGGAGTAGCACTGCATTGTTAACACAGCTAAACGTATAATATACATTTGGACATACAGCAAGACTAGTAAAATGGTATCAGAGGTAGTCAAAGGTATATAGATGCTGATTACATAGCACTCATTGATAGGATTCCCAGAGTTAGAGTACCTGATAAAGCATAGCACAATATTTAAAACTGTAAATGATAAACAGGGTAAAAAGAAAGAAAAAGAACAGATCAAATATTGAGCTTTGAACTGAAAATGTGCAGGATATGATCATGCTCTACTTGCAAGCTGGGGGGTACGGAAAACTCAGGAAGCCCAGCCTTAAGGGAAACCAAAGGTGACAAGGTGGGCCCCCAGTGGGAACAGCAATTGTTCAAAGGCACCAACATTGGTTAGGGAGGCATTGATGACAGATAGAACTGTCAGGTGTTTCCAACTATTGACCATCCTCCTGAGATGCGTATGGGTGGTCTAGTGTGTGGATGCTTGCTGCTAATTCCCAGGGAGATTCTCCACTGGGGAGGTTGCTTTTTGGCATCTTCTGGTGATTTTAGGACATGTATTGTTCTGGTGTGTCATGGTTAGTTTGTTGGGGTAACCCCACTGATAGGCGATTTCCCGTTCCAGTAGCTCAACAGTTATGGGGTAGAACTGCTTGCATTGTTGCATGGTTGCTGCCGAGAGATGGGAAATAAATTTATCCTGGCCATTAAGTCCCTAGGGACAGTATTGGGAAGTGAAGTGGGTTTTGCCAGCCTGTGGGCCCCAAAAATCTTTAGGGTTTTCCATAGGAAGTAGGACTTTAAGGAGTTCTAAGTATAAAATTAGTTCTGGGTTTGTGACGGATTCAGGTTATTTCGTCAGGATTGATCCTCAAGGTCTGCGACTTTGGGATTTCAACCACTGTATGTCAGTGTAGTGGAATTCTTCTGACAAGCTATTATAAGCATCTGCATGTTCACCTAATGAGATCTCCACTGCATCATCTCCTCCACATGCTCTATATGTGACTGTAAAATGGCTACATTTCTGGTTAGGTCTGCCTGTAGGTCATTCTTAAAAGATAACAGCATCTCCTTTATGGTAAATTTTGAGGCAGGTTGATCAGAGGCTGGGAATGCAAATAGAGACTGAGGGAATGTGTGCGTCATGCTAATAAAACTGTCCTCATCTGTATCCAGTTTCTTCTTACTCACCGGCACTTTGGATAGTGGAGAGGTGGCAGGCAATAAAGCGGGTCTCTTTTGGGAGCTTTTGTCCTTGTGTAGTTGGATCAGCAGCAGCAGCATGGATGTGTGTGCCTGGAGTGCTCTGAGTGTGTTGCTGTGTGGAGGGGCGGCCTCCATCTCTCCTCACCATCTGCTGAGGTCGCCATGTTGCCGAGCCCGTGGAAGCAGTCAGCCGCTGCGGGTGTGCGGATCCTGATGATGGGCATGCAGCGGTGCTCACAGACATGTGTCAGGAGGCAATCGAGTCCGGGTGAGTTTGGATGAGGCGCCTCTGTGCTGTAGCTTTTCCCTGCCGGAGCGCCTAGGTCATGCGGGCAGGCTCTGCCCCTCCCCTCTTCCTGATTTCAATGACAATATCCATAACCATATATGTGTCTACCACTTGTGTGTATGGGGAAATTGCTCAGATCAGTAGGGTGTTGCAGCACAAATTGGTTCTGGAATATCTTACTGCAACCCAAGGTGGAATGTATAAAGTGATTAACACAAACCTCCATACATATATCTTGCATATCTTAGATGAGGAATGGCCTATTGAGAGACAGACCAGAAAAAAAAAGGTAGCTCAGCTTCAGCCTGAGACTAGAAGTGTCACAGCTAATGGTTGGAACCCCTTAAAGAGTTTAGGAATATTTAAAGATTCCTTTAGCCATATTTTTAGTTTAAAAATAGGGACTTTATCTATCATGGCGTTATTACATATTCTATTACTTTCTCATTGCATTGTCACTTATTCAATTACTTTACATTGCAGTTAAAATTGCTATATCTCTGCTATCCTAGATGAGCGAAGCAAAGAATTTCCATGACCACTCCCCAGTTGTATTAAAGGAGCACCCATCTGTAGAGTATGTTTATAGAAAAGTTTAAAGAAACCATTTCACTGAACTCCTGCCAGTGCAAGATGATCATTAGTAAACCACTGGTCTTCCATCTTGCCTGAAAACACTCCCTTTTGTATTCATCTATAGTAAATGTACTCTTATAACCTATAAGCTTCATATTAGAATACTCCCCAATGGAATAGTATGTGTGAGATAGGGTTAGTAGTAACCCAGGTGTAGATTGCCCTGAAATGAATCCTTATGGCCAAAGGGCTTGAGGAAGCACCTGACATTATAAGAGCTCCAAGTGGAAGTGGCATTAAAATAAGTGATCAGTGCTGTGATGTAACACCTGGTCATCCACCCGAGATTGCGCTTTGAGCGGTTTAGTTTTGGGACCATGTTTAAAAAGTTTAAATGAAGTGAATCCATTCCAAACATAATGCAATAATAACAGTCAAATACAGGCTGACCCTGTTTTACATGTCCATGACACTGGACCATCACAGTGGGCATACCCCTAAAGGAGTCCTGAGGGACTGTAGTCCATAGCAATGGACCATGGCCCTGGATCTGTATAGCACCCTGTGGATGACAACAATTTGCACCAACTGCCAAGATGAGCACTGATGCATGAACCAGTGCCCAAAGCAATATTACAGCACTGCTTCAGTGAAGGCATTATAAGACAGTGAGGTGCTTGGGAACTGAAGAATTCTAAGAGAAGGGGTCCATCCTCAGACACCAGCAAAAAAAATAAAAACAAAAAAAAAAAATAAACTGAGGACGCGGCATGGGGTAGCGTTATAGGGAATATACCCTACATAGCTTTGTCCTCAAAAGCTTGCCAATGTCCAATCACCTGAAGATGTGTGTCTATAACCAGGGTGTATAGTTTGCAATTCCCTAGCATAAGATAACAAACGGACAAAGGATGGAATCTAAGTCTTCTCTACTCCATAGTTAAAAAAAATAAAAAAATATAAAAAGATGGTAGAGGCACTTTAGTGAAATGTAAAAACTCCTAAAAAGATATACTGTATATTAAATTAGCAAAGACTAATAGCTGAACTAAAAAATGCATTGTATAAATTCTCACATAGCAGTGTAATATCTGTCAATATAGTAGAGACAAGATAACATACTTTCAGATTCAGTGTTACTAGCCAAACACAAAGGTGCAGTTATGCCTTAATAAGCCAAGACACCTGGCACAGATGGCTTCCACTCCCATGTGCTAAAAATTCAGTAATTTACAAACCACTATATCTTTCTCTTTCAAATGACAGTAGCACAACACACGGTGTACAGCAGATATTATATGAACCACTTGCCCTCCGATAGGTTTCCCCCCATCCATGACCAGCGCAATAAGGCACTGCGTTACTTTGACAACTGCGCGGTCGTGTGGCGCTGTACCCAAATAAAATGTATGCCCTTTTCTCCTCTCAAATAGAGCTTTTTTTTTTTTGGTGGCATTTAATCACCTGTGTGGTTTTAATTTTTGGCGCTATAAACAAAAAAAAAGGCAACAATTTTGAAAAACAAACAATATTTTTTACATTCTGCTATAAAACATACCCAATAAAAAAATGAAAAAAAATCAAATTTCTTCATCAATTTAGGCCAATATGTATTCTGCTATGTTTTTGTAAACAAAATCCCAATAAGTGTATATTGATTGGTTTTCACAAAAGTTATACCGTCTACAAACTATGGGATATATTTTTGGAATTTTTATTTATTTACTAGGCAGCAGCGACTTGTATCGGGACTGCAATTTAGTGGTGGACATATCACAGCCCCTGACACTTTTTGGGGACCAGGGAAACCAATACAGTGATCAGTGCTAACAAATATACACTGTCACTGTAGTGACAGGGAAGGGGTTATCATCAGGGGTGATCAAAGGGTTAAATGTGTTCCCTGGAAATGCTTACTGTGTGGGGAGTATTTTCACTGTAGGAAGGCAGAGATCCGTGTTCCTGCTTAGCAGGCAGACAGAATCACAGCCTTTCCTTGTCACAGAACAGCGATCTGCCTTGTTTACATGTCTCCTGAATGACTGACTGGCTCCCGCTGTGTCCAATCACGCCATGCACGCCCCAGCCCAGGAAGTGCAGAATCACGTACAGGTACATTATTCTGCCCAGAGCAGCCTTCCCTGCTTCAGTAAATGTGCATGGGGCAGTCAACATCTGGTTGAAGAACCCCCTGTGCCCGCACTGCATCGGTTAACTGCTCATTTTTGACTGTTCCTGCCATCCTCACATCCAGACCTGGTCTATGGGCATCATAATATCAGGAACAGTCCATGCGCAAGATCATTTTTCTACTCTAGAAGTTCACTGTTTTTTGCAGAAAAACGTATTTTTGTTACCATAAAAACCCCTTTCTCTGAGTTTGATGGAAACCGCTCTTCTGATTCTTGATCACAGGGATGCCTTAAAGCAGTATCTCAAGAAGGGGGCAAACAAAAACAAGGAACCCTAAAGAGCGGCCTGTAAAACTTTGCGGCAAAAACAAGCATCCAAAGATGCAAACACATCAACTTGAAAAGACAGATGATGAGATTTAAATGTGCAGAAGGCACCAATTGCCCTGGTGAGGAGTGCCATAATGGGGAAGGAAGGAGCCTGACCCTTAATGGTAAATGCTAGAACAGTTGTCTGCCGCATCCAAGAGGATGTAGTAGCAGAGGAGGCCGAGAGACCTTTTCTTGGGCCACCCGTGAGCACAAAGAGTGGCTTGCCTATAGCAGATAGAGGGTATATACCAGCTAGGACTGCCCATAGGCGGTGCAGTTTTCTTTTCTACCTGGTGCCCCACTCCTAGATGGTACTATAAACCCTATGGTCAAGAATCAGAAGAGCTGTATCCATCAAAGAAGGCAAGGGAAATTTAGTTCAGTGAAAGATCAAGACCATAACGTGTCTTCTAGCATACACATAAGTACAAAATTATTCTGGAACCAAAAGTGTTAATATATAAAATACAAAGGCCATTATCTTAGATGCATTGCATTGCTTTTTTGCAGAATTAAATTTGCCATTTGTGTCACCATTTTACCACTATCAATCCAACACTGTATTGTCACTAACCTGTAGAGTTTTAAACGTTCATGATACTATGGTGTCAAAAG
>BLSH010480477.1:2288077-2310522 GCA_018402905.1 Glandirana rugosa
TTCAAAATGTCCGGCGAGAAATCCCAAGGAACAAAAACAAACGGGGGAAGACTTAAAGCAGTATCTCAAGAAGGGGGCAAACAAAAACAAGGAACCCTAAAGAGCGGCCTGTAAAACTTTGCGGCAAAAACAAGCATCCAAAGATGCAAACACATCAACTTGTAAAGACAGATGATGAGATTTAAATGTGCAGAAGGCACCAATTGCCCTGGCGAGGAGTGCCATAATGGGGAAGGAAGGAGCCTGACCCTTAATGGTAAATGCTAGAACAATTGTCTGCCGCATCCAAGAGGATGTAGTAGCAGAGGAGGCCAAGAGACCTTTTCTTGGGCCACCCGTGAGCACAAAGAGTGGCTTGCCTATAGCAGATAGAGGGTATATACCAGCTAGGACTGCCCATAGGCGGTGCAGTTTTCTTTTCTACCTGGTGCCCCACTCCTAGATGGTACTATAAACCCTATGGTCAAGAATCAGAAGAGCTGTATCCATCAAAGAAGGCAAGGGAAATTTAGTTCAGTGAAAGATCAAGACCATAATGTGTCTTCTAGCATACACATAAGTACAAAATTATTCTGGAACCAAAAGTGTTAATATATAAAATACAAAGGCCATTATCTTAGATGCATTGCATTGCTTTTTTGCAGAATTAAATTTGCCATTTGTGTCACCATTTTACCACTATCAATCCAACACTGTATTGTCACTAACCTGTAGAGTTTTAAACTTTCATGATACTATGGTGTCAAAAGCCCCAAAAAATTAAATTACACACTATATATATATATATATATATATATATATACACACACACACACACACACACACACATATGCATACACACACACTGTGTGCACAATTAGTCAAGTTGTATTTTTGAGGATTCATTTCATTATGGACCTACAGTGCTCTGGGTCAATCCAAAAAAAACAGAATAGGAGAATATCTGTGTGCACAATTATAGGGCAACTATTAGCGTGCAGAATTATTATGCAACTAAATGAAACATTTTCCCATCTCAATTGTGTATTTTCATCTGCTAAATTGAGAACAACTCAAAATGTACAAATAAACATTGACGTTTCAAAAAAAAAAAAAAAAAAAATCAGTGACCAATATACCCTTTTCAATAACAGTCATAAGCCTTGCATTCATGGAATCTGTTTCGGTTGATCAACTTTTTGTGCTGCAACAAACACAGCCTCCCAGACACTGTTCAGAGAGGTGTACGGTTTTCCTTGACCGTAAAGTTCCCATTTAAGAATGGCCCACAAGTCCTCAGTAGGGTTTAGGTCAGGTGAGGAAGGGGGCCATGTCATTATTCTTTCATCTTTAAAGCCTTTACTGGCTAGCCAGACAGTGGAGTATCTCGATGCATGGGATGGAGCATTGTCCTGCATAAGTATTATGGCCTTCTTGAAAGATGCATACTTTTTCCGGTACCACTGCTTGAAGAAAGTGTCTTCTAAAAACTGGCAGTAGGTTTGGAAGTTGATTTTGAGTCCATATTCAACCCGAAAAGGTCCAACTAGCTCATCTTTAATACCAGCCCATACCAGTACCCTACCTCCACCTTGCTGGCGTCTGAGTCGAAGTGGAGCTCTGTGCCCTTTACTGATCCAGCCACAGACCCATCCATCTGGGCCGTGAAGAGTCACTCATCAGTCCATAAAACCTTTGAAAAATCTATCTTCACATATTTCTTGGCCTAGTCTTTACGTTCCAACTTATGCGTCTTGGCCATGTTTCTGAGCACTGAACACCTTGTACTTCTGCCACTCCAGGTAAGTTGCAGTTCTGGAATATGACCACGCTTGAGGATAATGGGTTCATGGTAGCTTTATGTTTGATTCTTCTCTAATCTTTAGAAGGTAATTTGCATCTTTTTCTCAACACGTTTCTCGCGACCCTGTTGACTATTTTCAACAAAACGTTTGGCGGTTCTGTGATCACGCCCAGATGGCATAGCAATTTCAAGAGTGCTGCATCCATCTGAAAGACTTTACCATTTTTGACTTTTCGGAGTCAGTTAATCTCTTTTGGCTCATTACGGAAAAGAAGCGGCCTAATAATTATGCACACCTTGATATAGGGTGTTGATCTGCTTAGGCCACACGCTCTCTCATTACCCAAATACACATCACCTTCAATGAGCATTCAAATTTATACAACTTGGCGTTGGACAATATGCCTAAAAATGATGATTTGGTCAAAATACTTGCTAAATAATTGTGCACATAGTGCGTGTGTATATATATATATATATATATATATATATATATATATATATATACACACCCACGTTTTGTTTAAGATTGGTGATGCATTCTTATAATCAATAAAGGAGAAGTTCACTTTTTGGAAACAATTATAAATGCACATTTTTTGCAGGAAAAAAATGTGCATTGTAATTTTTTTTTGGAGCCTGTAAAGCATTGCACCAGTGATCATCAGATCGCTGTTGCCATGCAGGTCTTCAGCAGATCTACCAATGTATCTGCTTGCCCGTACATCCTGCATGTTTTCTTAAGTTGTGACAGCTAGCGGGCGAGAGAAGAACCCCGCCAGCCATCACAGCAGGGATTGGGGAGGCGCGGGGACTGGTCCTTTCATAACAGGTTACACCCTTAATACAATAGGTGAACTTATACTTTAAGGGCCAATTCACACCATAGAAATGCAGTCCAGATGCTTTTCTGCATGCACATTTTTGATGCGTTCCAGTGCGTTTTTGATGAAGTCCAGTGCATTTTCACCCCCTCTTTTTTTTCTTAACCTTAAGAACATGTGTGTCCCAGTGAGTTTTTGATGGGTTTTACAGCATACCAGTACAGTCCAGGAGAAATGTACTACTTTTTTACTGGAATGCACTGGAACTGCAAGCACTGGTGTGAACTATGGCATTGAAAACCATATAACCTACTTTCTATGCATTTTTGATGCAGAAAAAACACACTGGACTGCTTGTGGAATGAACTGGCCCTGAAGGATACGTTCACAATGCACTTATCCTTTGAAAGAACGGACCAAGTCACTAAATCCCCAAACCTATAATCAAATAATGTGTTAAAACATTTGCAGTGGCAAGCACTGCCTACAGTTGTAGCAGTCTACACATAGCTGTTCAGCCTAATAACAATGGCCACAGCCTATACTCTCTTCTGCTAAATGATCTGACCTTACAGCCTCAAGAACATGCAAAGATACGCTTGGGATTTTCTGTACACCTGTATGTCCTTTCTGCCCCCCGACATGTGTTAATGAGCAGCCGTTATAGTTTAAATGTGTAGCCAAGTGCAAAGGGTCACTTCTCCATAAACCAGTCCAGATCTGTGCTATAGCCGAAAGACGGCTACTGCACGGATCTGACTTGCCGGGGGAGACGTCCATGGACGTCCGCCGCTTTGCCCACCCACAGCACGCACACACGGTGGCGGCGCGCTCTCGTGGTCGCCACATGCTGCAGGGGCATGCTCGTGGGTCGGCGGACTCTACGTCCGCCGGAGACCTGCGATCCTCTGTTAGGGCGGCAGAATTGAGAACCGCCAATGTAAACATGGCGGTTCTCCATTCTGTGAGGGGGGGACATAGCAGATCTACGGATCCCTGCGATTGGGATCAGTTAGATCTGTTATGTCCCTATCAGCCCCGCCCCCACACAGAACACATACAGGGAACACAGTTAACCCCTTCACAGTTAATATCTATTTACAAGTTCTTTGATTGTTTAACTTTGAGGCAGCAGATAAAGTTACACACCCACAGAAATTGAAAATGGCACACGGTTTTAAATCTGTTTGGCTAGTGATGGATGACTAGTTATCTACATTATTCTACAGCAGGTAAAGACACTAGCTGTGTAAAATGTAAAAAAAAAAAAAAAAAAAATAATATGATGATTGCCATCAATGTGCAATGATATCTATGACAAACAAACTACTTTGGAGGCCACTTCATTTCAAACAAACACACATTTCTCAGCAAATACAGTTCAGAAAAGTGGCTCTATATCCAGAGTCTTTTTTATGTTGCCTGCAACCAGTCCGAGACAAGATATAAGCAGCCATTGGGAAACTTTGCAATATTTTCCACTCTACCAGAAACTGATGGTTAAACATCTTCCCAGAGATTATGCATTAAAAACAATGCTGCAGGGCATGCTTATGGGTCGGGCGGACTCTACGTCCGCCGGAGACCTGCGATCCTCTGTTAGGGCGGCAGAATGGAGAACCGCCAATGTAAACATGGCGGTTCTCCATTCTGTGAGGGGGGGGACATAGCAGATCTACGGATCCCTGTGATCGGGATCAGTTAGATCTGTTATGTCCCTGTCAGCCCCGCCCCCACACAGAACACATACAGGTAACACAGTTAACCCCTTCACTGCCCCCTTAGTGTTAACCCCTTCACTGCCAATGACATTTATACAGTAATCAGTGGCTAGTTAAATTTCTGATCGCTGTATAAATGTCATTGGTCCCAAAAAAGTGTCAACAATTAAAAAAAAAAAAAAAAAAAAAAAATCGCAGATTGTCGCCAGTACTAGTAAAAAAAAAAAACGCCATAAATCAATTCCCATAGTTTGTAGGTGCGATAACTTTTGCGCAAACCAATCAATATACGCCAATTGCGATTTTTTTCACCAAAAATATGTAGAAGAATATCGGCCAAAACTGATGAATATTTTTTTTATATTCTTTTTTGGATATTATAGCAAAAAGTAAAAAATAGTTTTTTTTGTTTATTGCGCAAAAAATAAAAACCGCAGAGGTGATCAAATACCACCAAAAGAAAGCTCTATTTGTGGGGAAAAAAATTATAAAAATTTTGTTTGGGTACAATGTCGCACGACCGCGCAATTGTTATTCAAAATGCGACAGCGCTGAAAGCCGAAAATTGGTCTGGGCAGGAGGGGGGGTTTAAGTGCCCAGTAAGCAAGTGGTTAAAGGCTTCACATGCAAAGAGTGCTCCTTACCCAATAGTCCTTTGTCCTTCTGGAGAAGGTTAACTGTATAAAAGTGCAAAACTGATTCATAGCACACATTTACATCTTCATTTGGATATTCTTTTTGAAACATTCCATTTATGGGCCTGGAAAACTAACATATAATGAAAAACCATGTGCATTTAGTGCTTGGACAGTAACATAAAAATGGACAATGAAATCTTGTATCATGTAACCTTTTATCACAGAAATTGCACTGATGCAAAATTTAAAACAAAAATAATTTACCTTTGCTGATTAAAATACACATTTGTTTCAACTTTTTATTACACTTTTAATCCATTTCACAGTTAATATCTATTTACAAGTTCTTTGATTGTTTAACTTTGAGGCAGCAGATAAAGTTACACACCCACAGAAATTGAAAATGGCACACGGTTTTAAATCTGTTTGGCTAGTGATGGATGACTAGTTATCTACATTATTCTACAGCAGGTAAAGACACTAGCTGTGTAAAATGTAAAAAAAAAAAAAAAAAAAATAATATGATGATTGCCATCAATGTGCAATGATATCTATGACAAACAAACTACTTTGGAGGCCACTTCATTTCAAACAAACACACATTTCTCAGCAAATACAGTTCAGAAAAGTGGCTCTATATCCAGAGTCTTTTTTATGTTGCCTGCAACCAGTCCGAGACAAGATATAAGCAGCCATTGGGAAACTTTGCAATATTTTCCACTCTACCAGAAACTGATGGTTAAACATCTTCCCAGAGATTATGCATTAAAAACAATGGAGAAATTTCTTCAAAAACATGTGCGCTTTTTAATACATTTCATTCTAAGAACATAGAATTGCCTATTTACAAGCGCTTATATTGAATAATGCCCATACTTTGAAGGACACACCTTAGAAAAAAAATATTGAAAAAAAAATAAACCAGAAATAGATTTTATGAATCCAAAAAGCAACAGTGAATGAATTGAGACACTGTTAAATAAAAAAAAAAATCAGCAGCAATAGTAAATTATTTTTAATGCTATGGCTGAGGTTCGTTAGGCATTAATTAGGCAAACAATCCCATTAAATGGCAGTTAGCAAAAATTTCAATAATGAATGACCACACAGTAAAGTTAAAAATGTAAAAATAACTTTGAATGGAAATAAAATAAATGCAAGCCTGTGTTAAAAAATAAACTCTTCCTCGATAGTGCCTTGACTTACCTTCCCTGCTCCTTTCCACTGTCTTGAGATTACCACCATTGTGAGTTTCTGGGCAATCACTGATCAATGGCCACTGAGGTACCAAGCTCTGCATTATGGGAGTGTATGGAGTCACCACGCAAATCTCTTAATACTAAGTACTGAGAATTTCAGAGTAGTTGCAGCATGGTTGGGCCAGCAGGTGCTATCAGGGAATGTCAGCAAAGGCACTAGTTGATGTCTACACAGGTTTACGTTAAAGTGGACCTTGCAGAAGAAAAAAAAAAAAAGGCTTACCTTACACCTTAACTACTGGCACACTTGTCTAGGCAAGTGTGAAGTCACTGTGCCTGCTCATGGGATCCTGGGAAAGCCGAGGTTACCAAATCCAGTAGGAATGCACTCCTGTATAATGTTGGAGCATTTTGTGAGAGGTAGGGCCCTCAGCTTTGCCAAGATCCCAAAGGTAAGGACCAATGACATGACTACAGAAAGCATCTGTTAAGCTGGAGTGTAACATGTGTTTCATGTCTTTCTTTTGAGTTTTTTTTTCCATCCTTCAGTTAGCATTATTCAGAGGGCAGTGGTACGGTAAGGTAAGTGAACCATGTATTTTCATGTAGGGCCCACTTTAGCTATATTGAATAACCATGCTACACAAAATGTTACAATAAGTATCAGTACTCGGACAACCCATGAAACCAATTTCAAATGAATTATTATTTATTCAAGCAGAAAAGGACAATGCCAGATAATCTTTGGTTATTACCACATAAATCAGTGATAACCATGTGCTCAATTTTGCCTGTTCAATGATTTTGTCAAATATAGTAAAGCTAAAGAGCAATGCTGGAGCTACTATCATGGAAACAGCCAGGCATGTGACTTTTTTCCTAAGCGTAATCATTTTTAAATGAAAATATTCACCATCCTTTTTGTCAGAGGTAAAATTGTGGACACTGTTACTACAATGGTTTCAGTATTAGAAGTTTGTAACCAGGGTAATATTATCCTTCTTCATAGAATAGATCATGTTGTTCACATTAACTTCCTTTTTTTCACTTTATTGTGAACAATAAAAAATTTGCGTTTCTCCTGCCAAATACAAAAATCCTTATGTGCATAGTATTTTACTCTAATAAACTCCAATATTTAATTTTTGCCTATAGTTCCTTTCCTTCTACTTTAAGCATATTACAATAAAATATAAAACCTTGATTTATATTATTGTGCACAACACTATTGTAATTGCAAAGCTTTCGTAAAATACATTGTAATATTACCAGGTAATTTTTTTTTCCTTTTTCTTTTTTTTAAAGAGTCAGGTTGCTGTAGGTGTTGTAGTGCAAAATTGTATATTAAATTATATATTAGTAATACCATGCTGTAGGATTTCCTGTGAATGCACTGGACAGGCCCAGATCATGAAAAACAACCAGTTTTTCACTGCTGGATAGATACTGTATTCATCTTCTCTTCTTTTTGTAGAGGCTACAAGTGCCATGCGGATCGTTTGCATGGCATCGAGCTGCAATTGCAGATTTTGTGTACCAGAGAGAATACTGCAGGACAGGGCAATT
Source organism: Glandirana rugosa (assembly GCA_018402905.1). NCBI lineage: Eukaryota > Metazoa > Chordata > Amphibia > Anura > Ranidae > Glandirana > Glandirana rugosa. The sequence continues at coordinate 2,295,809 of BLSH010480477.1, forward strand.
TGTTGGCTCTGTTCTACGAAGGCCAAATACACTAAAAGAGGCAGCAGGCCAACTGACACTACCACACATTAAAAATTAGTAGGGTCAATTAACCTGTAACTACTAAAGTGATATGGAGGGATTTACTATATCTGTCCTGAAAATTTAAGCTACAGTTTAGAAATAAGGTATGTTTAGCTATCAAAATTCTTCTGAACTATGGACAGTAAAACACAACGAACACACAGATGCATCCTCCATTTAGAAAATGTTTTGAGTAGTCTTATATGATTAAAACAGTGATAAGAAAAAAATCATGATGAATGTGTTCTATTATTTTACATTTCTGATGCCATATTGTGATTTCATAAGCTATGCTGTCCAGCAAGAAAAAAAACAGAAGCTTTTATATATAGGCTCTTTGTATATTTACCGCTCAAATATCCTTGGACAACAGTCATATTTTAATTAAATATTAGGTAAATTCTTATTTACTTTCTTCTTTGAGAAGTGCAAAATGCATTAGGTGCTCCGTAAAAGCTGATAAGCCACGGCTGAGATGCTGCCATGAGCAACCAAAGGAAGCTAGAAGTTAGTTGTGGCTCCTAAAACACTTCTCAGGATCTAGAGCCTTATGATCTTTTGAAATTGTGGCTAAACTGATAATTCAAACGGTCAACATAAAATTAGTCCCAATTATAGTGGTACCATTTTAATCCAAGCTTTTAAAAGGAATTTAGGCAAATTAGCCTATAAAGCAAGTATGACAGAGTGCCTTTAAGGTACCTTTGTGATCAATGCTTTTCCTGTGTTTCTCTGGAGCCCCCAACCTTGGGCACACTCTGCAAGAAGGTCTGGCTTTGAGGCTTACATTGGAGTTTAGGATCCTGTTCCCCAGCATTCCATAATGAAATACACACCTCTCTAATGGTCACTTACAAGCACTCAGGTTGCACAGAAAAAGCTTTGATGACAAAGTGTGGTGTATACTGTATAAGAATTGCATTAGTGGTTATTTTTCAATGACAGGTTAACTTTCATCTTTCTCTAGAGCAGTGCTGTGAACCTTGGCACTCCAGATGTTTTGGAACTGCAAAGTGCATGAGCATCATGGGAAATGTAGTTCCAAAACATCTGGGGTGCCAAGGTTTGCTATCACTGCTCTAGACACTACAGGCAAACAAATGGAATAAGCAGCTCTACTGCAAAACATGCAATACCTCCCAGCTTTTCATTTATTGTGGAGAATTTATGAATCACAAGTGGAAATATACTTGGAAGACTCAAGTGTGAGATTCTTCCAATGCTTTTTCAAATGATGTATCAAGTGGAAACGTCTATTTCTTAAAAAGCCCTTACTAGAGGATGCAAGTGTTTCTAAGACTAGCCACACATGGACAGATCTTTTAGCAGATACAACAAAACTTGGACACTGTACGCACAAAATCAGTCTCTAACAACTGACATAAATGGGAATTGTGGGTCAGAAAACATTTGCAGTTAGTTGGAGAATCATTATTTTGCATATGATTCTTTTCAGGAAATGTTATTTATATTACAGGACAATTTCAATTTAAAAAAAAAATATTTGCTATTGTTCAATACAGAAAGTATCTGAAGCATCCACCAATCACTGTAAAATTAGAAATTGTATCTTAAATATGTTACTATTGTTGAATTACTTATGAATATATATATATATATATATATATATATTTGAAGAGTTTTTCACTTAAATCCTCTAAATCCCCCAAAACAGAATTGTTCTGCAAATGGCCACGCCTAAGGATCCTATTCTAGTCATGTGTCTATAAGCTTATACAACCACAGCTCTCATCTTTTCTTTATTGCCTAAAGTTATTCATCTATGCTTACACTGCTTTGCCCAAATTGTACAATTACTGAAGTATACAGAGGTACTAAAGAAAAAATACCTGCATCACGCTCATCACAGCATATAAAATGTGTCAATATCAATAAAGAAGTACCTCCTAAAAAACAAAACACATATGAACTATCCCACATAGCATCAAAGCCAGACCACCTGACACACACACATTGGGCCTGCTTTAACTAAAGAATCTATGCATATGCTGGCACAAAGATCATTCATGAATTGTGTATTCATGTATTTTACGTTGTGCTGCAATGCATGCATATGTGTACACATCAGCTACAGCATTTAAAGGTGGAATTTACTAACAGGAGTGGTTTGCTCTGGAATTTAAGCCTGGTACACACTATCAGTCTTTTTTTTTCATTCAACCCAGCAGGCTGAACAAAAAAAAATCCTTAAGAGCTCGGGAGGAGGTCCTGTAATAACAATCCGATGTTAGTACAGTGATTTCCCCCGCTGAGATATTGTGTCCTGACAGGGGGCTGCCTCCTCCCAGCCAAAACACACTGGTCAGCGCTCTCAGCCATTGGTGACAGCGCTGATCGGAAGCCGATCAGCAGACCTTTTTCAGTCATGCCCTTTGCCCAGCTTCTGTCGGACCACCTGCCGCACACATGGGCCCTAATGTCGGGTGATTTCTATTAAACCGGCTTATTCCACCCGATATTTGGCCCGTGTGTATGGCCCTCAACACATCCAACCGTATGCCTCCTTAGCTGTGAGCCCAAAATACAAATGTGATCTTATTTAGTGTATTTGAATCATTTTAGGATTAGTAGTTTTGTGTGCATGAGTAGAAATTTAAACACTAACCAGTGTGCAATTCAACATGCTAGCGCTTAAAATATAGATTTTAAAGATAAATACTTATACATATGCTGCATTAAGTTTCTACAGCAATATAGCATACAGGGTTTTTCTTAACACACTTAGTTGGGCACATGTGCATTTCACTGAGTGATTAAGTATCATCATTCATATGTTTAACATGCAAGGTAAACTAGGACTGTATGCATTGATCATCAGTATATGATCGGCTATACATTGCTTATGCATGCAAGCCTGCAACCAAGCATACCACAATGATTATCCCCGCTTTGTTTTATTTGCATTAGTAAATCAGGCCCAATGTTTGCAAAGACCATACAAGCACAGGCTACAAATCAATTGGATAAAACACTGAATTATGCAGCTCATCTGATCGATACACTATTGGACTGGATCTTGAAGCGGAGTTCCATTGTATTTTAAGTTTATTAAAAGTCAGCAGCTACAAAAAGTGTAGCTGCTGACTTTTAATAAACAGACACACTTACCTGTCTCTCGGTCCAGCGATGCAGCCGGCACGAGCCTCGGATCTCCCCCCCCCCCCTCTGCGGCACAGTCATTGGTACTGTGGGCACCCGACCGTGACAGGAAGTGTCTTCACGGCCGGGTGCGAGCTGCGCTTTGTGATTAGTCCCGAAGTCTTCTAGGACCTGTCCTGTGTCCCAGAAGACTTCGGGAGGGAGGGGGAAGGAGACCTTCCACTTCCGATCGCCTAAGGCGACCGGAATGGAAGTACCCATAACAATCGGGTATCTGCACCCCCCCTCCTCCCCAAAAGCTCAGTTTCGCCATCAGGAGCTGGGGAGGAGGTCTTAAAGTGGAAGTTCCACTTTTGAGTGGAACTGCGCATTAAGGTTCCAATTGTATCCTACTAAAATCCCTATCACTCATGTTGCAATCAGAAGACAACTATATGAAAAATAAAAGTTCCAAACTGGAAATCTTACAACCAGATTATTACAGGTACCTAGGTTTTTTTACCTACCCAGGTAGATCAAGCTAGGTCTTACAATTGCATGGCCAAATGTGAACTGGTCTTATAAATAGACAGCAAAACCCTAATGAGTTGACAGCAAAAACAGAAAGATGTGGTCATACGGCCATACAGTGTCTCATCTCTTTAGTATAGGATTTCTAGAAACTGGTAAAATTATACATTTTTGCATGGGACTAATTTAAACCAGCTTAACCAGTTTATTGTAATGACCCAACATGAGGACACATTTAGATAGATATTTTAATCAACATTAATAGCCAATTTGTTTAATGTGCTATTTACATCTGTCATTAGACTCGCCCAGCAAGTTTAGGAGCCTTAGGCTTCATGTACCTGGGATGTTTAAAAACCTCTCCTGAATGATGGAACTTGACAGCTAGTAACTGATGGTTAAAAAACATCCGTTGTGCCACATTTACATGGCGTTTAGAAGAGTTTTTTCATTGTAAATGGACAAAAATATATCTTTATTGAAAACTACTATAAATGAAACACGGCTAAATGCGGGTTACCAAGTTTAGCCGCGTGTGCACGCTGTTACAAGCATTTGGCTTTTCAAATGCCAATAAATGTAGAGACAGTCACGATATCCACCCTATCCAATCAGGGAACGTGCTTTGTGAATGGTCACCGTGCCAGGCGTGCAACCTTTTGTGTTCGCTATGCATAAGACCGCAACGATCACTGTAGTAGCTGTGACTACTACAGAAATTCTCAACTTCTACAGTTGCCCTCTGGCATGAAATATGCATACTTAATTGGTCCACGCTGGACCAATGTAACTATGCGATAAAAACCATACCTGGAGTTCAGCTCCAAGTAGAATTAGCTACTACTTTACATTTAATATTGTTTTTTATTTATAGACATTGCACTTTGTTTTATTAACTAGTAAAAAAAAAGCACTACACAGTGTACAAGATTTACTATAACCAGCAGTATTTACGGTTATCCATTATAGAATGTCAGCCCTTGAGGAAATTCTGGTGACTTTGTTTCAGCTATACTGTGCTTTGTAAGTGAACGTCAGAATGGCTCATTTTGATTGTCTACCTAAAGCAGTGATTAAAAGGATGTGCTGATTTCATAAACCGAGAGCTCCTCACACCCTGATCTTTACAGATATGGTCATTCTAGCCATTCACTAGAAGTGGAAATGTGCAGCCTGCCCATTTCTCTGTGTCAGAATACATACATTAGGCTCGATTCACCATAATAAAGATCCAGATTTTCAAAAAAGATAGTTCTTTTCAGATGAATCTTATGAGATTTGAAATTTGCTGTCATATGCCTACAATTCAAATCATTCTCTATATGTTAAATCTTTGTGAATTGAGCCTATTGCCTGAAATAGATCATGGAGGCGATACGCAAAGTTTGCCAAATGCTGTAGACAAAGGGCTGCACTGAGTGGCTTCATCATTGGCAGTCTAACATTATGGATAATACTGCCTGCCTTGTAAAACAGGGGAAGAATATTCACTTTCTTTCTATAAGCTGAAACTTCCTTAAACAGCAGCAGCAACTTCTAAAAGTGCTGTGTATAATTACAAAATAATGACTATAGGCAGAGGCACGATATCTGGTATATGGCAAACTATTATGACAGCAAAAAGTAGACCATGTCCCTGTGGGAGCTCTACTTTTTTCTTCTAACCTTTTCCAATCGATATTTTTTTTATCACGAATAACAAAACATCCATGTTACTGACAACAGCTCAATACATTTGCACAAAAGAAATACAAAAAACATTTATGCTGACAAACTCAAATTTCTCTTTGGAGAAATAAAAATAAAATTTAGCAGAAGGAATATATGGCATGATCAATGGCACACGCTAAGATAAATAATGGTTTCCCTTTGATTTATAAATCCTGAAATTATCCTAAAAGAGTTTATAAGGCTGAAAAAATATGTAGCAATCTCAAGTACTAATACATATAACATCCCTACATTCAGAAAAGTTACACCTAATGATCTAAATATAATTTGTCAACCATGTAATCTAAATTCAATAAAGCTACCAAAAAATGTGTTGCTCAATTTATACAATATATATATTTTCAAATTAGACTTTACCTTCAAAATGGAACTCCAGCTACATTTTTTTTCTAGGTTTGGGAAAGGGTGACAACTCTCTTCTTATCCTAGATACACAATAGGGTGTGAAAGGATGCCTTACCAAAATGTGGGAAAATACCATCTTTGACAATCACCCACTATTCCAGTGACAACTGACACCCCCCATTTTCTGGTCAATGTGTGAGAAAGTGAGTGTTGTTCTCAAACAATAAACCATATTAAAGTGTACAAGGGCCCAGATGAACCCCAGAGACACAATGGGGGTTATTTACCATAGGCAAATCCACTGTGCACTTGGAAGTGCAGTCGCTGTAGATCTAGGGGGCATGCAAGTAAAATAAAAAAACAGCATTTTTACTTGAACATGATTGGATGATGGAAATCAGCAGTTTCCCCTCATTTCAGATGTTCCCCTCAGATCTACAGCGACTGCACTTTCAAGTGCACCTGTAGTGCACAGTGGATTTGCCTAAATCACCCCCATTGGCTTGTTCTTTGACGTTTTATGATGGAATAAACTCTTGATGATCTCTCTACATTTCGTCTAGTGCGTCTGTTTCTGAACCTCTTGCAAAAAGAAACTTCCAGCACTTTCGCAATCCCAAAACTAGAAAAATAAACTAGAGTGTCACATTTATTATACTGTACATCTCGGATTAAAGCTTTAAATAATATCAGTCTTTTGTAGTCTTCATTTAAGAGAAGTGCTTTCCAGTTATGTGACATATGTAATACATATTAACATACAAGGCAAGCCAGTGCCTGACGAATACATGTCACTATAGAGATCAGAACTGGATATTCAACTGGTATGCATCTGCATAATGCATACAACTAGTATTTCTCACACAGTGAATTTATATATCTCTATAAAGATCATCCATTCTTATGATGGCCACAGTTCTCTTTATTGGAACTTTGGCCTGTAGTAAATGCATTCACACAAAACCTAACAAAACTTATTGAATGTTCACTGCAAATATTGATGATATTTATAACAACTTATTGCTGAATACAGCCACACTATGACATAAGGGAACTGCATGACTAACACCTGTATCCATATAGCTGTATGTCAGAAATATGGGAGAATTTTTCTGTAAACAATATGACAATCCTTACAGTGTTACTAAATCTCGTAATATTAAAGTAGTTAATTCGCCCCTCCGCAGTGCCCACAGCTTATAAATCATCTTTTTACATTAAAAAACTGTCACTATATACCTTTTTTTTGGCTGATCTGTATACTACGGTCACATGATAACCTGCAGGATCTGACCAAGTGCTGAGTGTTCAGGTATGAGATTTCCACTACAGCTCGTGTCCTCATGCTGTTATGGGATGCGGATCTTCCATCAATCAGGATGTGACACCCCACCGTGTTCTTTTTTTAGTTACTGTGCATGGAGGATGGCGGGACTGGGCTGTCATTTAGGATCTGTATACATGCCCACATGTGTGATGTCAATACCATGTGACCTGAAAAATCTCAGCTCAACAAGGAAATATTCTTTCCAGCACTAGAGACCAAACTGAGCATGTGCAGCTTTTTTTTTTCTACCCTGCCTGTGTATTATCTGGCCTTGCCAATAGAGACCCTGCAGGGAGGGGGTGGGGATCTGTCCATACAGGATCAGAGCCATTTTACACAATACAGAGGATTAACCCCTTAGGTTCCACCGTGAGTATAACAAGCATACTATTCTGCATATACAGACTGATTTTACTGTTGTGAGTTTAGTAACACTAACTGTATACTCAGACAATATGGTCTTGGCCAAGATTCTCAGATAGCATTTGAATACATTTATAGATGCTATTAGATATTTTTTACACATGCCTATGTTTACCTTTAATGCAGGTCATACACATTATGTTTTATCTTTGTTTATTAAATTGTCAATAAATAGTTATAACATACACACAAGGGGGTCAATATAAAATATCATTATTGGGAATACAGATTTATTACTTTAAATATATTTTTCAAAATATTTTGATAGGCAGTTGTGGCCTCATCTATCCTTGATGTCAAAACTATCTTAACTCTATCCTGTATGATATTGCCTTCCCATCCTGCTTTGTTATTTCTGATATAAGGTTCCTTTTCTGTTGCAAAGCCCTTTAGAATTGGGCCTACCTCAGAACTAGAGCCCTAGTCTTCCCACCCCCAATCTATCATTCACCCAACTAGATTCAAATCAAAAAGAGAAAGAAAGGAAAAAAAAAAAAGTCACTCCTTCAAAAATTATTTTTTTTTTATAAATATTTCAATAATAATCCCGCGGTATAATACTTATCCCATTTTTCCCATGTAGTGCTAAATTGCTCACTAAAACCTATCTCAGTATTGGTTATTTCCTCCATTAGACGCATCCCGCCCATCTCACACGCCCATTCTGCTATAGACGGAGCCGTTTCTTTTTTCCATGAACGGGCAATAATTGCTTTTGTTGCCGTTAACATATGTTGTAAAATATCTTTTTTACTAGCCTTCAACGAACCGGAGATTATTGATAATATCACTATAAGTATATCCGGTTGTAATGTAGATTTAGAAATTTCTCTATATAACTCAAATACCTTTGGCCAGAGTTGAGAAACCTCTGGGCAATAATACCAAATGTAAATATATTAAAAGCAAGTAGCAGCGCACAAAAGGACAATATCAAACTAGGTCAGTTGAATATAAAAAAGTCCAAATATGAGGAAGGCACACAAATATCAATGATAGACCTCAATATAAAACAATAAAGTGTCCCTATGAAGATCTTATACAGAGAAAAGTTTCTCATGAAGGAGAAGCTGACACCACGTGTAGGAAGGCTGGATAGTCCATAAACACATCATGCAATGAATAAGAAACCACCACCGATTAATAAAAAGCCGCTTACCAGATCAGTATGGCTTCCAAATTAATGGAATAGCCAAAACACGCTTGTAGGGACGTATGGACTCCCTAGTGAAACCAGGTGTATCTCTCAAGCCTTCACCAACTCCAGAGTGGAAATCCTCCAGCAGTCCTCAGAGAAAACAATAGCAAAAACACATGCCCATAGCGTAATCCAGTTACCATTTTATTGTGAACAAATAGTAAACATAGTTAGTAGCACTCACATTTAGGTTGTATGGAATGCAGCATGAATAGGGTAAAAACAGCATATGCAGAAACAATCGTTCGGAGCGCAATATCGCACGTCTGGACGTCCACCCAACTGGTTTCGTCATACCATTGACATCGTCTGGGGCGTGGCCTTCAAACGTGCGTTGCGCTCATATAGCCGATACCCAACTAAGGGCAGAAGAACAAACCTCTGACCTTTTGTCGGCATAGGCAAAAAGGGCAATGTTCGGTATACGTCCCGAATGTTCAAAGCACATTGTTGGCGTGCTAAAAGGGTTCGTAACTATAGTACCCAGAAACCCACATTGTGCAATAACGATTTCTGATTAGAATAAGCATCGACATCCGCTAGCAAGACCGGAAGATCTTACGGAGGATCTGGGATGTCAATAACTAACATCTTAACAAAACACTGGTCAGTTTTGAAAAATGATACAGTATTGAGTCCACTCTTGCCATCACATCCCAAGGTTATCTTTAGGGGTGTACCCTCTTTGCGGAATAAGATTGCACGGAATGTGGTTGATCGTCCGATCAAACCAACATTTTTTCAGGACCTCAAAGGGTTCTTCCCTTGCCGTAAATGCAACATTTGTGCTCTGAATTCATTTAGGGGGAGGAGACTAGAGAGCTTTAGGTCCACTCAAACTGGTTGTGAATATCATATCAATTCCTTTATCACGCGTTCTACAAAAAATTTTGTTTATTTGCTGCAATGCAAATGCGGCAAATATGTGGGCCGGACCATTAGGGCACTACAGGTCCGCCTAAATGAACTAGAGAGCTTTTCTGAACCACAGTGTGTCTTAAACACTATGACCTGTGTCACCATAGGAACCCTAAGGACACACTGTTTATGGCTATTGATAAACTAAATCCTGATTGGAGAGGTTGCAATATAAGAAGAGAAATTTCACGTATGGAAGAAAAATGGATTTATAGTTTGAAATGTTATTCCCCATTTGGCTTGAATGTCGAATGGGATGTGAATTGTTTTATTAACAATAGTTGAGATACAACTTTTCGAATGTTTTTTGTGATTTTAATAGTTTTATATATCCATGTTTTGATTTTAGTTATGCACGATTTTATTCTCGATGATTTTTTCTGTGTCGGGGATAGGTACGGTTTCCTGGTGGGGGTGGGAGCTCTACCCTGACCTCAGAGGCTGGCATGGAGTTATACTGTTTATAGAAGGTGGGCTGTCATTTCCCTTTTTGCCTACAAGATGGAGCCAATTAGTTATTGACATCCCAGAGCCTCTAAGATCTTCCGGTCTTGCTAGTGGATGTCGATGCTTATTCTAATCAGAAATCTTTATTGCACAATGTGGGTTTCTGGGTACTATAGTTACGAACCCTTTTAGCAGGCCAACACTGTGCTTTGAACATTCGGGACGTATACCGAACGTTGCCCTTTTGCCTATGCCGACAGAAGGTCAGAGGTTTGTTCTTCCGCCCTTAGGTATCGTCTATATGAGCACAATGCACGTTTGGAGGCAACGTCCCAGATGATATGAGGAAACCGGTCGGGTGGATGTCCAGAGGTGCGATATTGCGCTCCGAACGATCGTTCCTGCATATGCTGTTTTTATCCTGTTCATGCTGCATTCCATACAACCTAAATGTGAGTGCTACTAACGATGTTTACTATGTGTGCACAATAAAATGGTAACTGGATTACGCTATGGGCATGTGTTTTTGCTATTGTTTTCTCTGAGGACTGCTGGAGGATTTCCACACTGGAGTTGAAGGCTTGAGAGATACACCTGGTTTCACTAGGGAGTCCATACGTCCCTACAAGCGTGTTTTGGCTATTCCATTAATTTGGAAGCCATACTGATCTGGTAAGCGGCTTTTTATTCATCGGTGGTGGATTCTTATTCATTGCATGACGTGTTTATGGACTATCCAGCCTTCCTACACGTGGTGTCAGCTTCTCCTTCATGAGAAACTTTTCTCTGTATAAGATCTTCATAGGGACACTTTGTTTTATACTGAGGTCTATCATTGACTTTTGTGTGCCTTCCTCATATTTGGACTTTTTTCTATTCAACTGACCTAGTTTGATATTGTCCTTTTATGCGCTGCTACTTGCTTTTAATATATTTACATTTGGGTATTTTATCTATATACCTTAGTAGCTAGCTGCTGCTTTTAGTCATTCATCATATATCTTGTTTAGCGCGGATATTTTTAAGTTTAATACCAAATATGTGACATGGTCCCTTCCGCCCTCTTACATGGCCAGCACGTCTCCGAGACATCCTCCCTTATTTTATGTAAATCTACTGGACACCTATACCATCTTGATGTTTTAGAATTCATTTCCTGATGTTTAACTGAAGGGGACAATTTGTGTGTCAAAGTCAACGCTTTTTCCCATTGTGATATAGATATGGTCTTCCCAATCTCTTTTTCCCATCTGTCTAAATATATTACTTCTCTGTCCAAGTTTTTGGGGAGCAGCACTTTATATGTCTGACAGTATATGAGTTGGCTTATCTACCTGTAGTCATTTTTTTTCAAATTCTGTAGGTGTTCTTGCTAGTTTGGAGTGATGTTCTAAAGAATGGATATAAGCTACAAATTGTTGATATTGTATCCACTTATTTGCATTCTCTCTCCCCATTGTACTCATTGGGGGAACCTCCCCGTCCACCATGATCTGGGCCAGTTTTACATCCTCCCGTCTTCGCCACCCTAAGAAGCTAGAGGCCTCCATTGCTTGAAAATCAGGAATAGAGAATAGTGGTGTCATGGGCCCGATCCGGGTCGAGAGGATACCTTTCTTTATAACTGTATCCCATACTTTTAAAGTGGATAAGGTCAATGATGGTATATTTGTTGTTTTAGGGCGATTTGTTGGTGTAACCCAGGGTATGGATTTTAATTTCACACCCAGGATGTCCTCCTCCAGTCGGATCCACAACTTGTATTTAATCCCGTAGAACCAGTCTACCATCAGCGTTAAATGTGTGGCCTGTATATATTTTGTGAAGTCCGGTAGGGCCAGACCCCCTATAAGCTTAGGTCTAACAAGTATGTCATTTAATTCGGGAAGGTCTATGCTCCCAGATAAATCCCCCTACTGCTGACCGTAGTTTATGGATTATGGCGGCAGGGGGGTATACCGGGACTGCCTGAAATGTATACAGTACTTTTGGAAGTATATTCATTTTTATGATGTTAATCCTTCCCATCCATGAGAAGGCTTTTTTATCATATTTTTGAAGCAATATTAGAATTTTATTGATCAGAGGAGAATGATTGAGTTCTATTAATTTATCTAAATTTCGAGGTATCTGTATCCCTAGTTATTTAAGGGCGTTTTGTTGCCATTTAAAGGGGAACGTTTTTTGAAGAGGAGCTTGAGCTTTATTTGATAGGGATTTATTTAATGCTTCAGATTTATAATAGTTCACTTTAAAATTGCTCAAAACTCCAAACCGATCAAACTCCTGGAAGAGGTTTGGGATAGTTATTATTTGATTTGCAATGTGCAGCAAAAGGTCATCTGCATATACTGACATTTTATATTCCTTTCCCATTATTTTGATCCCTTGTATATCAGGATTGTTTCGTATAGCCGTGGTGAGATGTTCCATTACCAGCACATATAACGGGGAGAGGGGGCCGCCTTGTCGGGTTTCATTTGTAATTGAAACCGAACCAGACAGGGTCCCATCTATCCAGACCCTTGCATGGGGTTTAACATACAATGCTATTATCTTATACATTAGCTGTAGACCGATGCCCCATTGTTTCAAGGTTTCTTCCAGGAAATGCCATCCCGCCCTGTCAAACGCTTTTTCAGAGTCTATGGCCAAAAGACGGGATGGGATGGAATTCCTCTGGGCATATTTAATCAATGAGATCATTTTTAGAGTATTATCTCTGGCTTCCCTTGCCTCTATGAATCCTGCTTGGTCCAAATGGACATATGCTGGTAAAATTGGAGTAAGCCTTTCTGCTATAATTTTTGCAAAAATCCGTAAATCAATATTCGTGAGAGAAATAGGTCTATAATTCCCGCATATAGTATGATCTTTCTCTGGTTTAGGTATTAGAGATATGAGCTTCCATACCTTGCGAAGCAAAAGCGCAAGACGTAGTATACTGCATTAAAAGTCTTACATAGCACAGGTCCTAAGTTTTCGCCTAATATTTTGTAAAAACTACAGTAAAACCATCTGGTCCTGGGCTTTTTCCCAAGGCCAGGGTTTTAATGACTTTCTGTATTTCTTCCATTGAAATTTCTTTATTTAGTTCTATTGTTTCTTTAGGCAAAGTTGGAATTGTGGTTTCTTTTATATATTCTTGTATCCTTTGACAGACCCTGTCTAGTTCTTTACCCGTCTTTTGATTAGTAATATTATAAAGTTTAGAGTAGAAGGTTTGAAAAGTTTCAAAAATTTCTTTGGGATTAGATGTTACTTTCCCTGATATTTTTAAATTTTTTATTATATAAGTAGTAGCTGACTGTTGTCGCAAAGCTCTTGCCAAAAGCTTTCCTGGTTTATTCCCCTTTGAATAGTATAAAGCTCAATTTTTATCTCTTAATGTTTGTTCATTTAATATAGATAGCAATTCATTCTGTTTGTCTGTCAGTTTTATCAGGTTTATTGGGGTAGGATCCTGTTTATGGATTTTCTCATAATTTGCAATTTCTTTTAACAAAATAGAGGTTTTATTTATCTTGCTCGCCTTCAGTCTAGCCCCATGTTTTATAAAGATGCCCCTCAACACACATTTTAATGTTTCCCATCCTATGGGTTGGGAGGTTTCTTCGTCCTCATGATCCATTTCAAAGTTTATTATCGCCTGACGGATTTCCAAAATACACATTTCGTCTTTTAACAAGTTCTCGTTTAATTTCCATTGGCCATTCGGTCTCATGTAACTCGAGAACTCGAGTTCAACAAAGACTGGGGCATGTTCGGACCAGACAAAGTTGCCTATTTCCGATGCATTAATGACAGGTAATCCAAACTGATTTACTAGGAAGAAATCTATCCTGTGATATGTATTGTGGGCCTTCAAATAAAATGTATAGTCTCCGTCTCTAGGGTGGTGAGCTCGCCAGATATCAATCATTTTTAATTTTCCCATGGTCTCTTTAAATTTATTTGTCTGGTTATTGTTTTGAAATGGGCGAGTTGCAGTGGTATCCCGGTCCAGAACAAAGTTGAAGTCCCCACCAATGAGCACAATACCCTCCGATCTTTCTACTAAGTCTGTCATCACTTGTATTGCGGTTTTAATTTGCTCCTGATTCGGTAGGTATAGGTTGATAAACGTATATTTTTCCCCATAGATGGATAATTTTAAAAACAGGGCTCTACCGTCCCTGCTGCCCCAGGACTCCTGAACCTGATGAGGGAGAGATGTACATCAATAGACACACCTCTAGTTTTGGAATAAGGGAAAACTATGAAACTAATGAACAGATTTGGTCATTTCAAAAGTAGTTTGACAGAAATAAAAAGTACTGAATTGATTGAATTCAATGCAAATTTCTGCCAGCACTGATTGTTCCTTTGCAATGAAAGCAATCATTTGCTGTTAAACTTATATACTACAATTATTTTCTGAATGTCAAGATTTTCTACAATCAACATGATCATTATATTAAACCGTTTTGTTACATGTATTGCCAACATAAGACTAACATAGCTGTGAAAAACCATTGGGTAAAAAGTTGGTTAAAAAAAAAAAAAAAAAAAAATTAAGAGGCTGTCTGCACAGTGATTGCACAGTTGGAGCAACTCGCCCTCCTGGCCATAGTGTTCATCAAACCCTAGAAG
>BLSH010480477.1:2315341-2342853 GCA_018402905.1 Glandirana rugosa
ATATATATATGTGTGTGTGTGTGTGTGTGTGTGTGTGTGTGTGTGTGTGTGTGTCGATAATCGACATAAAAATATCGAAGGTCCTAAAGTCGCAATTCACGGACTTTGCACGTCACCTGTTACCTTGGACTAAATTGTAAGGGTAGGAGTCGGATTAGCGATTAATAGTCCCTAACACACTAAAAAAATAAAAAAAAATATAATGATACAATAGTTTTAAATTTTTTTTCTGTATGAAAGACTAACTTACGAATAGACCAATACAAATTTTACACCAACCTTAATTCTCGGTTCAAAATGAAAGAACAGATTTTTCTGAAACAAAAAACCAAAGACAAAACGTCTATGTGTGTGTGTGTGTGTGTGTGTGTATATATATACATACATACATACACACACACACACACACACACACACACACACACACACACACAATCTCACAAGTGTGAGTACACCCCTCACATTTTTGTAAATATTTTATTATATCTTTTCAAGTCACAACACTGAAGAAATGACACTTTGCTACAATGTAAAATAGTGAGTGTACAGCTTGTATAACAGTGTAAATTTGCTGTCCCCTCAAAATAACACCACACAGCCATTAACATCTAACCCGCTGGTAACAAAAGGGAGTACACCCCTAAGTGAAAATGTCCAAATTGGGCCCAATTAGCCATTTTTTCCTCTCTGGTGTCGTTTGACTCAGTGTTACAAGGTTTCAGGTGTGAATGGGGAGCAGGTGTGTTAAATTTAGTGTTATCGCTCTCACTCTCTCATACTGTTCACTGGAAGTTCAACATGGCACCTCATGGCAAAGAACTCTCTGAGGATCTGAAAAAAAGAATTGTTGCTCTACATCAGTGGTTCTCAACTCCGGTCCTCGGGACCCCCCCCAACAGGCCAGGTTTGCAGGATAACTGAAATACATCGCAGGTGATATAATTTGCTGCTCAGTGATTGCAGTGTTCTAGTCTGAATCTCCCCAAGGTAATACTTAAAATCTGGCCTGTTGGTGGGTCCCGAGGACCGGAGTTGAGAACCACTGCTCTACATAAAGGTGGCCGAGGCTATAAGAAGATTGCAAAGACCCTGAAACTGAGCTGTATCACGGTGGCCAAGACCATACAGCAGTTTAACAGGACAGGTTCCATTCAGAACAGGCCTCGCCATGGTCGACCAAATAAGTTAAGTGCACATACTCAGCGTCATAGCCAGAGGTTGTCTTCGGGAAATAGACGTATAAGTGCTGCCAGCATTGCTGCAGAGGTTGAAAGGTTGGGGGGGTGAACCTGTCAGTGCTCAGACCATACGCCGCACACTGCATCAAATTGGTCTGCATGGCTGTCGTCCCAAAAGGAAGCCTTTTCTAAAGATGATGCACAAGAAAGCTCGCAAAACCGTTTGCTGAAGACAAGCAAACTAAGGACTTGGATTACTGGAACCATGTCCTGTGGTCTGATGAGACCAAGATAAACATATTTGGTTCAGATGATGTCAAGCGTGTGTGGTGGCAACCAGGGTAGGAGTACAAAGACAAGTCTGTCTTGCCTACAGTCAAACATGGTGGTGGGAGGGTCATGGTCTGGGGCTGCATGAGTCCTTTCTGGCACTGGGGAGCAACAGTTCATTGAGGGAACCATGAATGCCAACATGTACTGTGACATACTGAAGCAGAGCATGATCCCCTTCCTTCAGAGACTGGGTCGCAGGGCAGTATTCCAACAGGATTACGACCCCAAACACACCTCCAAGATGACCACTGTCTTGCCAAACAAGCTGAGGATAAAGGCGATGGACTGGCCAAGCAGGTCTCCAGACCTAAACCCTATGGGGCATCCTCAAATGGAAGGTGGAGGAGCACAAGAGGGTTAAGGCAGTGCTGAAAAATAATGGTGGCCACACAAAATATTGACACACTGAGCCCAATTTGGACATTTTCACTTAAGGGTGTACTCACTTTTGTTGCCATTGGTTTAGACCAGTGTTTCTCAACTCCAGTCCTCAAGGCGCCCCAACTGGTCATGTCAGGCTTCCCATTATTTTGCACAGGTGATTTGATCAGTTTCACTGCCTTAGTAATTACCACAGCGGTTTCTGGAGTTGAGAAACACTAATTTAGACATTAATGGCTGTGTGTTGAGTTTTTTGAGGGGACAGCACATTTACACTGTTCTACAAGCTGTACACTCACTACTTTACATTGTAGCAAAATGTTATTTCTTCAGTGTTGTCACATGAAAAGATAATATAAAATATTTACAAAAATGTGAGGGGTGTACTCACTTTTGTGAGACACAGTATATACACATTTTTTTAATGAAAACTTGGTAAACACCTAACTTGGTATCAGCCTTTTGCAATGCTTGTGCAGCTAAGCTCTGACTGGGGGAGGCAAAATCTGCACAACGAGCCAATCGGTTGTGCTGTAGTACATGCTGTCAAGGAAAACCGTGTTAGAGATGAGCTCATGTGTCTTCTGCTTTATATCTTCCCGTCTTGCGCAGAACTGGATGGACAGAGATTCAAATGCTTTGGCAGATAAAACATGTTTATTTCATCTGTGCATTTAGCAGTTTGCCTGAAGTTCAGCTGTAAGTGAATTGATGCTCAATTGCCTTGAAACTGGCAAAGAACTGTAATCCCCAGAGCTGTGTGAAAATCTTTCAACAATATGAAAAAATTGAATGGTCCTCTTGAACGGTGAGACTAGAACCACTCTCCTGAGTCTGTATAGAATATCTTCCTTGGCCCTATAACTGTCACTTTCACTACCACGGAATGCAGCAACCTATTAAGTTTTATGAATGAAGGTACATAAAAATGCATATATTGATAATTGTATTTACCCAGGGTCTATATACAAGTAATAAAACAACATTTTTCATGATAACTATCCTTTAAAAAAATACATTAAGCAGAGGTAAGCAATAAAACATGATATTTACTGTAAAATCCACTTCTTGCAGTTCATTGAGGGCATAGGGTTCAGTTGGTTAATCTGAGACAATTTGGTTGTAATGTTGCCATAAACTGGACACTGGCAAACAAAAAATGCTATTGACCAGCCAAACAGATCCCCTTCCACTCCCATCATGCTTCAGTTTTGTGACAAAGCAGTATTAGGAGTTGCTTACAGAGTAGTGAGACCTGTGTCCCTTAACCACTTGCCGACCACGCTATAGCCAAATGACGGCTACAGCGCGGGCGACCAGTTCTGGGAGGGCATCATGTGATGTCCTCCCGTGATGGCGCCTGCTGTGGCGCACTCTGATCACAGACACTGCTGACCACAGACACAGATTGAGGTAAAGAGTCGATCAGCATTTTTAACATGTGATCAAATGTGTCCAATCACAGCTGATCACGATGTAAACAAAAGTTGGTTATCGGCATTCCTTTCCTCACGCCGACATTGTGAGGAGCCCAGAATACGACATGTCCACTGATAATCAGGGTACCGATTATCAATGCTGCCCCAACAGTGCTACCTCATCAGCGCCGCCTCATCATCAGTGAAGGAGAAAAATTACCTGTTCGCAAAATTTAATAACTATGAAAAACTTTTCTCTTCTTAAAAATTATTTTTTCTCTTAGTTTGTTTAGCGAAAAATAAAAAACCCAGTGGTGATTACATACCAGCAAAAGAAAGCTCTATTTGTGTGAAAAAAATGCTAAAACTCATTTGGGTACAGTGTTTCATGACCATGCAATTGTCATTCAAAGTGCAACTTCGCTTTGCATACGGGTGTTCATGCAGGAGAGCCGACTTGCCGCTGTATATATACAGTGGCTGGTCGGCAAGTGGTTAAGGTGAAAAACGCAGAGAATTTACAACTCCTTTAAGCGAATAAACAGAAGACCAGGTGGCCATCGTGCAAATCTGGGAAACTTTTGTCTGACCCTGAATTGATGAATTGAAGATCAGATATAGTAGGGTGGGCTTTGACAGAAAAGGTGAAACCTTGCCCTTAAAGTGGAGGTCCGCTCACCCCTGCAAAAATTCAAAGCCAGCAGCTACACATACTGTAGCTGCTGACTTTTAATAATAGGACACTTATCTGTCCTGGAGTCCAGCGATGTTGGCACTGCAGCTGATGTTCCCATCAGCTATAGGGTGCTGCTGTCTCCATTGCCGGTAAGGGAACCCAGCAGGGAAGCATTACAGCTTCACGATGGGCCCCAACTGTGCATATGCAAGGCACCGATGAAATCTTTTACCGGCCCGGCAGCGGGGGGAGGAGGAGGAGGGAGCCGGGCTGCTGACGTTATTTGCCGCGGCCCGGTCTCCGGAAGTGGGGACAGAGTACCTGACAGGTATCCGCCTCGCCCCCGAAAGGCCCCCTGCTGACGTCATTCTGATGAAACCAGTAGGGGAGGAGCTTGCGGACGGGACCAGATGCCTGGAGGACGCGGCCGCCATCTTGGTCTTGGGATTGTGAACAGGCTTCATTTGGAATCAGTATAGATGCCCTTTTTTATCCATGTTGATGTAAGTGCAATATGTATCTATAATAAATACTTTAGTGCAACGTAGTACACTATGAGATACTTGTTTTTTACATGAATGTGATCCAACATTTGAGAGTATTGGAGAGTGAGAAAGAGCGGAGCTGTCAGTGAAACCTGCTTTGGGCTTGGAGATCGTTCCAGGATGATCATTACAACAGTGACGTCTTAGCCATCAATCTCATGCTTGTCTAACCTCTGTGACAGGGGTCCATTACATAGGGTAAGAGGCAGTTTGTTTGGTGCTGGTGGTGGTCCCGATCTCTTACTATCTGGAGAAGATCTTAGTTCCTGTGGTTGTCACATTTCAATATACCCGTTTTTTTTTTTGCTCTCATTTATATACAAGACAATTGTTCTCCTTTCCTGTACTGTGGAACATTTTATTCAATTATATTTTTACACTCCAGTTTGAAGGAAATGTTTTTTATTATTGTTTTTAATTATGTTTATCCAGACATTGTTTTAGCGCCGCACCCTTTTCTTCTTTTTTCATTAACCTCTCCATACCCGTGATGCCACTGTATGTGACCAGTACATTAACCCCTTCTTTTTCTACTTCCTCTGTGCATAACCTGAACATTATGGAATCTAATGAACCATTCTCAAGTTCCATGTGCTTAACTCCCTCAATACTAGCAGGTTTCTTCATTTCTAAAAAAATGCGGCAAAAAAAAAAAAAAAAAATCACCTTAGGGTGTACTAGCCAAAAAATTTCAGGGTTTTTGCACTTTTCTGGCCTTTTTATTTTAACAGAAAAAGAAACCAGTTTTGGTCATTTTCCAGTAGAAAACTGTTTATTGAGTACTGCCAAAAGAAAGCTGGATAGCTGCATAAAGAGTCAAACTCGGCAGCATGTAGAGGAAGTCTTGATTGAAGACAAAACCTCAAAAGAGAAAATGGCAAGTAATATGGTTACATTTTCTTAGAATTGTCAGTAAACAAAAAAGTGTGCGTCATTGTCTAAAATGATTTTCTTTAACTTTAAGCTCATCCTACTTTTTACTTTTATATGTGTTCCGACTAAATACCGGATTCATCCCGCCATTTGCCTAGAGTCCCTCATTTAGAGTGTCAACGGTATTGCAGCTGATTCTCCATGTTCTGTGTTGCCACCCTTTATGCATGCTCTAGCTTCCCTTGTGAAGAAACGTCCTCTCCTCTAGTAGCATCCCCACATAACATCAGACTGCGGGGGCGGCTCCAGGAAGGTGAATGACTGCAGCTTCCTCCCAGCTAGCAAGGCCCTCCTCGCATGCTAAGATTTCTAACATGTTTTTCAATCTGGCACGCTGTTTAAACAAAACTTTTGAATCCATGTACT
Source organism: Glandirana rugosa (assembly GCA_018402905.1). Lineage (NCBI taxonomy): Eukaryota > Metazoa > Chordata > Amphibia > Anura > Ranidae > Glandirana > Glandirana rugosa. The sequence goes on from BLSH010480477.1 coordinate 2,321,172, forward strand.
GTAATGACAATGTCTTGATATTTTAACTTGGTTATAAAACATTTTGCCAATAATGCTATGTGACCTCAAGAGCCCCTCTCTGTCTGCCCTGGCAAAGGAACATCCTGCAATAATACCTGATGGTCAAGTCTCTGCCTGCCTTTTAGCTAGATCTAATGGTTGCACAGTGCAGTGCAGAGTAAAGCAGTGGAAATCGTGCTCAGAAAAGATGTTTCACAACATTTTTATAATGAGATCAACTCCTGTCCTCAGGACCCACTACCAGGCCAGATTTTAAGTATTACCTTGGGGAGATGCAGACTAGAATACTGCAATCACTGAGAAGCTAATGATATCACCTGTGATGTATTTCAGTTATCTTTCAAACCTGGCCTGTTAGTGGGTCCTGAGGACAGGAGTTGAGAACCACTGTTTTAAATTGATCCATTTGCTGCTCATATGGCCAGTTTGGTTAACACAGGTTAATATACACTAACAGCAAAGACATACATCCTCATAAGACACTAGCAAGAAACTCAAGCATGAAGGGGATGGGAGGGGTGATACCAGGCTGGCCAACGGCTTATTGTTTGTCAGTGTTCAATTCCTCCTGAAGGCAGCAGTATACCCAATTATCTCAGAGTTAATCCTGTGGCTCTTAATATATGCAAAAGAAATTGAAATTATCATGGCAATATAAAGTTACAGTACAATAACCCCTGGGAACCTGCTGATTGCTTGCTTTTAAATTCCTCTTTTGCTGTCCCTTAATTTTCTATTTAACAAGAGAAATATGAGGGCTGACACTGCCTACTTTCTTCTAAAAATGTTATATTTTCTCATTATGTTTTATCACCATTTCAATTCTAGTGACGTAAACAAGAATGCAGATCAAAAATGCAGATTAAAGTCAGAAGTTCCTATATTCACACTTATTCCAGGTTAGCAACTCAAAAGTAATGAAATAAGGGTAAACGTGACATGAACAAAGTAACATGCAAGCTCAGAAGCAGAGGTCAGCTATGGCAACCTCCATGTTTCTCTATCATGTAAACTGGACAGACATCACAGTGGGATGGGATCACTTGAGTGACTTCACAGGTCAGTACACAATTACACAGCATGATTCCAAAACAGTGGGAGCCTAAAGGTAAATTAATTTTAGGTGAAACTGATAAATAACAGAATAATTTTGTATTTAGGCCCCACTATGCAAATATTTCAATGAATAATAAGTATTAAACAAGAAAAGGCTGGCTACTTTACCAGTGATTTGGACCACAGCATGATAAAGAATTTTTATTTAGACACCTTTTCAGATCACTTTCCAGATAAAGAAAAAACACTGGGACATTAAACAATATGGTATTTTCAATACCTCATGAGCATGCTTTGAGAAGGAGTCGGCACTGGCAAGCATAGCAGCTGTCCTATCTTCTAATTCTCCTAGTTTCTGTCCTCTCTCGTCCAGGGCCAACCTAGCCCGCGCTAAATCACCAGCAACACCAGATGCTGCTCCTTTAACTCCTTCAATGCCCCCAGGTCCAGGAATGTGCTGAGCAAGGCTCCGTGATGCTTTCCCAGATGCTGTTTCTCCAACTAAAATATGGAAAGTAAGAAAATGTTAATTAAAAACTAGACTTGTACTCGTACAGGAATAGGTGACCCGAATTGTACTATGCATCTGTGTATGCTCCACCTCCTTATGGTTTCATGCAATTTATACACCAACACTATGCAAACTAATTCTGTACACAGGATCAATAAACTGTGTGCCTTGTTAATAACAGATGATTAGCAATCAGGCATCTTTTAGTAAATCTGCTTCTTCACAGAAGATCATTCTCTAGGCAATGCTGGTTTTCACAATACTGCTCAGAGATTAAAGTCTGCTCGTGCATGGAAGGTGTCTCAGATGAAATGTCTGCTTTGTTTATATCAGTCTGTCAAGACCAACCCATAATTGCTGGGTTAGATTTCTCTTCTGCATTTGATTTTTTTTTAACAAGTTAAAAGGATAAGTTCACCTTCTGTAACATGTTACAGTCGTACTCAGAGTCCCCTTTGTGACAGCAGGCTGGGGATCTTCTCCCTGCACCCACGATCACAAAAAAAGGAAGAAAGAAGAAAGAAAGAAGGAGGAAGTAAGAAGGAGGGAGGAAGTAAGAAGGAGGAAGGAAGAAGGAGGGAGGAAGGAGGAAGGAAGAAGGAAGAAGGAAGGAGGAAGGAGGGAGGAGGGAGGAGGGAGGAGGAGGAAGGAGGAGGAAGGAGGAGAAGAGGAAGGAGGAGAAGAAGAAGAAGAAGAGGAAGAGGAAGAGGAAGAAGAAGAGGAAGAGGAAGAGGAAGAAGGAGAAGAAGGAGAAGGAGGAGGAGAAGGAGGAGGAGAAGGAGGAGAAGGAGGATAAGAAGGAGAAGAAGGAGAAGGAGGATAAGAAGGAGAAGAAGGAGAAGGAGAAGAAGGAGAAGAAGAAGAAGGCCGTGTGGGTCTCCCCATACATACACCCACCCCCACCCCCGGCCAATTTGTTTTCAGCCATTGCGGCTGATTGCTTATAGTTCTCAATGAATTATCAGGGTGCTGATTAGTGGTCTATTCATTGACTTTTTTCTGTCATTCAGTAACGGCTTGCATATATGAGGTATGGGCAAGACAGCTACACTGACAGTCTGCAGTAAGGTTCTGGTGTGGATTTTGGGGGGGACCCTACGCTGGTTAAAATCCATACCAGACCTAAGGGTCTGGTACTCCTGGGGGGGACCCCACGCAATTGTATTTCAAGATCCTCTGCACACAAGTCGCACCGCAAGTCGGATCCGACTTCTGGTGCGACTTCAAATCAATGGGCTCCCATAGGGAACCATTGATTTTGAATAGAGGCAGAGAAACACCGCTGAAAGCTAGCGTGGAAAAGCGCGCATTGATGCCAATGCAAAACGCTGATGAAATAGCGTTTTTAACGTGGCTTTTTACCTGGCGTCGGTACCGACGTTACAGCACGTTTTGCATAATGCCCGTGTATGAGGCCTAAATCATAGTTCTCTAGGTGGATGCAGCATCAGATGCTGTATTTGTCTCCCGCCATCTTTAAGGGCGAGAACTGATTTAAAAACAGAATTACAGGTATGGATATTTTTACAAAGTTATGTTGGTCCAGACACCACTACTGTACTGATCTCCACTAGCTTTCAGGTTCCGTGCTGCGTTAAATGCCTGCTGCATTCTCAAAACAGGAGGTCAGCCGATTGGCATAGGCATCATTCTGAGATTGTAATGCGTTCTCTCAATGAATGCATAGCGTTCTCTGAATGGACAAAGTGGAGAGGCGTGATGGTGATGTCATGCTCTCCAACATGTACAGAAAATGCTTTGCATTCAAAAGCAGCCGGCCTCCTGTGCTAACAATGCAGCAGGTCAGCCACTTGGCATGGGATCTGGAAGCTAGTGGAGATTGCTTTAGTAGGGGTGCCTACTACAGTGATTTCCAGCTTCTAGAACAGGGTTTCTGAACCTTTCTACCTTGGAGGAACCCTTGGCAAAAAAAAGTTTGAGATTTCGTGAACACCTCTGAAATGATGTTCACATCTACAGCTCACGGAACATTGGTATAGTCAGCAAGCTGTTGATATAACTATTTTTAGAAATGGCATTAAATAGAATATTAAACATACCTTTTTAATACGAATCTTGTATTTGTTTTGAGGCTTAATCCTGGGTGCAACTTGAGATAAGCTTTCATCTCATGCAGAGCTAGGCAGGGAAGTGGTTGTGATCAGTCATCTTGAGGCACGCTGTTCCCCACTGGCCCCTCCTATCCATCCCAGGTCATGTCAAATACAAGCACTTGGAATGGGATGCGTCAGCGAGGAATACAGTGAGGGAAAAAAAGTATTTGATCCCCTGTCGATTTTGTACGTTTGCTCACTGATAAAGAAATGATCAGTCTATAATTTTAATGGTAGGTTTATTTTAACAATAAGACGGAACAAAAAAAAAAAAAATCCAGTAAAACATTTAAAAAAAGTTATAAATTGATTTGCATTTTAATGAGTGAAATAAGCATTCAATCCCCTATCAGCAAGATTTCTGTCTCCCTGGTGTCTTCTATACATGTAATGAGCTGAGATTAGGAGCACTCTTAAAGGGAGTGCTCCTAATCTCAGCTTGTTACCTGTATAAAAGACACCTGTCCACAGAAGCAAATCAATCAGATTCCAATCTCTCCACCATGGTCAGACACCTGTCCACAGAAGCAATCAGATTCCAATCTCTCCCCCATTGCCAAGTGCAAAGAGCTGTCAAAGGATGTCAGGGACAAGATTGTAGACCTACACAAGGCTGGAATGGGCTACAAGACCATCGCCAAGCAGCTTGGTGAGAGGGTGACAACAGTTGGTGCGATTATTCGCAAATGGAAGAAACACAAAATAACTAAATCTCCCTCGATCTGGGGCTTCATGCAAGATTTCACCTCGTGGAGTTTGAATGATCAAGGGAACGGTGAGGAATCAGCCCAGAACTACATGGGAGAATCTGGTCAATGATCTTAAGGCAGCTGGGATCATAGTCACCAAGAAAAAAATTGGTAACACAATACGCCTCGAAGGACTGAAATCCTGCAGCGCTCGTAAGGTCCCCCTGCTCAAGAAAGCACATGTAAAGGCCTGTCTGAAGTTTGCCAACATCTAACTGATTCAGAGGAGGACTGGGCGAAAGTGTTATCAGATGAGACAAAAATCAAGCTCTTTGGCATCAACTTAACTCGCTGTGTTTGGAGGAGGAATGCTGCCTATGACCCCAAGAACACCCCCCCCCCCCCCCGGTAGTGGAAACATTATGCTTTGGAGGTGTTTTTTGCTAAGGGGACAGAACAACTTCACCACAGCAAAGGGACGATGGACGGGGCCATGCACCGCAAAATCTTGGGTGAGAACCTTCTTCCCTCAGCCAGGGCACTGAAAATGGGTCATGGATGGGTATTTCAGCATGACAGACTCAAAACACACGGCCAAGGCAACATATATCCCAAATATTGAGTTGTCCCCAGAAAAGTAATAGAGGGGAAATCTTCCAATAGGGACACTAGTTCTGGTGACCAGGGGGCCCCCAAGGAATTCTTTTAATTTGTTTAATTTGCGGGGATTCCCTTTCACATCCTGTTTGGCTATGGGACAGGAAATCCAAAATGGTACACAGATGGTGAAAACAAATCTGACAGGGGTTATAGCCCTTACTCTAGCCAAAACAAAAAGAGTTTTGCCTATAGCTATTCTTTAAGGTCTTGGAGTGGGGCCCAGCCAGTCTCCGGACATTAATCCCATAGAAAATATGTGGAGGGAGCTGAAAGGTTCGAATTACCAAACCTTGTAACCTTAATGACTTAGAGAGGATCTGCAAAGAGGAGTGGGACAAAATCCCTCCTGAGATGTTTGCAAACCTGATGGCCAACTACAAGAAACGTCTGACCTCTGACTGCCAACAAGAGTTTTGCCACCAAGTACTAAGTCGTGTTTTGCGAAGGGGGTCAAATAGTTATTTAATCTCATATTTAACTTCATATTTTATCTCATTAAAATGCAAATCAATTTATGACTATTTTGAATTTGCTAAAATTCAAATCCCAAAAAAATATAAAGAAACATTTTTTTTCACAGTTTTTGGCCGATTTATACAATTCCTCATATTTGTGATAAAAAAACGCAATCGGTGTTTATTGATTGGTTTGCGCAAAAGTGGCCGCGTTTACGGATGATGAGAATTCATTTCTGGGGTTTTTATTTATTTTTTACTAGTAATGGCGGCGATCCGCGATTTTTAGCGGGTACTGCGATATTGCAGCGGACATCAGACATTTTTGACACGTTTTTGGGACCAATGTCATTTATTCAGTGATCAGAAATTTAAATGTCCACTGATTACTGTATAAATGTCATTGGCAGTGAAGGGGTTAACCTGCAGGGGGAGAGTTAGGGGTTAACTGTGTTCCCTGGGTGTGTTCTTACTGTGGGGGGGTTGGGCTAACATGGGCATGAGAGATCTAACTGATCCCAGTGACAGGGATCAGTAGATCTCTCATGCCCCTACTAACAGAGCGGGTTCCCCGTTCTTTCCCTGTGGCCGCTCATCGCGGCTCACCGGCGGACATCGGGTCCGCCCGAGCCGTGGGCACACTCCTCAGGAGTGCGGCGGGCGCGCGCCCCCTAGTGGCTGTTCGCATATCGCCGCCTTTTTACGGCGATTCGCGCTCAGCATCCCGACTGCCGCCGTGAAAACACGGCGCGCGGTTGGGAAGTGGTTAAAATAAACCTACCATTAAAATTATAGACTGATCATTTCTTTGTTAGTGGGCAAACGTACAAAATCAGCAGGTGATCAAATCCATTTTTCCCCTCACTGTAGCTTGCCACAGCTAACAGTATTCACAGCCACTTCCCTGCCTAGCTCTGCACGTGTTGGCAGCAGGGATGCAATCTACCCATCAGCTGCCCGAGATTGATGGGTAGATCGCAGCAGAACCCCGGGGACCTCTTATGGTACCCTAGCATTCCACAGAGTCCCAACTGAAAAACCCTATTCGAGAGGTATCCCATAGTATATGCATAGTTACAGCGGTCCAAGCTGGACCAAACTATGTAAAAATATCCATACCTTAAATTTTTCTTTAATCCAAATGAAGTCAGAGTGATAACCAAAAGCCATCTGAAACAGTGGTCAAACAAGTAAAAAGGACTAGAAGATGAGTAAGGTAAGCATTAAAATCAAGCAGGTCTAAGCCTTCCATTCAACGCAAGACAGGGAAGGCAAGCAGGTTTCAGCGAATTGTTTGAGAGCTCAGCTCTAAAAATTCCAAAATTGTCTTACTTGGATTGGAGAGACTATATCCCATTGCAAGTCTGAATCTGTGTCTGTCTGGTGACTTTAGGTCAGTACAAACCACACTTATTTGAGAGAAAAGGCCTGGTATATTTTTAGTGGTTTGGTAAATAGCAATATTTTAGAAAAGGACAAACAGAATGCACTTGTTTTAGGTGTTGTGTTTGGGGTAAAATTTTTCATGAAATTCTTAGTTTTTACTTCGTATTAAATTTCCTCTCACAGTTTATTATATATTGCTATATTAGTATTATACAGGATTTATATAGCGCCAACAGTTTGCGCAGCACTTTTCAACATGAGGGCAATTGTATTGTAACTGTATTGTTTGCCCTCATGTTGAAAAGTGCTGCGCAAACTGTTGGCGCATAGCCTATGTAAAAGGTAAGGCAACGAGGAGGGAGGAGCAGTAGTCGAGGTGAAAGATAACCAGGGAGTAAATTAGGAGCTTTGTGGTGACATTTGTTAGGAAAGGGTATTTTGGAGATGTTGCAGAGGTTGAGGCAGCAAGCTTTGGACAGTGATTGGATGTAAGGCAGAAAGAGTTCAGAGTCCAGGATTACACCTAGCACCCTGGCATGCGCAGACAGGTTGATGGCTGTGCCATTAATCTTGACAGAGAAGTTAGGGGAAAGGGCACGTGGGGGAGGAAATCTGTTTTGGATAGAGTTAGTTTGAGGAAGTGGTGTTACATCCAGACTCCTGTCTGTCAGTAAATTAGTGAAGCGCGAGGAGACTGATGTTGTGATCTGAGGGATAGAAAGATAGATTTAGGTATCAGCGTAGAAATATTAATAGCCACGGGAGGCCCTCAGCTGACCCAGAGAGATGGTGTAGATTGAGAATAGGAGGTCCAAGAACAGAACCTTGGGGGACCCCTATGGAGAAAGGAGGAGGCGGCTCTGAGGAAGTGGAATTGTGACACTGAAGGTGCGGTGGGATAGGTAGGATGAGATCCAACAAAGACTGAGACCTGCGTGTGTACTGAGTGTAGTATGAGAACATAACTAAACAAAACGTAAAGCTAGCTGTACAAGGGTAGCAGTCTAACAGGCTATAAATGTCTGATTTACGGTTCACTAATGCTATGAAATGTCAGCTCCCATACGTCTATGCTGACAAGTTCATATTAATTTACGTACCATCACAGCGATCCGAAATAAATATATAAAAAAAGACAGAGAAAGTATAAAACTCACAAAGGTCTTCTCGGTCAAGTGATTGTGCTCCACCTCCAAACAAGCCTTTAAAGAACCCTCTGTTAGGGGCTTCTGGGGTTTCGACAGGTGTGAACAGTTCCCCTAACATTTCCTAAATAAAGATACACAGATGGTTAATGGTTTTGGCTGTCTGAGGAAGTCATATGAAGAAAGTCTGAATCATCATCATGTAAATGATTACAGACAATTGTCTATGTATAGTTTGACTAGAAAAATAAGATGAAATAGGATACAGGCGGTCCCCTAGTTACAAACATCCAACTTACGAATGACTCCTACTTACAGAGGGAGACAACAGGAAGTGAGAGGAAATCTACCCCTAGGAAGGGAAATTCACTCCTGTAAGAGTTATTATGGAAAAAGGTGTCTCCACTGATGCTTTACCATCACGGTTTGCTTCCACAACCACCCAAAATTTTCAAAATCCAATCATTAGGACAGGAAGTGAGGTGAAATCTTCTGAACAGAAACAGACAGCAAAACAAACATTACAGGGGTGTTAACCCTTCCTTATGCTATCCAAAAAGCTTAAAATTATTTTTTTTTGGCTGAAGCTACACTTAAAAAATATACCTGTTCCGACTTACAAATTCAACTTAACAAACCGTCAGTACCTATCTTGTTTGTAACCCGGGGACGGCCTGTGTAATGGTAATATAAGAGCACTCCTACGAGTTATATTACCCCTTATAAGATAGATTTAGTTCTCTTTGTAATTTCACATTAACAAGATTAGGTTCCTACTGCAGTTTATTCGGGGACTGGGACAGACCTTTGCAACATGTAATATGCGTAATCACTTGTATCAAAATTAATCACAGACTTGAGCATTAGAAAAAAAAAAACAAAAAACTCTGGAACTTTGAAAGAAGTGGAATTAAACACACTAATTTAACCATTTTCTAAAGTCAGAAATGTTCAATAAAGGTTACCAAATGCTTAAAAACATACGGTTTTCTGCAGTGTACTCATTTACATTCAGCCTACTAGCACCTCCACAGTGTATGCAACATTCAAGGCACACCTCTGCTGATAAGTGTCACAGTGTGCATATGACAGCGCTCAACTAAATCTTAAATCTAAACTGTAGGTTAGATCAAAAGCTGCCCTTGCACTGGGCCTATCCCCACACTAAGGGTTGAAATTAAGGATTAAAACACATTCTATTTAGCCATCTAAGCCTCTCTGATCTGCAGTTGCCTTGACAGTTTAACTACTTCAATACCAGGGACTTTTCAGCTTTCAGCGCTGTTGCATTTTGAATGACAATTGCGCAGTCGGGCGACGTTGTACCCAAACAAAATTTTTATCATTTTGTTCCCACAAATAGAGCTTTATTTTGGTGGTATTTGATCACCTCTGCAGTTTTTATTTTTTGTGCTATAAATAAAAAAAGTCAGAAAATTTTGAAAAAAAGTTTTTCTTTGTTTCTGTCACAAATTTTTGTATAAGTACATTTCCTCCTTCACTGACGGGCACTGATGTGGCTACACTGACGGGCACTGATGAAGCAGTACAGATTGGCACTGATGATGAGGCACATATATGCAGCACTGATAGACGGCACTGATCACTGATAGGTGGCACAGATGGGCACTGGTACATATAGCACTATTAGGGATGGCACTGGCAGGCATCATATATGGGCGCAGTGCCATCCCTACAGTGCACTGTATGCCCTTACCTGGTGGTCTAGTGTGGGCTCCCTGGTGGTCCTGCACGGCCTCCTTATGGTGTCCCGGGGGGGCTCCCTGGTGGTTCTGGTCAGCTCCCTGGTGATCCAGTGTGACGATTCTGGGGGGGGGGGGGGGGGTGACACTGATAAATGTTCAGTGCAGACCCCCCCCCATCAGGAGAGCAGCCGATCGGCTCTCCACTACTTAGGTCTGCAGACCTGAGTAGAGAAATAGCCAATAAACGGCTCTCCCTGTTTACACTGGGATCAGTCACGGCTGATCACATGGTAAAAAGCTTCCGATGGAAGCCTTTGCCCTTGATTGGTAATGTGGTGGGTCAGATTGACCCACGGCACTACCGATTGCTGCGATCAAGGGTTATCCTGAGGACGTCATTTTGCTATATGCCGGACGGGAAGTGGTTAAAGCATAAGCAACTGTAACTTATTATTCACAGTATGCCTTGGATGTAAATGTTCTGTGAAAGTTTTTTTTTTAACCTTCCTTTCACAGACCAAGCTGGCCAGCAAAAGTGGCTAGAGGTTAGAGACAAACCACTTAACGTGAACAGGGTTTCTTGCAATGGTCAACTTTTATTTACTTATGTAAAACCTTTATACAAAAAGGGGAAAAAAAATTGCTGTAACGCTGGCGTTTGGCTTTAATTTGTTAGTTGAGTCAAACCATTTTTGCAAGTGCATCCCACACTACTCTCTCCCCAAAGTGGAGATACCATAAGACAGGAAGTGTGTTACACCGGGCCATTTTTCAGTGCTGTCACTCTCTGTATGACAATTACATGCAACACCGTACCCCATATCTTTTTTGAGACAGATAGAGCTTTATTATGGTGTTATTTAACCACCAGTGTTTTTTCACTTTTTACTATATAAAAGGAAAAAAATATTGAAAATTCTGCAATAAAACACCATCTTCTTCATATCTGTTATACAACTTGACAAAAGTTTCTTCAAAATTTCTAAATTTTAAAACATTCTAAAATTTGGGCCAAAATGTATACTGTTACATTTCTTTGGTAAAAAAAAACAAACAAAACAAAACATATCAGTGTATATTAGTCTGTGTGAAAGCCTGAGTCTACAAACTATGGTATAGATATTTGAAAGCGCATCAATCCTTATGTACTGACTGCCTATCATTAAATGCCAGGACAGTACAAATACCCCCAAAATTACCCCTTTTGAGGCATGGGATTATTTAAATTGTAATTTTAGTAACTTTTTTTTGTTAAAGCGATACAAGTAAAATGTGTTTTTTTTTCACAAAATGTGTAATTTTACAAATTATTTCTTACAGCGTAGACATCCTTATAATTACATCACATAACACATTTTGCTACTCCTACCAAATATGGGGATAGCACATGTGAGACTTTTTTTACAGTCTAGATGCATAGAGGGGCCCAAAATACAAGGAGCACCTTTGGGCTTTCAGGAAGCATAAATTACGGTTCTAATTTCTGACTACCTACCATATTTCTTAAGTCCCTGAAGTGCCAGGACAGGAGAAACACCCAAAAGTTAACACATTCATGTAAGCAAGCACCCCAAGGTATTTTCTGAAAAGCATAGAGTCTGTTGAAAATGTAATTTTGTGACAAGTTTTGGGTAAAAACAGAAAAGAAATTGAATTTTTTTCCCCACAACCTGTCAATCATAGGGATACTTTGAATTACACCTCAAAACACATTCTTTTACTCCTTCAGAGTATGGCGACACAACATGTGTATGACTTTTTTGCAGCCTAGATACATAGAGGGGGCCAAAATCCAAGGAGCACCTCATGTTTTCTGGGGGAATAAACTACACATTTTGTTTTGCGGTTTCAAATTTCCTGACTACCCATCACATATTTAGACACTGACTGGCTGCACAATTAGGGCTCATTCACACATGTGGCGGGGGGGGGGGTAAAATCTTGCATTTGAGTCATGGTTTTACCACTCCCAACCACTACCCCTTTAGCAGCAGAGGAGGCCGCTGAGGGTGTACACAGGCAGTGGCTTTAATGCATTGTTTCACATCTATGGCAGGAATTACACCCCGTTGCTTTCGACAGGTGTAGTGCCCACTGAGCACAATCCATTCACAATAATAGGGAAGGCTTGTTCATGGTCCAAGGGGTTAAAGCAGGTGGTGATACAACACCTTATTGCCTGTCAAAGGTTCTCTGAAGAGCCATCTGAATCCTGATCACTCTTCAGAGGGCACGACATGTGAACAAGGCCTTATGGTGACACTGGTACTGGTAAGATGTTGATTGGGGACACTGACTGGCTGCACGGGTCTGGCGACACACTTCTGCTGTGGCGATGATCGCAGATCATAAATAGCTGCATTAATATACAGTTATATTTTAGCAGCCAGTAGTTGTACATGATCACCGCCACAGCAGTACAATGTTACCAAAGTGAAATTGCACTTGCTCTGGTGGTAGCGTATATATATATATTTTTTACATTCGGTCACCAGAACAGTGCACTATAGTGATGCTGTACTGCTAATGGCCATTGATCAGGGACCCTAGCTGCTGCACTGGCATACTGTGTTATGAATGCTGCAGCCAGCCTCTGACACTGTACTGTTTGGGGGGGGTGGTGATTTTTTTCCCCACACTCTACACAGTCCTAATCACTGTAGTAAGCAATCAGTTTCCTCTCACAGCCATAAACAGCTCAAGGCTGCATCATGCAATCTTTGCTTACAAGTGTGGTCGCTGTGATTGGTCACAGCGATCACATGGTACAGGATCAATTTCATTGGTCCTGTACTCCCATCAGAGAGTGCACTGCTGCAAGGTCTAGAGGGAGTGTACACAATGCACATGAGGGCGTAAGGGAACAACCACCCCCTAAAGAGAAGTTCCCGTCTGGCCTTTTATATGAAAAGGCTGGACGGGAAGCTGTTCAAGATGGTGTTCTTGAAAGTGATATTATAGTCTCTTTTTTTGTTTAAAAATAACAAACATGTTATAATTACCTACTATGTGCAGTGGTTTTGCACAGAGCAGCCTAGATCCTCTTTCTCAGGTCCCCCCCCTCCTGCCCCCACAGTAAATAGCTTGCTATGGGGACACCCAAACCGAGCCGCTGCTCTGTGTCTCATTCAGACATGGAGGTGCGGCTCGGCCCCGTTCCCTCTCTCTCCTCATTGGCTCACTGATTTTGACAGCAGCGCCCGCTGTGTCTCAGCCAATCAGGATAGCCAAGGCTCTCGTACAACATTTCTTGACTGAGATGTGGCTCAGGTAAGTATTAGAGGGGCTTCTGCACACAGAAGGTTTTTTTTGATCTTAATGCATTAAGATAAAAAAATCTTATGTATTTAGAACCACTTTAAGAATAAGGACACTATATTGAAGGAGGATGTTTTTTGAATGACAATAGCCTGTATCAGTGGGAGTTCTTTCTTTAGTTTAGAACAGTGTATGGAATAGATATGCACCCTGGCAATTTGTTTTTTTTTTTTTTCAATTTTGTTGTCTAGTTGAAGGAGATTTCCCTTTACGTCTTGCCTGACACGTCTAGGAGTTAGAGGAAAAACTCTCACGTGAGAATGTCTCCATAATAGACGTGCTCATTGGAAGGTTTTCCTCTCTATTTGTGTTCTGGTGATAGCTGTAACATGTTGGATTTCCCATCACTTTCTATCACAGTAACAATGGTCACTAGGGCAAATAAGAAGACAGCACAGCAAGGACACAGACAGCAAAAAAAAAAAAACCTGACTAGTTTCTAACCTTTGCCGTCTCAGTTTAAAAGTACAAGAAAATGTTGTCATTCCTTATACATGAAACACTACAGGGTCATCCAAATAATGCAATATTCTATTTCATACCAGAAGATGAGTTTTACAGTGGCTATTTCTAATTATGCAGCTCTCTTGTTGGGTAAAGGCATTCAGCGATATCTTGTTCCACTCCCGAAAGGTGTGTTGACAACTAGTTATGTGGTTCTAACTTTAATATTAAACATTCTTAATCTATAGAATAGCTACATCAGTCAGCAAATATATAGACATTACCTGTAAGTTCTCACAGGTTTCTTGGCTGTAGGTGAGTCTCTGGATTTCAGTAGCTGAGACCAGATATAATGCCTGCCCATTGTTCGTGAAGCAGAATGTTCGGGCTATCCTCATGTTGGTTATCGGCAAATAATTTACATCCAACAGCGGCCTTAAACTTGGCAAACTTTGGAAAGCAGAATAGACAAGTTTAAACTGGATAAAGCTACGATGCTGTGAATAACATGTTTTTATTATATACAAATGTAGCTAGAAGGAAATCTTCATGTGCTTATCTTACCAATTTAGGACATAGGTTGCCTCTAGAAAACAATGCCAGCCAAACATCTAAATCTACACAGTTAAAAAGCATACATAGAACTTTTACCTGACAAAAGATTTATAAATTCCCTGTGATTCACCACCCCTGCTGTGCTGTACTAAATGGCTACATGACAAAAGAAAGCCTGCATTCATTGTGCCAATGTCCTGCCTACTATGTACATACAAGAACAGCGCATTCCATCTAATGAGCTACAAAATATTTATGTACAGTAAATCTACACACTAATCCTATATAACCTTAAACCTGTTGTTGCAATTTGTAAAGTAATTTTCTTCTTCTTCTTCGTACAATTATATTTTAAATTATAATAGACGTACAGCCATTAGGAAAGCTTGCGACAAATAATAAAGAGGGCTTAAACAGAATATCAAATCAACTGAAATAGCAAATTATAGCTCTAATGGTAACAATGCATGCTGGAGATGTTGCTCAAACCAAAGTATTTTTCAAAATATGTGGAGAACCTAAAAAGTTGGATACAGATTAAAGTACTTTTCGTTCATACTCAAAAATCAGAATGGCAACACACCTGGAATGGATATTGCATAATTCTATAGAAACAGCAGCAAAGTCATTAGCAACCATACATTAGATATGTGTAAAAAAAAAACAAAATTGCAAAGAGACTGCAGGAGATCAGCAGCAACAAAGGATGACTAAGGGTGATAAGTATTAAAAAAAAAAAAATTGAGAATGTTTTGGTACCCAGTGCTTTAATAGCAAGTCATTAGTAGCAACTCCTATGTAATTTTACAAATATGTACTGTGAAAGTATAACCAGTCAGGTTACTGTTATGCTAGCTAAAAATGAACCAAAATTCCCTTCTGAAATTACTGTATGCAGTTTGGAATAAATGGCTGTATATTTAGCTGCAACTGTGCCATAGGCCAGCAAAATGCACTGTTAGCCTAGTGTCATGCAAGTCTCCACACATCCAATAAATTCCTTATATTTTAGGATTTGCGACACAGGTGAGGCATACAGATGCAGTTTTCTTCTTATTTTTTATGGTGCTACTGTGCTGCACTAACAAACATTGACCATGGCAATTTATCTGAAAAGCCTTGGAATGTTTTGTCTGCATTTGGGGCACGCAAGTTTGAAGGATTAAGCACTGTGCATTGGCTAATGAGCTTAATAGTTAAATGAAAAAAAAAAACCCCAAAAAACTCTCACAGATCCCTGCATCAACACAACCTGTGATGCATGGATCTTTCCTGCTAAGCTATTGTATTCTGATGGAGAAGACCCCTTCCCCGCCAGAAAACACATGAGCGCTGGCAGCCATTGGCTACGAATGCTCGTTTTCAAGCATTTCCTTGATTTGGAAGGCTTGGCAAAGGGAAAGATTGTGCAGTTTGCACCTTTTACAAGTTCTAATTGGACCCACTGGCATTGACAACCATTTCTGCCCCCCAACCCTTCCATTCCTAACTTACAGCAGAGGTATTCTATTCTTATTATGGACGGTATATGACCTTTTTTTCACAACTTGTTGCTCCTCCTAATCGCAAGAGCTTAAAATGCCAAACAGAAAAACTTCCTAATTGAGGCTGCAAGTTCCAATTTAAAATTAAAAAGGATACTACCATAACCTCCGTTTCCTCTGTCCCTGCTGGTCATGGACTTACCAGCTTCATCAGAGGTGGGGAGATGCCTGAGAGCTTTCGCAGAGATTTGGGATGCTAGTGTAGCCAACACATGAGTGCATGAGGGAATATTCAACGGTTAGAAAATAGAATTTTGCATCTATCATTCAACTCAAATTTATGTGCATTCCTGTGTCTCTGCAGTTAGTCCTTCTTTCAGCTATTCAGGGTCTTTTCAACCAAAGGTTTATCATTTAGGTTCCTCCAACCGTAAAATTCCAAGCTTTTTATTCAAACTTGTTTACAGATCATAAACTCAAAGGAGGCATTTGTCCCATCTTGGATGTAGAGGCTCTCAGTACCTTTGTATGACTGCAAACATTTTAGTTTGGCTCATGTCCAAAGTTAGAAAAGTTATAAGAAAAGAGCTTTGAAAAAAAAAAAACTATAAAAATGAAGTAACACTATCATTGTTTAAATGTTACAAAGAATTTAACAGAATATGAAAAAAAAGAAATCAAGGCCGCAAAAATTCAAAACGAAACAACAAATCAGATTTCTTTTTATGAGTTGGTAAGTAACCTTGGACAGGGGTGTGAACGTGGTATACTTGGATTTTGTAAAAGTGTTCCACACAGTTCCCCACACACGGCTAACGTGTAAGGTAGTCTACAGGCTTGGGAAAAAAAAACTGTTTTTAAATGAAGAAAAAACTGTCTAAAAAAACTATTCAGAGTGTAGTGGCTAATGGTTCATACTTTGAATGGTCTAAGGTTATTTGTTGTGTACCCCAAAGTTTAGTATTGGAACCCTTTCTTTTTAATTTATTTATAAATGATATAGGGTTGGGAATTAAAAGTAGCAATCTTTGCAGATGACACCAAGCTATGCAGTGGTATAACGTCATTACAGATGTCTCCAACTTATAAGCTGACCCGGTAACTATGTGGCAATGAGGTTTAATGTTGATAAATGTAACGTTATGCACTTGGGGGCTAAGAATATGCATGCATCATACATACTAGGGGAGTACAACAATCAATGGTGAAGAAGGATCTGGGTGTTTTGGTAGCTCATAAGCCTAATAGCATGCAAATCCAAGCTGCACTTCCCAAAATGAGCAAAGTCCTTTCTTGATTAACCACTTACTGACCGCAGTCAATGTACATTGGTACTTTGACGTGGAATACCGTTGTTATAGCAGCAGATAGTTGCCATAACCCCAGTATCTTTATTTTCAGCTGGCGGTCAGCTTTCAGATAAAAGTGGTCTCTGCAGCAAATTTGCCGCTCGATCACTTTTATCAGGGGCGGGAGAGGGCCGCCCTCCCACCACTTTCCGTTCGTAGCAGCAGAGACGATCGGGTCCGCTCTCCTCACTGCCTGGATGCCAAGTGAGGGCAAGATTACGTCACTTAAGTGACGTAATCTTACCAAGTGAGGGTAAGAAACGTCACTTCCACCCAATGCTCTTAAAGGAGACCGTGTTTTTTTCAAGTGACTTTTTTTATTGCATTTTAGTGTAAATATGAGATCTGAGGTCTTTTTGACACCAGATCTCATATTTAAGAGGTCCTGTCATGCTTTTTTTCTATTACATTCTACATTTTTCTATTACATATTTACATTCCTTCTAATAGGAATACAAGTGACCCAATTTTTTTTTTTTTAAAGGACAGTGTAAAAATAAAAAGTAAAATAAGAAAAAAAAAATTAAAGCGACCCGCCGAGCTCGCACACATAAGTGAACGAATACGCAAGTCCAGCCCGCATATGAAAACGGTGAGGTATCGCCGCAATTGTTAGAGCGAGAGCAATGATTCTAGCAGTAGACCTCTAACTCAAAACTGGTAACCTGTAGAAATTTTTAACCTTCGACTGAGACTTTTTTTTAAGTGCCAAAGTTTGTTGCCATTCCACGAGCAGGAGCAATTTTAAAAGCATGACATGTTGGGTATCAATTTACTTGGGCTAACATGATCTTTCACAATATAGAAAAAATTGGGCTAACTTTACTGTTGTCTTATTTTTTCATTGCACTTTTAAGACCACTGTGCAAATATGGTGTGAAAAAGTATTGCAACAACCGCAATTTTATTCTCTAGGGTGTTGGAAAGAAAATATAACCTTTGGGGGCTCCAAGTAATTTAATAGCAAAAAAAAAAAGAAAAGATTTTAACTTGCAAACACCTAATCTCAGAAAGAGGCTCTGTCCTTAAGTGGTTAAGAGAGGTATGGATTCCAGAGAGTTATAATTACCCCCTGTACAAATCATTAGTACAACCTCATCTGGAATATGCAGTTCAGTTTTGGTCACCAATTCACAAAAAGCATATTGGGGAACTGGAGAAAGTGCAGCAACCAAACTAAGAGGCATGGAGGGGCTCAGCTATGAGGAAGAATTAGAGGAACTGAATGTATTCTCTTGAAAAGAGGAGAGTAGGGGGATATTGTCAACATGTATAAATATATAAGTGGTCTATACAGTGAACTTGGTGGTGAGTTATTCACTTTAAGGTCATCCTAGAGTAGAAGGGGGCACTCATCTAGGAGGAAAAGATTTAATCTCCATATACGGAAAGGTTTCTTCACAGTAAGAGCTATGAAAATGGGGAATAGACTCCCTTCAAGAGCTGGTTCTGGCGAGCTCATTAGATTGCTTTAAAAAAGGTCTGAATTATTTCCAAAATGTACATAATATAACTGGATACTAACATCTATTAGGAAAAGTTGTTCCAGGGAATATCCGATTGCCTCTCAGGGGATCAGGAAGGATATTTTTCCCCTGCTGGATCAAATTGGATCATGCTTTGCTGGGGTATTTTGCCTTCCTCTGTGGGTATGGGATTGCATGTTTTTTTCCCTTTTATTGGTTGAACTGGATTGACTTGTGTCTTTTCAACCAGACTATGTAAGTTTATGATCTATTTAGTTCATTTTTGCCTCCCTTCAATGCAGAGACTTCACATCCGGGGACTTCTTTGCATCAAACAACAAAGGATGTTTATTTAAACACTCCCATTTTCCAAGTTATCTAGGATTTCTTTCATTTTCTTTGGGTGACAAATCACTTTTAACCTTGCCACAGCCTGAGAATATTCACAAAGGTCTTCAGACCGGTCCTGGGTCTTAAAAGTGTTACTAAACTCAGAACCTGCATTCACTATATCTTGTCTCCCACAGTACACAGAACATGGAAATGCAATAGCTTTAGTAAATAAAAACTGCTAAATACCTTCTCTCTCAGCAGTATTTTGGAGTATTGTGACTTGTATCACTGTCAGCTTAAGCATGAGTTTTCATTCTCCCCTGATCCTGTCTGGACAGTGCCGATTGGCCCTGTGCTGATCACATGCACCCTCCCAAGAAAAAAAAAACTCTAGCAATACACACTAAACAGAGAATGTGCAGCCTGACTCCTAATGCTCTGTTCTATCAAGAGATGGGTTGGAGTCAGTTAAAGAGGATGATCAGAGAAGACAGGATCACACAGCCTTTACAATGCAGAGGATTAAACCCTTGTTTTACAGTGAGTATAAGAAGCATGCTTTACTGCATATACACACTGATTTTACTGTTGTGGGTTTAGTAACTTTAATTTCAGAGGTATTCCAGTTGAACACCTGGATGATCTACTGCTGCAAGAGCAGACCTTTCTGGCCCTGGACTCCAATGTATCAATTGTGATGTGGACCATGAAGGACTTCAGAGGGATCCTAAACCTTGAAAAGTCATCTATAATTCAGTCATGTCACTGAGTACTTTTTAGGCCATGGTCTTCCTTCCCCGGGAGAAGCCAATGAAAATGCAGAATCAAGTTCAGCAACTTGAAGCCTGATGTCTGTTTTCACTGAAGGGCTGCATGTGGGTCTTTGGATTGACAGTATCCACCTTTAAGACAGTTCATATTGCTAAATTTCACTCAAGAACTTTGGCATAAAACATTCTCATGGTGTTGGATAAATCCAGTCTCAAACTAGATGATCCAGTTACATTCTTGAACCACATCTGTCATGGTGGCTTTTGTCCCTGAATTTGGGCAGGTTTTTTCTCTCTCTCCAGTAAATTGGAAATCTATTCCAAAGGATGTCACTCTTTAGGTTGGGTCAGAGTTCTGCATCATCTATCTGTTGTTCTCAGTGGAATTGATGCTTCCAATCAATATTCCTAGAGTTACGAGCAATTAGTCTGTCGTTACATCACTGGATCCCCTTCTGACAGGTCATCCAGTCCAGGTTAAGTTGGACAATGCAACTGTTGCTACTGTGGCTCTTTAGGGGGCACCAAGAGTTGTGTTGGTGATGGAGGTAGGGTCATGAGTGGAGTTTAACTTTCCAGCAAATTTCTACAATGCACATTCCAGGGGTGGAAAACTGGTAGACAAATTTTCTCTACAGGCATCTGAACCCAGAGGAATGTTTTCCATATCCCAAGGTTTTCCAGGACATATGTCTGCTTTGGTTCACACCAAGATGATTTTGCTACTGCCTTGATGTGGTAAGGGCCCATCAGAGTTTACCTTTCTGGCATTGCAAGAAAAAGTGTCTCCTTTCCCTGATAAGGCACACTCTACTAGGGCAGTGAGTTTCATGGGCTTTTCAAAATCAGGCCTCGGTGTCACAAATTTATAACCAGCAGCCATTATACATCATGGTCAGTTTACAGGGGGGAGGGCAGAAACTGTCAGAATCAGCCAGGTTTTTTACAGCTTCCAAAGGGGCAGGTTAGACAGCAAGCAAGCACTGCGATGTTTAACCCGCTATAAGGAAACAGGATCTTTTTTTTTTTTTAGGGTTACAAACACTAAGATTTACATTAGATTTAAGACCATGTGTTTTAAAAGCTAGGCATTTCCTATTCATATGCTAACAAACCTGTTGAGCGGCTTTGTGAAGCTTCTTACAGAAAATGAGGTAGCAGTTGATAGGGGGAGGGAAATAGGACTTTTAACCACTTCCAGACCGGACCTCTTTTTTGGACTTGGTGTTTACAAGTTAAAACATTAATTATATATATATATATATATATATATATATATATATATATATTTATTTTTTTTCTAACACCCTAGAGAATAAAACGGCGGTCATTGCAATACTTTGTTGCACCTTATTTGCGCAGCAGTCTTACAAGTGCGAATTTTTTGGAAAAAATTCACTTTGAGTTAAAAAAACAAAACAGTAAAGTTAGCCCATTTTTTTCCATATTGTGAAAGATAATGTTATGCTGAGTAAATTGATAACAAACATGTCAGGCTTCAAAATTGCGCCCGCTCGCGGAATAGTGGCAAACTTTGCAACTTAAAAATCTCCATTGGCGACGGTTAAACATTTCTACAGGTTACCAGTTTTGAGCGATGGAGGTTTAGTGCTAAAATCATTGCTCTCGCTCTAACGGCCGCGGCAATACCTCACATGTGTGGTTTGAACACCGTTTTCATATGCTGGCGGAACTTACGTATGCGTTCGCTTCTGCGCGCAAGCTCGTGGGGACAGGGCGATTTAAATTTTTTTCTTATTTTACTTTTTAATTTTACATCGTTCTTTAACCTTCTCCCGCCCGCGCTATAGCCGAATGACGGCTACAGCGCGGCTCTAAAATGCCGGGAGGACGTCAATAGACGTCCTCCCATTTGGCTTGTGCTGGGCGCGCTCCCGCGGGCGCGAGTGGCACGTGCACGCGCCGCTCGCGCCCGCGGGAGCGTGCCCGCGGGTCGGGCGGACCCGATGTCCGCCGGAGACCCGCGATCTCCTTTCAGAGAGGAGGAACGGGGAACCACTGAAGTAAACACGGCGGTTCCCCGTTCTGTGAATGGGACATGACAGATCTACTGATCCCTGTCACTGGGATCAGTTAGATCTGTCATGTCCCGAGCAGCCCTGCCCCCCCACAGTTAGAACACACTCAGGGAACATATTTAACCCCTTCACTGCCCCCTGCTGGTTAACCCCTTCACTGCCAATGACATTTATACAGTAA
>BLSH010480477.1:2435519-2447096 GCA_018402905.1 Glandirana rugosa
AGGACCTTAGGTCGCTACAGCCGTGGGCGGCGGCTAGAAACCTAGCCCCCTGCCCACGTCGGCGGAGGTAGTGATGGAGGCGGCTGCACCCGTCCCCCGATCCAAAGATCGGCGGCGGGTGCCGACATCGCTGGATTCCAGGACAGGTAAGTGTCCTAATATTAAAAGTCAGCAGCTACTGTATATGTAGCTGCTGACTTTTAATTTTTTTTTTAGCCCTCGGACCTCTGCTTTAAGTTTATTAAAAGTTGGCTACAAAAAGTGTAGCTGCTGACTTAATAAACAGCCACTCACTAGTCCCACGTTCCAGCTATGAAGCCGCCCGAAGCCACCTCCTCTCACCCCATGCTGGCATTGCAAGTTTGGGCACCCGGCTGTGACAGCTTGCAGCTTCAAAACCGGGTGCACACTGCACTCAGTGGCCAGGCAATCTTCTGAGGCTTTAGACGTATTTCAGAAGATTGCAGAGAGCAAGGGGGAGAGAAGTCGCCGCCTAGGGAGAGAGGTGGAGTCCCCTGGCAGCGAGGCTGCGAGAGCAGGAAGTGGGTACCTGTCAAAACTAGGTACCCACCCCTCCCCCCCAAAAAAAGTTACATGTCAAATGTGGCATGTCACAGGGAGTTCTTAGAGCCCTTTCAAACTCGGGACGCGGTTGCGGTAAAAGCACAGCTCGTTTCAGCGTGCTTTCGCGCTACTTTTGGGCCACTAGCGGAGCGCTTTTAACCCCCAAAAAAGCAGTGTTAGTTCTTACAGGTAACTCTTTGCAGTAGTCTTCTGGGGCAGCCCTTGAGAGATGGAGCTCCTCCCTCCAAAGAGGAAACGCGTTGCCAAGTAATCCTTTTTAAGGTGGTCACTCAGGTCCCTGGTCAGTCATCCAAGAGAACCGAAGGCCAGAATCTGAAAGACAAACACAACACAATCCCACAAGGTTAAGCATTAGGGTGGGATTGTGCTGCCCCGGAAGACTACTGGAAATAGTTACCGGTAAGAATCAACTCTGCTTTTCCACAGTCATCTTCTGGGTCAGCCCTTGAGAGGATAATCAAGTACTCATCAGACTAGGGTGGGACAATGGTTTGGAAGACTTTCCTCCCAAAAGCCTGGTCCTAATTGGATATTAGATCCAGTCTGTAATGTGCACAAAGGTAGAGAACCTAGACCAAGTTTCTGCCCTGCATATTTGCTCCGGGGTAGCTCCTGCTTTCTCCACTGAGGCCGCTGAAGCCCTTGTAGAATGAGCCCTTAGATTTTTTGTAGGTGTTACTTGCATAACTCTGTAGCGCACTATTATAGCAGACCTGATCCATCTGGCTATGGTCTTTTTTGATGCTTGTTTCCCTTTTTGCATTCCTGCGTACAGGATGATCAATCAGTCTGAGGCTCTGAAGTCATTGGTGACTTTAAGATATTGTAATAAGCATCTTCTTACATCTAGTAGGCTTAGTTCCTGCTCTTTACTGTTAGGTGGTGTACTGCAGAAGGAAGGAAAAAGGTATTATATCCTGAGATTCATGGAAAGTGGACGTGACTTTCAGTGTAAATCACAGATCTGTTTGAAGGACAATTCGGTCATCAAATTCTGAGAAAAGGCTCTCTGACTGACAGAACCTGGAGTTCTCCTATCCTACGTGCTGTAGTGATAGCTTAGAGGAAGACAGTTATTAGTGTCAGCAGGCGTAGCGCTGTCTCTTGTAGAGGCTTAAAGGGGCTTTTCATGATCCCCCTATGTACTACTGACAGATCCCATGTGGAACATTTCTATATTTTGGATGGTCTATACTTAGCCAGTGCTCTGCAAATTATGAGACCAACGGGTCTTCTTGTCATTTCTGTTCTAGATACACCGAGAGCGCCACTATCTGAACCTGTACGTATTCTAGTTAGTCGGTGTATCCATTTGTATGTCTTATTTTCAGCGCACCAGTTGTTAAAATTTCTTCCATGTATTTTTGTAGATGGCCCTGATGTTAGGCTTCCCGGCGCTCATAAGCGTTGCCTCCACTTTTTCTGAGAGTTCCTTTGACCTCAAGATTTCTTCCTCAGTAACCAGGCCACCCATTTGAAGCTCCTTTGATTGAAGCCTGTCAGGGGTCCCTGACACATCAGGTCGTCCCAGAAGGGAAGCAGCCAAGACTCGTCTGCCAGGCTCTCTTGGACCAATATGGTCCTATTCGTATCAGCTTTGTCTGTTCCTGTAGAAATTTTTTCATCACCTGATTTTGAAATCCCACGGGTTTTGAAGTGCGTCTATCCCCGGAGGCCTGTCTTGCGGATTTAGCGAGTGGAAAAGCTTCACTTTGGTGTTATTCTGGGATGGAAACAAATCTATTTTTGGCATTCCAAAGCGTGCAGTAATTTGCTCAAACACCTCTGCCTGTAGTTCTCGCTCCTCCTGGGAGATTTCTTGGGGGGGCGGAGGAAGTCTGCCACTTGATTGCTTTCCCCCTTTTGGTGGACAGCTGCCAGTGACAGTAGATTTCCTTTTGCCCATCGACCGATGTGGTTTGAAATGTGGATTAAGGAGGGGCTTCTCATGTCCCAGTTTGTTCACATTGCCATGGCGTTGTCCTACAGGATTAGGGTGTGATAACTTCTGAGTTGGTCTTGGAAGTGTTCTATGGCTTTGGCTAATGCCATAAGTTCCCTCCAGTTTGAAGGGCTTCTTCCGGGGACCACTTTCCCTGAGGAGGCTGACCTGCCAAGGTGGGCTCACCAACCCCAATTGCTCACATCCGTGGTCAACTTCTGCGAGGTTGGGAATGACCATGTCAGACCCCATTTTAAATATATGTGGTCCCTCCACCACCAGAGTGACATTTTCACAGAGGTTGGGAGAAAGTTCTGTCCAGATCTCCTGGTTTCTCCTTTAGGAGAAAAGTTTGTAGAGGCCATAGATGATACTTGGCCCATTGGACCGCAGGAATCGTTGAGGTCATTAGACCCAGAATCGAAATCCGCTCTGACAGATATAGGGACGTTGTTCAGTATATAACTCACTCTCCTGGAAAGGCCCTGAATCTTCTCTTCCAGTAGGAAGGTTTTCTGCTCTGTGGAGCTGAGAAGATATCCCAGAAACCGTATGTTCTGGGAAAAACACAAGTTGGATTTATCGATGTCTAATATCTATCCCAATGACTTCAGCCATAGCTGGGCTTCCGTCAGATCTTTTGACAGTTGTATGTTGGATGGTCTTGCAAGGAGCAGGTAGTCCAGGAAAGGTATCAGTCATCTTCAATCTCAGAGGGGCTTCTGCATGGATTTTGGTAAATATCCTCGGTGACGAGGATAGCCCACAAGGAAGAGCCCTGCTTTGGAAAGGGTATTCCTTCCCCTCTATCTCCACCGCCAACCTCAGGTATCTCTGCAAATCTTCCTGTATGGGAATGTATAGATAGGCATCATTGAGATTCATGGTTGCCATGAAGATTCCTAGCTTTAGAGTATTTTTGACTGATAACACTGATTCCATGCGGAATCTTTTGCATTTGATCGCTTGGTTTAGGGGTTTCAGATTTAATATCAGCCGAAACTTCCCAGGAGGGTTTTTTTTTTTCTTTTTTTGATCACAAAAGCATGCGAGTAGAAACCCTTCCGTTTTTCTTCTCCTGGGACTGGAGTAAGGACCTTCTGGTCTACCATATCTCCCAGTAACAGAGGGAGGGCTCGACCCTTCTCGGTATCCCTGGGAAGTTTCGTTAATAGGAATCTCTCTGGAGGCAAACTGTCGATTTCCAGAGAGTAACCCCTTGTGATGATGTGTAACCATTTCCCATCCGGGCCATTTTTGGCACTCCTCTGCTACATGTAAAAATATTTTTTTGCTAGAAAATGACTCAGTACCCCCAAACATTATATATGTTTTTTTTAGCAGAGACTCTAGGGAATAAAATGGCGATCGTTGCAACTTATGTCACACGGTATTTACGCAGGAATTTTTCAAACACGTTTTTATTGGAAAAAAAAAGTTTCATGAATAAAAAAAAAAACAAAAACAGTAAAGTTAGCCAAATGTTTTTTATACTATAAAATATGATGTTACGCAGAGTAAATAGATACCAAACATGTCATGCTTTAAAATTGCAAACACACGTGGAATTGCGCCAAACTTTGGTACTTGAAAATCTCCATATGCAGCGTTTTAACATTTTTTACAGGGTACATGTTTAGAGTTACAGAGGAGGTCTTGTGCTAGAATTGTTGCTATTGCTGTAACGCATGCGGCGATACCTCACATGTGTGATTTGAACGCCGTTTACATATGTGGGCGCGACATATATGCGTTCGCTTCTGTGTGCAAGCTTGCGGGGCGCTTTAAATTTTTTTTTTTATGTTTATTTTACCTTTATTTTTACACTGTCTCTTTAAATGTTTTTTTTTATCACTTTTATTCCTATTACAAGGAATTCAAATATCCCTTGTAATGGGAATAGTGTGTGACAGGTACTCTTTAAGGAGAGAAATGGGGTCAATAAGACCCCACATCTCTCCTCAAGGCTGGAAAGACCGCACCCGGGCCTCCGAGGATCAAAGAGTTGTCTGGTGACCAAATGGTCACCAGTCATCTCTCTGATCAACTTCTGGCAGTGACGGACTGCTTCTCCGGGTTGTCGATCGTACAGGCGGCCCGGGGGAAGCACCGGAGGGTGGTGGGGGGACGTCCCCTCCCGCTGCCTATAAGAACGATCAAGTGGCTGAACTGTCAATATGATCATTCTTATGGTGCAGGGAATCGCTGACCGGAAAAAATGATATCTGAACGATGCCTGTAGCTGCCAGCATCATTCAGATATCATCACTCAAAGTCCAGGAAGTCCATGGGCGTACCTTGGGCGGGAGGTGGTCAAGACAAATCTGTTGGCTGTCATTTTTTGCCACTGAGTTAGGAAGGTAGCCAGTCCCCACCCCCACTGGCGTTCTGTAGTCACTTCTTTGGGATTTGGCTAGTACCGCCAAAGAGGACATTAATCTTTGGCTTCCCCTTGCCAGCTTTACGGATTCAGCGGATGCATCCGCTATGTAACCGACCGCTTTGTAGAGAACCGGTAGAGTTCTCTTCCCTAGGTGTACCATTTTTGATATGGTTTTGAAGTTGAGCCAAATTTTGAAATTTCTTTCCACGCAAGAAGTGGGGTGTGCCGGCTTCAGGCTGGCGACACTCGTTTCCCAGGCCCTCTTTAGGACAAGGTCACCCCTTTTGTCCATACAAGCCTTCAGATGCCCCATGCCTTCAAAGGCCAGTGACGACTTTTTGGAGACTTTAAACAGTGACGCATCCAATTTAGGGTTCTTATTCCATAACTCCTGTGCATCGTCAAAGGGAAACCGTTTCTTATGCCTAGCTGCGAAGAAAGGTTTCTTTTCTAGGTCTGCTCATTCATTACTTGCAACGTCCGACAACACCTGGTGGACCAGGAATCTTTGGACTTTTTCTTTCTTTGACCCTGGTACATTAAGTCATGTTTAGATTTTCTAAATTTTCTATTTCTAAAGTTCCATATATGGCCCCGAGTAAGTCATCTACATCTTCTAGGGATAACTTGTGGCCCTTTTCTTCTCCCCCGTTTTTCTGCTCCAAATCTGAGCTGTCCATGGCTATTTCGCTAACTGCGCCGCTACCCATTCTTTCCCTCACCATCTCCTGCGACCCTGAGGCGACTAATCTTGGTGAGGCTATGGGAGAAGAACTTGCAGAGGGAACTGTGGGAAATCTAACCTCCGAAACACATTTTTTGAGATTCTTGAAGAGATGTAGAAGACACCTAGGGGTTGATTTACTAAAGGCAAATCCACTCTGCGCTACAAGTGCACTGCAAGTGCACAGGGAAGTGCATTCGCTGTAAATCTGAGGGGAAGATTTGAAATGAGGGGAAGATTTGAAATGAGGGGAAGCTCTGCTGATTTGATCATCCAATCATGTACAAGCAAAAATGCTGTTTTTTTATTTTCCTTGCATGTCCCCCTCGGATCTACAGTGACTGCACTTCCAAGTGAACTTGCAGTGCGCAAAGTGGATTTGCCTTTAGTAAATAACCCCCCCTGTCTCCCACGGATCCAAAGAATCTGTGTAGAGGGCATCTGTTTTTCAACCAGCCTGTCTATGCACACTTGACATAGCGGTTCTGTGTACTCCAATGGCCTCTTGGTAGCACATTTTGCACACTGCTTCCTGGGAGTGGGCTCTGGGTCTTTAGGAGGCTTGGTCTGCCAAAAAACAAAACACAGGGGCCCATGGCATGAGAGAAAGATACTCTTAAACCAGCCATTACAGCGTGCACACCCAGTGACATCTGTCTACCACCTGTAGTGCCCCAGCCTGCTAGAGACCACCACCATCTAGCCTGCTGTTCCCCATATGGACAACAAAGGATCACCCCCTGGTGCCTACCTGTGTTCCGCCGCTGCCTGCGTCCCTGGGCAGCTGAGATTTCATCCTCCTCCTGCACCCTGAACTCGTTGTGGCATTCCAGCTGTGTCCACGAAAAAACAGCACCAGCTGGCCATTCCAGCTTTCCACGCCTGTAAGGGTCGGACCAGTTCCCCAGCAATGTCCTTCCTGTTTGGAGGGAGGAGCTCTTTCTCTCAAGGGCTAACCCAGAAGACTGGGGAAAAAGGGGTTAAAATCTCTCACATTGCGGTGCTTCGGAAGCCCTGCCCATTCATTGCAATGGACAGGGGTGCTTAACCCGCCCCAAAGATGTTGCTTGCAGGACTTTTTTTCCCCGTCCCACAAGTGCACCACCCGGGTGTGAAAGCACCCATTGTGGAGAATGGAAAGCAGTTTTCAGGTGCTATTTGTGACGCTTAAACGCCTCAGTGTGAAAGGGGTCTTAAAGTGGAAGTTACACTTTTGGGTGGAAATCCGCTGGAATAAGTCCAATATTTTTCCCTTAGACCTAGGAGCATCTGTAAACGGTAGTTCTACCTAACCATTTTAAAGTGGCACACATTTAAATTTAAAGTGATGCACAAAAGGTCTATACTTAGACATCCAGACATCAATTAAACTCAATGCATAGAAAATAACCTTAATCCTGCGACAGCCATATCCCAGGATCATGCATGCCCCTCATGGAACAAAGTTGCTGTTGAATTTAATGGTGACGTTATAAAAATTATTTTTTCTCTTGCGTTCTATATATCCTAGCTAATTCTCCTGTGTACGTTCCTAAAAAAAAAACGTAAAGATTGACTCATTTTATATTTTGGGATTTCATCCTGCAAAAATACATCTCCAAAAACACTTCTGCCCCCTTTATCTAAATGCAACCTAGCTTTTCCCAATATACAAATATATTATGCTTTCCACTTGGTAAACATGTATTGATGGATATTCCCATAACATAATGCCACTGTAGCAAATAAAACATCCTTGCTGAACTCTTATGAAACACTGCAAAACTTTATTTACAGGGGTATACTGCCAAAGGGCTTGAGAATGGTACATGGATAAATGTTTGCAGGTATGGTGGAGTAGAAATAAAAAGTAGATTCTAATCAATCATGGAGTTCCACCAAGAAGGCATCTGATCCTATATTCATTCTGCAGATTGACAGTAACTCCAAAGGAAAGTCAAAGCCTGTAGTAGACTGTCTCATATCCTCCAAAATGTGTGGCACAACCAAACACGTGAATATGTTTATAAACTGTATGCTCGTGCATGTAAGAGACTTGCTGCTGTTTTTAATGCAAAAAATGAACACTAAATATGAGGGTTCTTCAAAAAGTTTCAGCACTTTTTTTTACAACTTGCTGACCACCTGCCGTCGCTATATGGCGGCAGGTTGGCTCCCCTGAGCAAAACGCCACAGCTGTACGGCGGCCACTTTAAGGGCTATAGGGGGCACGCCCGCGGTGTGATGTAGGAACCAATGCGCGTGGTTGGCAGCTGCGATGTCTGCCGAGGACCCCTGATCGCTCCTGAGACAGAATGGGGATCTGTCAATGGAAACCGACAGATCCTCGTTCTGTCAAGGAAGTATAGAGAGATTTGCTGTTCCTAGTAATCAGGAATAGCGATCACTCTTTACTCCCTGTCAGTACACTGTGCCCACAGTTAGAAACACCTCCCTAGGACACACTTAACCCCTTGATCACCCAATGTTAACCCCTTTCCTGCCAGTGACATTTATACAGTAAATCAGTGGCTATTTTTAGCACTGATCGCTGTATAAAAGGTCAATGGTCCCAAAAAAGTGTCAAAAATCGCTGATCAACGCCATTACTAGAAAAAAATAATAAAAATGCCAAAAATATATCCCGTTTTGTAGATGCGATAACTTTTGTGCAAATTAATCAATATACGCTTATTGCGATTTTTGTTACCAAAAATATGTAGAATACACATTGGCCTAAACTGATAAGGAATTTTTTTTTTACTTTTTTTTGGATATTTATTATAGCAAAATGTAAAAAATATTGGGTTTTTTCCAAAATTAAATCGCTCTTTTTTTGTTTATAGCGCAAACAATTAAAACAGCAGAGGTGATCAAATACCAACAAAAGAAAGCTCTATTTGTGGGAAAAAAAGGACTTCAATTTTGCTTCGGTACGGTGTCGCACAATTGTCAGTTAAAGTGATGCAGTGCCGTATCGCCTGGTCATTAAGGGGGCAAATCTTCCGGGGCTGAAGTGGTTTAACACATATATATTTGTTAGGGGTGCTGAAATTAATCGATTCATCGCGATTTGGCCGTCCGCGATACTGCATCGATGTGGTGACTGCCCATAATCGATTGACGGGTGATGTCATCCGACTTGCCCCACATAAGCGATCTGACTTGCAGGGCGACTCAGAGCGACCTCTGCACAGCATGACTTGCAAACGACTTCTGTAATAGAAGTCAATGAAAGTCGCCCCCAAAGTCGTACAGGAACCTTTTTCTAAGTCGGAGCGACTTGAGTCACTCCTATTAGAACAGTTCCATTGCAGTGCATAGAGGTGACTTGTCAGGCAACTCAAGTTGCCTGACATATAGCCAATGTGTGAACCGAGCCTTATCCCTGACACTGTTATTGCTTCTTGTATATGGTGTTGGCACTGTCTTCCCAGAGGTCTGCCTCATTTCGTCCTAATTTTCAGATCAGTGATTGAAAACCCAAATTACTTGTTATTCTTGATGCACAGTAAATATGTAGCAACATACCGCAGTGCCTCTCTCGGCACTCATGTGACTGCCCAGCCCGCCTCTCTCATCTGTCTCTGGCTGATGTAAGCGATGGATTCTCAGCCCCGCCCGCTGACCGTAGCTGACAGATCAGAAGAGAGGTGGGAAGGGCTGACAATCCACTGCGGATGTCAGCTGGCGATGAGAGAGGAGAGAGGCGGGCCGAGCAGTCACACGAGTGCAGAGCGGCACACTGCAGTATGTTGCTACATATTTACTGTGCATCAAGAATAACATGTAATTTGGGTTCTCAATCACAAATTTGAAAATTAGGAAGAAAGGAGGCACTCACTAACACCCCTCTACACCCATCACCACCCACACCCCTCTACACCCATCACCACCCACCCACTGACACCCATCATCACCAATACCCATCACTACCACCCACACCCCTCTACACCCATCATTCCCCAGACTCTCCGCCATCCTTCTGTTCCTATCCATGGATTCATCCATCTCCATACCCAGACTCTCCCATCCTGCTATACCTATCCATGTATTCCTCCATCCACAAACTCCCACATCCTTCTATTCCTGTCCATAGATTCCTTCATCTCCATACTCCTTCCATGCTTCAGTTCCTACCCTCCCTTGTACCGTAATTGTGATGCATTGCGGAATCGAATTGTGGACCAGATAATCGTAATAGAATCGGGAGACCAGTGAAGATGCGCACCTCTAATATATATATACACACACGCATTATATATATATATATATATATATATATATATATATTTATATACAGGCGGTCCCCGGGTAACAAACAAGATAGGGTCTGTAGGTTTGTTCATAAGTCGAATTTGTTTGTAAGTCGGAGCAGGTACATTTTTTAAGTGTAGCTTCAGCCAAAACAAATATTTTTAAGCTTTTTGGATAGCATAGGGAAGGGGTAACACTCCTGTAATGTTTGTTTTGCTGTCTATGTTTCTGTTCAGAAGATTTCACCTCACTTCCTGTCCCAATGATAATTGGATTTTGAAAATTCTGGGTTGTTGTGGAAACAAATCTTGGTGATAAAGCTTCAGTGGAGACACCTTTTTCCCATAAGGACTCTTACAGGAGTGAATTTCCCTTTCTAGGGGGAGATTTCCTCTCACTTCCTGTTGTCTCCCTCCGTTTGTAAGTAGGAGTCGTTCATAAGTCGGATGTTCATAACTAGGGGACTGCCTGTATATATATCTATATATATATATATATATATATATAGATATATATAGATATATATATATATATATTTATATAAACTTTTGGAAGACCCCTCGTACTAAACAAATCTTATGTTTTTCCTCAATTTACTGCACTTTCTAGTAAGTTTGAAAAAAAAAAATAGCATTTTATTTAAAAGCATTACTGCTTTACAGGATGTTTTTTTACAAGTGCCACAGACTTTTTCCACAGTACTGTATATGTATCTTTAAAATGTAATTATCAATTGCACTTTGTATGAACACCTGCATTTTAAATTATAGTGACAAAGATGAAACACTATAATCATACATGACAATTTCCAGAGTAACAAATTAATGTTGTTTTGGTCATGACTGAAATTTCAGCTAAGTTCAACAACCAGACCTATGTTCGAGAACCTGACATTGTCCTTTCAAGCCTAGAACTAATATAAGTGACCCTTGGTTCTTGGCTCATACTTACTGTGCCTCACCACTCCCCTTTTTCCAGCACTGCATGCTCCACTTTTAGAAATGGGAATTGTTAACTCAACTGCTAATGCAACTGAGCTTCAGGAGTTTTAGGAGTTTAATGTACAGTTTTATAGGAAGTCCCCCTGAAGTTCCCCTAAATTCTTGTGCAGATCTTGACCTTCTAAAGTGTGGGAAGATATAGACAACTCTTATATAGCAGGCATGTCAAACGCAAAACTGTCAATCGAAACAGTCAGCCAAATTGAGTGTAATTAAACCTGAACCATTAAATACACAGATGAAGTACAAATAACCGCCTCAGGACCGCCCACCGTCAAATGACGGCGGAGCGGTCCTGCTCTCCCAGCGGGTGGACGTCATATGACGTCCTCCCTTTAAGCCGGGATTGCGCGCGATCGGGCGCGCGCATCCCGGCTCTGTCGGTGTCGGCGTGTCCCCAGGACACGCCGCTTCACCGACAGGGGTGAACAGCCATTGGTTATGGCTGTTCACCACGTGATCGGCTGTGACGAAGTCACAGCTGATCACAAACGGCACGCCCGCCGTTCGCACGGCGCATGCGCGCAATCGGGAGCGCGCTGCGCGTGCGTGTCAGTGGCGGCGTGTTCCCGGGGAACACTGCCTGTCACCGACACAGGTATCAGCCGCCGGCCTGCGGCTGATACCTTGTGATCGGCTGTGATCTGCTTCACAGCCGATCACATACAGTGTAAACAGAGCGGTAACTCACTGTTACCAGCTCTTC
>BLSH010480477.1:2466758-2481241 GCA_018402905.1 Glandirana rugosa
AAACTTGTCAAATTCAACTATAGTTTGGAATTTGAATTAATAAGGTTTAGCATGCGTAATTTACAAAGGGAGGGACATAGTGACAGCCTTGTTACAGTCTCATTGAAGGGTAAGGCAACCTTTTCGCTGCGTTAAGTTATGGATCCATAGGTTAATGGTCAGGTGGACAGGCTTGATATAGTTTCTTTGAAAAATCGTCTTGACGTCAGGTAGTTTGTCCTGTATGTGTTCACCCCCTTAAGGGTTTAAAGGACCAAGCCTTCTCGCCGGTATGAGTTTTACTGCCATATAAAGTTCCTACAGATAGATTTGTAGGTGCTAAAGAACGCGGGTGGGAGGCGAATTGGGATAGTTTGAAGTTTATATAGGAGGCGGGGTAATACCGTCATTTTGAGTATGGCCGCTCTTCCGAACCAGGAAATTTGGGAATTCCCCCACTTGTGTATGTCCTGTTTGATGGACTGCAGTTCTGCTAAAAAGTTTCTTTGATATAGTTCGGACAGGTGGACTGGTAATTGGATACCTAGGTATTGAATTGCGTCGCTTTTCCAACGGAATGGGAAGTTACTCTGACATTGTTCCGACAGTGATACAGGGAGGGAAACATTTAATGCGTACGATTTGGAATAATTAAGTTTAAGGTTTGATATCAACTTAAACTGTTCAAAGACCTGCAGGAGGTTGGGAAGGGAGGTTAGGGGGGTAGTAAGAAAGAGTAGAACGTCGTCCGCGAATGCCGCAATTTTATATTCCCGTTCTCGGACCCGGATTCCGGTTATATCAGGGTTGGCTCTTATGCAACGCAGCAAGAGTTCTAGCGTGAGGATATATAGTATGGGTGACAGGGGGCATCCCTGCCTGGTCCCGTTATGTATACGAAAGGCGTTTGACAGGTGTCCGTTCACTTTCACTCTAGCACTGGGGTTCGCATAGAGTGACAAGATAAGCGCCCGCAGGCGAGGTCCGAGTCCTATGGCGTTCAGGACCGCTTCCATGTATTCCCAGGACACTCTGTCAAACGCCTTTTCTGCATCGACCGATAAGAAGAAGCCTTTTTGTTTATGTGTTGTGAGCCAGTAGTGGAGGTTCAACGCCTTTACGGTGTTGTCCCTGGCTTCACGTCCGGGGACAAACCCTACTTGGTCTGGGTGGATCCAAGATGGTACTTGGGCGGATAATCGCGTCGCCAGAATTTTTGCGAATAGTTTGACATCCGCGTTTAGGAGGGATATCGGGCGATAGCTAGAGACATTAGTTGGATCTTTTTCATCCTTCGGGATAACAGCAATGTAGGCCTCTAAGAGGCGTGGGGAGTCGCAGGGAGCAGAGTCTAGGGAATTAAACGCCTTTAGGAAGCGTGGGGAGAGGGTGTCAAGAAATGTCTTATAATAGACTGCCGTGAGGCCGTCAGTCTGGTTTTGTGTTCTTTAGCGCAGTCTGAAGTTCCTCTGGCATCAGGGGTGAGTCTAGAGCTTCCGCTTCATCGGCGTTTAGGGCTGTGGGGCTGTATTTTCGCAGAAATTCCTTGATTATGTCTGGGCGTTTCGAAGTTGCTAACGGGTCATGTTCATTATGTTGTATGTTGTATAAATTTTCATAGAAGGATTGGAATTGCTGAGCTATCGCTTCGTTACTAGAGTGTATTTTGGAGGTTGAGTCGGTTATGTGGTGAACGGTGGTGTTCAGTTTACGCTGCTGCGTTGCTCTGGCTAAGAGTCTACCTGGCTTATTGCCCTGTTCGTAGAATAGGCGGTGAGAGAGGGTTAAGCGTCTGGGCTCCCACTATTGCGTGCAATCTGGTCTTGCCCATTGTACTCCATGGCATACATATCAGGAATTGTTTTTCAACTGTATTTAATGGTGGCTGGGTAATGTCAGTGTCTACAGATGCTTATACTGTTTAGATATCGATGGTCTCTGTATCTAATAGGAGTTTTTTTAGGCCAGTATTTAAAAAAAAATGTACTCTGTAATTTTCCACGTTTTGTCAGTAAAAAAATTTTGGGGGGAGTTTTTGACGGTAGACACGAGATGGCTAGCTTCCTAACAGTGGGCATGGACCAGGAGGATAGAGCTAGGCTTAGACTTGCTTGTTTAGTATACGTTGCTGACATCTAAATAAATGTATACACAAGCTTTACTTTAATGGGGCTTTTAGGGTACATTCAAGAATTAGCACAAACACTGTTCTAAAACTTCACAATTTTATTAATTTCTCATAAAATTAAATATAAAATTAAGATTTGGGTCTGGTCGCTCCATCTATAAGCATTCAGTTATTTACACTGGTTAGCGTTCATAACCATCTTTGATTTTCCCAGGTCTAATATGGCACACCATATAACCTATATTTCACCTATACCACAATATTATGAACATTTTATTATGGATGGTTATATACATGTAATATCGGTGATAAAAAAAAATGATTGAAGTACACAAGTTAATGAAAATGCTTTTCAACAAGTGATGTGCTTTTGTGCAGACATCCAACTTTTGTTTAGCAGTGGGTGGTGATTATTTTAAAGGGGGTTGTCCAGGAACTCCCTAGGGTACCCATGGGGGTCTTTTGCTACAGTGTATATTTGGAGGTGAGGCCCCATGGGGGCGATAGGTTGTCCCTGATCAAGGATGATACATGTGTTGGTGTTCATCCCTATTTTCCTGCTGGTGTAACATCTTTTAGGAGGACGCATGCACCTGCCTTCACTGGCACATATTTGGCCTAGTGAACGTGCCCATGCCAAAACCTGTCTCTGACATCAATAAAATAAATAAGTGATGCAGTTATCACTGGGAAAGGAGGGTACAGATGGCTATAAAAACATTTTTAGAAGCTTAACTATTCCACGCTTCAGCCATGGTAAACCAGGAATGAAGGAGAAAAACCTTGAATCCCTCATAAGATAGAGAAAATCCCTCCCTCCATCCACTCCTTCCAATACCATTTCCCCTCATAAGATGGTACGCTGTAGGAGAGCTGTATCCGGTTTACCATCTGGACATGTTCTGTAGCAACCATTACAATTTGATATGTGGGCTGGAACTGAAATTGAATGTAAAAGTGAAAACTGAAAAGTAAGAAGGAAACTGAAGGTAGCCAACACTGCAAACAAAAGGCAAACACCACAATAGGATAATCTGGAGGCCTACTTGCAGCTCAATGAGCTGCCTGAAGGACCTTACATCCAAAGCCTGCTTGAGCTGAGGCCTGAACATCCACCTGGTATAAAAACTTGGAGAATATGTTAATAAAAGACAAGTTGGCACAACCTTGCAATCTGGGAAACAGATGCCTGATGCTGAAAAGCCCAAGACAAAGTTACTTATTTAATGGAGTGCATCTTGACAGGAAAAGGCAGAACCTAGTCCTTGAGCCTATAAGCTCAAATGATCACCTAGAAACAATGGCACAAGAAGCAGGCTGTCCCCAGTGGGGACGCTGGCAAAGGAGGAAAATCAGTCAGCCTGAAAAATGATGTGGCTGAGAGATAAACTCGAACAGGTTGCACCACATCCAAAATGTAGAAAACCCTCCCTGCAATGATCAATGCCCTGGTAAAGGTGAACGAGACCACCCTGGGAAGAGAATAGAAGAGGCCTTAGGCCTCAAGACAGCCTTTTCCTTGTGTAGGACAAAAAAGATCTCTAAAAGAGATGCTAACTCAATGTGCCTTGCAGTGGTGATGGAAAGGAAGGTGGTCACCTTGTGGGAGCGGACAGAGTAATCGCTACGATAGGTTCAAAAGGCAGTTTTGAAGAACTGACAAAACAGGTTAAAATCCCACTAAGTCATCGGTGGATACACAGAAGTACATAAACATGTTGGAAAAATAATTTTACCAGGGAAGGAGAGGCAAGTGGTGTTTGAAATACAATCCGAGAGCAGAGATCTGATCTTTGAGAGGCTCCTGTCCCTCAGAACGCAGACTTCAGCAGTTTGTTAAAACCAGTAGCTGGACTGTGCCAGTGACAGTGCCATTAAAGCCAGCATCCATGAAGCAGGGTGGCAAGCCAAACCCTGGGACAGAAGACCCAGGTGACCTAGAAGACCCAGGTGACCTGGAAGAGCCAACAGAGTATCCTCCAGGTATCCAATGAAGTCTGGGTATCACATCTGCCTGGGCCAGTTCAGTGTGATTAGCATCAATGGAATACCCTCACTCTTGATCTTGTGAAGCAGACAAGAAAGGCGCTTCAGAGGAGGAAAAGGCGCAGAATCAAATTAATAGATCCCACAGAGTCACTGGAGAATTCACTGCTGTATACAGAGGATTCCTGGCCTTGGATACAAAAACTTACATAGTTTGCTATTGTGTGAAGTAGGAGTTTGCGATACAATTGTTCAAGTTGCAAGCATACCCTTGTGTATGTAGTGATCAGAATTATGTATAAAATAGTGCTGCTCTATAAGTATAGATCAATTATTATACATGCACAAAGTACATATATACAACATTAAAATAATGCCACTGTGCATGTGAATCTACATACAATGTGAACACATTAGTAGTTATCCAAATTGCAAAGTGCATGAATATCAATTCCACTGCGGATATCAAAATCTTCAGTGAAAACCACCAGGATTTCAAAGGGTGTGGGAGTCCCAAATATTTGGGACAACAAATCCCCATATTGCTTGTGATTTTGGATCAATGGTTGCAGGTAGATGCCACAATGGCTTTGACAGTCAACATAACACCAAAGTTCCACTCAAAAAAAAACAACAAAAAAACAAAACACTTTCATAGTGCAGACCATGACATTGTTTTTTCCTTATTTACATGTATGCACTCACATGGATGAACAAAATTGCAGGCTCATCAAAAGTACCAAGCTGCAACCTCCATTCAGGTCTCTGTTAAGAATAAAGCCAAGCCGCATCAAGAGAAAGGATAGCTTACCTATATACATGCACCGTTTAGGAGATATTTACTGTATATGCAGCCAATGACTTCATCGGCGCATACGCTCTGAAGGAAGGGCCATCTGTGCAGTTTCTTCAGAGCCCTGTGCATTAACCGGTGGCTCCCGCACGCATGTGCAGGAGTGACGTCATGCGGCTCCAGTAAATCACACAGCTGAAGTCTGCGGACCCAGAAGGATGATGGATGAATATGGATGTGGCCTCCAGCGGTGAGAATGCATCAGTGGAGGGCTTCGTGTGCAGGTAAGTTTCACATAATGTGCTAGTATGCAATGCATACTAGCATATTATGGCTTTACATTACAGGTCAGGATAATAAAAAAAAGTTAGGCCTGCAGTTTACCTCCTCCAAGTCCCACACACTTTCTCCCGAGTCTGTGGAACTACACAGACTCAGGAGTGTGTGTGACAATGCATTGCCAGCTCCTGCTATCCTTTTCTTTGGTGCAGCTAGGTTGTCAACTGAACTGAAATCTGAGGGGAGGTGGGGGCTTGGTACTTTTGATGAGCCTGTAATCTTGCTCATACATGTGTATGTATACATGTGAAAAAAAAAAAAAAAAATTATATATATATATATATATATATATATATATATATATACACACACACACACACACACACACAGTATCTCACAAAAGTAAGTACACCCCTAACATTTTTGTAAATATATATCTTTCATATGACAACACTGAAGAGATGACACTTTGCTACAATGTAAAGTAGTGAGTGTACAGCTTGTATAACAGTGTAAATTTGTTGTCCCCTCAAAATAACTCAACACACAGCAAATAATGTCTAAACTGCTGGCAACAAAAATCAGTACACCCCTAAGTGAAAATGTCCAAATTGGGCCCTATTAGCCATTTTTCCTCCCCAATGTCATGTGAATCGCTAGTGTTACAAGGTTTTAGGTGTGAATGGGGAGCAGGCGTGTTAAATTTTGGTGTCATCGCTCTCACTCTCTCATACTGGTTACTGGAAGTTCAACATGGCAGCCTGTCCGTGCTCAGACCATATGCCGCAATCTGCATCAAATTGGTCTGCATGGCTGTCGTCCCAGAAGGAAGCCTCTTCTAAAGATGATGCACAAGAAAGCCCGCAAACAGTTTGCTGAAGACAAGCAGACTAAGGACATGGATTATTGGAACTATGTCCTGTGGCCTGATGAGACCAAGATAAACTTATTTGGTTCAGATGGTTTCAAGTGTGTGTGGCAGCCACCAGGTGAGCAGTACAAAGACAAGTGTATCTTGCCTACAGTCAAGCATGGTGGTGGGAGTGTCATGGTCTGGGGCTGCATGAGTGCTGCCGGCACTGGGGAGCTACTGTTCATTGAGGGAACCATGAATGCCAACACGTACTGTGACGTATTGTAGCAGAACATGATCCCTGCCTTTTGGAGACTGGGCCGCAGGGCAGTATTCCAACAGGACAACGACCCCTGCCTTGCTAAAGAAGCTGATGGTAAAGGTCATGGACTGGCTAAGTATGTCTCCAAACCTAAACCCTATTGAGCATCTGTGGGGCATCCTCAAATGGAAGGTGGAGGAGCGCAAAATCTCTAACATCCACCAGCTCTGTGATAGGGTTTACTTCCTCCCCTGCAAAGTAGAAACATAATGGGCTAATATGCATCGCAGAGTAGCCCATTATGTGCCCCTTACCTGCAAACGAAGCCTGCGACGTCCCCTGTGCAGGCAGCGTCCATCTTCATCCCTTCTTCCTTCCGGGGCTGCGACTCCGCGCCGTCACGGCACGATCTCAGTGAAGAAATGGCATGGAGGCAGTTTCTTCACTGCGCATGTGGTGAAATGACATCGGCACATCTAGTACACTGTATATCTCCAAAACCATGCAGGTTTGGGAGATATGCAGGGACCTACAGGTAAGCCTTATTATAGGCTTACCTGTAGGTTAAAGTGGTTGTCACGGGTTGACAACCACTATAAGGCAGTGCTGGAAAATAATGTTGGCCACACAAAATATTGACACTTTGGGCCCAATTTGGACATTTTCAATTAGGGGTGTACTCACTTAAATTGCCAGTGGCTTAGACATTAATGGATGTGTGTTGAGTTATTTTGAGGGGACAGCAAATTTACACTGTTATACAAGCTGCACACTCACTACTTTACATTGTAGCAAAGTGTAATTTCTTCAGTTTTGTCACATGGAGATATAATAAAATATTTACAAAAATGAGAGTGGTGTACTCACTTTTGTGAGATACTGTGTGTGTATATGTATATATATATATATATATATATATATATATATATATATATATATATATATATATATTTATTTTTTTTTTTTCCATTCATTATGGCCTGTACTATGAAGCAGTTTCCTGTTGTTTGAGCAGCGCTTGGATATTGTAGCTTTACACAGTGGTACTGACATTCAGGTTTGTGATTTGGATAGTTACTCCTTATTTGTTCACATTGTATGTGGAGTCACGTGCAGTGTGTTATTTTATTTCTCTGTATTCATTTGTATATGTATATTATTTGATCTATATTTAAAGTGATTGTGAAGGCAGAAGGTTTTTTTTTTTTTTTTTTTTTAAAAAGCCTTCTGTATGCAGCAGCCTCCCTCAGCCCCCCTAATACTTACCCAAGGTCCATCTAGATCCAGAGATGTTGTAGGATTGTTTCGGCTGCCCAGGACTCCCCTCATTGGCTGAGACAGCAGCGCAGCGCTATTGGCTCCTGCTGCTGTCAAAGTCAGTCAGCCAATCAGGAGAGAAAGGGGGTGGGGGCAGACCGCGGCTGTGTGTACCAATGGACACAGGGAGCTGTGGCTCGGTTGCCCCCATAGCAGGCTGCTTGCTGGGCGGGCACTCAACAGGAGGGAGGGGCCAGAAGCAGCGAAGAGGGATTAGAGAAGAGAAGGATTGGGGTGGCTCTGTGCAAATGCACTGCACAGGCCAGGCAAGTATAACAAATGTAGGTATACGTTAAAAAAAAAAAAAAAAAAAAAAAAAAAAGACAAACTTTACAATCACTTTAGCATGCAGCACTATTTTATACATAATTTTTTATCCAGTTTGCTGTTGGATTTCAAAGTCAAGAGGTTCATGTCCGCTTTTCCCACATGTGACAGAGGTCCTGAAACCCCTCTAAGTGAGGAGACCATTCTCTTGAGTACAGATATTGTAGACAGAGGAAGTTTACATGCCAGTTTACCACACCTAGAATGCGCACGGTAGACAGGGCTGGGAAGTTTGGTGAAGATTCACCCAAGCAAGAATCTGGTCAACTTTTGAGTAACAAGACCTCTGGTTCTTCCCAGATGAATTTAATCCAGGTCAGATGTCCTTGTAGTGAAGCGGTCCTGCAGAATAGGAATAACCAAATCGCTTTGTGCTTCAGTATGTTGATCGGGAGATAAGCTTCCTCAGGCAAACAAGTCCCCTGGACCGATCGGGTGTCCAGGACTCCTCCTAGCGCCTCAGGCTGGAATCCACTGAGGGAGGCGCTAAATGAGATGAATACTTGGAGTAGAATACACAGAAGCCCAACAATACAGTAGTGCAGGGCAAGCAGCATGAGTTTCAACTGTTGGGAGACATTACGTATCAATTCAAATTGATCCAGAAGCTCTGGACATATTCAGCTTAAGTGTGTATTTGATTTTTATTCTCCAAGAGTTCCCATAGCCCTAAATATTCTGTTTCCTGAGAAAGACCTCAACAATTTTATCAAGTTGTCAACAATCTCATCTAATAACCATTTTAATGCTTTAACAGTAAAGAACCCTTTCTGCAATCTTAGGTTAAATCTTTTATTCTAACCTCAAATAAGGGCCACATATCCTCTTCAGGAACGTTAAAAAGAGAAAAGTAAACCATTACACAGTTACTAGAGTCACCTTCAAAATATTTGTATATTGTAAACCATCTGTCCTTAGACTAAAGCATGCCATAGATGATTTGATTTTCTTTCTTGCAACCACGGGTTGGGGAAATCCCTCCTGCAGCGCTATTGGGTTCTGCCGGCAGAACACGATTACTGCTATTGGCTATAGTCATCTGTAGTGATCTCATGCCAAAAATCCAACAAACTGGTTGTACTGAAGTCAATCGATGGAACCAGCCTGCCTGTGGGATGAAACCCAGCTGGCCCCTGCTCAGCTGGTTGAAATTGAATCCATTTATGGCTGGCTTAACAGCAGTGTCCAAAACCCTGTAGGCAGCAGTTCAGCCCATACATTTCAGAATTATTTCTGGCCTGTGTTGTTAAAACAATTAAGAAATTTACATTTTCCTCCCTGAAAACAGACAGGCCTATCTGGGGGAGGGGTGGAGTAAAAGAAGATGTGGGGAATAGATGATATTGAAAAGTCCCCTCATTACCTTAAGGAGATATTTGTCCAATGTCCTAGTTAATTATTTGAGACAATGGCAGGAAACCTCCAGCTGAAGCAAAGTTGCTGTTGGCCTGTAATTGGGACACTGATAGGCCATTTAGTTGACCAGTCATGTGCCCTCCTAGAAAAAGAACCCCACAGGTTGTTCAAGGAAAAAAAAAAAAGTCTATTTGCTGCCCTGTTAACTAGCCAGCGACTTGCCTGACAAAGCCAAAGGAACAAATATTTCCAGGAGGAAAACTTTATGTCCCAACTCCTCGACACTATGCAAATAACAGAGTTGTTCTGGTGTGGAGGGAAGGGAGTGGATAAGTTGGCCACAAGCAGGGGCTTCCCCCTGGAATGTCTTGTTTTTAGATGTATCTAGAGTCTTACTCCTGCAGATAGCCATATACCTAGTAGGCGATGATCCATGACGGAGCTGTGTCCTCCAATGAACGAGAAAGAAACAAATATATTTTAAATTTTTTTTGTACAAAGGCTTTTTTTCTCTTGCAGTACTTGTTTGATTGCACAATGCCAGACAAAAACAAGTTAAATTGGATAGTTCTTGATCAAGGTTGATATAAGTAGGTCACATATGAGCAAATAAAAACTATATAAAATAAGCAGTCAGGAATGATATCCATTTGTAACATACCCTGTGATTATTATCTCCGGATAACTCTGTGCGCCAACGCCCCAGTTACCCCCACTGATAGGCCATTCCTGTAATAAAAAAAACAGCTCATACAATCTACCAGTCATTGGGTGTGAACATAATAGAAGTTAAACAAATTGCCAAATTTCTTGCATACCTTTTTACTGTAACCCTGTCGTTTTTGCCGGGCCCCAACAAAATAAAGTGCAGGGATAAGGTCTGAGGGGCAGTCTGCAAAGTACTCACAACATGTTACAGGTGACTCATGTATGCTCAGTGGATAAGGGTTTTCAAATATAGGATATCTGCAGTAAAATAAAAAAAGGCAGCTTTTAAATACACTTGCATAACCCTATCACAAATCTGGGCAATTCAAACTGAGCACTTAAAAATGTACAAATATCTCACAAAGATACAGGCAGTTGAATTTATATGCAGATATGAACTTTTCCTGTAAAAGAGTTTGGCCCTGTTCCTTCCCATTGGTGATGGGTGAATTCACTAACCAATAGGGATGATCAATATGCAGTGAGGGTTCACTTTATCCTATTCTTATATATGTGTTTGACAGATCTTGGTGAATTGATTCACCAGCTTTTTATATATTTTAGCCTGGGTTCACACTGATGTGGTCTGCCGAATCGCTTTCCATTTGTACATGAATCACACCGGATTCCTGTACAAATGACATGCAAATTCAGTGCGGTGCGATTTGACATTATATATGGCTCAATTCGCACCAAAAATCCTTTTTCAAAAGTCCTTTTTTGTGCCCACTGGAATCGGATTGCATGGGTGCTTAGACCCATGCAATGT
Organism: Glandirana rugosa; assembly: GCA_018402905.1. Taxonomy (NCBI): domain Eukaryota; kingdom Metazoa; phylum Chordata; class Amphibia; order Anura; family Ranidae; genus Glandirana; species Glandirana rugosa. The sequence continues at coordinate 2,477,516 of BLSH010480477.1, forward strand.
GATTCCATAGTTGGCACTGCATTCTGCCAGTCGTTTGGGAGGTGTCAACTTTATACTGACACCTGCAGTGGTTTGCAGAGCACAGTGTTAACTGCCTGTGAATCTGATGCGGTTCTTGCACCGCATCAGTATTAACCGGGCCTAAGGGGCTTTGGTGCCTAGACATTTGAACATGAATTTCAAGGTCCACAAGCCTGCCGTGTTCCTTTCAGTGGCTGCATCCTATCTCAAAGAATATAAATTTAATAGGGGAATGATGAGTGAGGCTTTTTTCTTCAGCATAAGGCTTCATGCACACAGGACTTGGAAAAAAAACGTCCAAAAATGTCAGTAGCTTATCAGGGATATTTTCAGCTTTCACCAGAGTTATTTTACCGCCTTTTTCTGCATTTTTAAAGGGCCAGCATTTTTTTTTCCAAATTGGTCTAAAACGTCCAAAAACTTTGGGGATTGACGTTTGAGCGTTTTTGGACGTTTTTAAGCGTTTGAACATTTTTACAGCTGAAAAAAATGTCCAAAAAAACCCTCAGCTCTTGGGTTTTTTTTTTTTTACAGCTCAAAAACATCACTGCTAAAAACAGCTGATAACAGCCTGTGTGCACATGAACACATACGAGAACATGATGGAGGGCTTATTGACTGTAGAAAGAAACGTCTGCAGATGAAAACAGCTGCTGAAAAAGTCAAAAAACATCCTGTGTGCATGAGGCCTTAGAGCGATATGCAGACAGGCACAGCCACAATCGCTGGCATAGAATTCTTATCTATTGGAATGCACCAGAGATACCAGTCAGTGTTCAGGCCTTCAAAATCCTAGGTGGTATATTTGTTTTTTGTCAAAAGTACTGTGTAAGAAAATTTGCATTTTCCATCACAAAGTATACATAGGTATGTGATTGTGAATAACAAAATCTTACCCATTTTGTGCAAGATCTATAACTACTAAATCTTGTTCTAGAAGTACAACAACAGCATAAGGATCCTGGAAATCTGTAAAGCAAATAAAACACATTTAAATCTACAGATATAACATTTTTCAGTGTTACAAAATACCATGATAGCAGTTTGTTTTTCCCAAGCCCCTCTGTAACAGTTTTATTACATGTTGATGGGCAACACAGTGGGGTAGTGGATAGCACTTTTGCCTAGCAGCAAAAGGGTCACTGCTTCGAATCCCAACCATGACACTACCTGTCAGGAGTTTTCATGTTCTACCTGTGCTTGTGTGGGTTTCCTCTGGGTACTCCCGTTTCCTTCCACACTCCAAAGACACGTTGGAAGGCTAATTAGATCCTGTCTAAATTGGCCCTAGTATATGAATGCGAGTTAGGGACCTTAGATTGTAAGCTCCTTGAGGGTAGGGACTGATGCAAATGAATATTTGTGTAAAGTGCTGCGTAAATTGACCACACTATATAAGCACCTGAAATAAATATTGATCATGCCTGTAGGTTTGTGTTATCTTCCAATTGCCAATATCAAGTTTTTCAGCAATGAGTTCAGCTACAGGGATTTGGACAAACAATATTACACTTTCAGGGGGTACTTGCAGTGGTCAGCTTTTATGATCATGGTTTGCCCTAGGATACGAGTGTGCACTGTGCTAGGACTACAGAACACCTCTTCTCCATAAAATAGGGGTTGTTCTGTAGCTCACAGAAGAACTGGCCAGCCCTAATCAAGGGTGTAACACTGCAGAGGTCACAGGAACTTTCAAGAGAACAAATTCTGGCAGCATAAACCAGTATGGTTTCATACATAAACATCTTCTGTTCATTGACAAAGTAAACATTGCTGTCTGATTTCACTACAACAGAATGAGTAGCACTGTAACCCTATATAAACACAAAGTTTATTTAATCTTTTACAACCCCAATTCCATAAAAGTTAGAATGCTGTGTCAAATCTACATAAAAACAGAATGCAATGGTTTGCAAATCTCAAACCCAGATGTTATTCACAATTAAAAATAGAAAATATATCACATGTTTAACTGAGAAAATATACCAATTTAGGAATAAAAAGGTAATTCTGAAACTTATGGCAGCAACATGCCTCAAAAAGGTTGGGAAAGGGCCATGTTTACCATAAAAGTAGCATCCCCTCTTCCTTTAACACTCTGTAAGCATCTGAAAACGGAGGCAACTAGTTGCAGGAGTTTTGGGAGTGGAATGTTGTCACGTTCATGCTTAATATAGGATTCTAACTGCTCAACAGTTCTGGGTCATCTTTATTTCAAGATGAACCAAATATTTTCAACTGGTGAAAGGTCTGGACTGCAGGCAAGCCAGTTAAGCAACCAAACTCTTGTGTGGGGTATGACCCTGCTCAAATCTGACCCAGTACTTCAGATGTAGATATGGCTGAGTATGGCCTCAGCCAGTGCTGCTCCGGCCACACCCCCTGACATGTTTCACCCTACCTGTATATGTCCACAGTTCTGAATTAGTGCCCGACATCTGCTCATTCTTTCGGAATACTGGTAGGGACACCTGTTCTCCACACATGATCACCCGGACTCTTCTACAACAAAAGCCATGCTGTTGATGCAGTATGCCGTTTAGGATTTTCCTTCCGAAAGAAGCAAGGCCTTCCCTGAAAAAAGTGTTGTCTGGATGGGAGCATATGCTGCTCTAAAACCTGGATATATCTTTTAGCTTTGATGGTGCCTTTCAAGATGTGCAAGCTGCCCACCATGCAGGTTTGCTGATAACAAGCCTCGCCTCTTAGTTCTGAGGAAGTAGCACCCATGGTTGCAAAAAAAAAAAAAAAAAGTCAAATCTCCATTTGTCTGACCACAGAACAGTTGTCCACTTTGCAACAAACCATTTTAATTGAGTTCTGGCCCAGAGAAGACCACAGTATTTCTGGATCATGTTCAGATATGGCTGCTTCTTTGCAGCTTAGATAGAGCTTTAAGTTGCATTTTGGATGGCATGGAGAACATGGCTCACAGACCGTGATTTTTTAAAGTATTCGCTAGCCCATGCAGTGATGTTCTCATCATAGAATGACGACAGTTTTTAATGCAGTGCTGTCTTGCAGGCCAGAAGATCACAGGTATCCAATATTGTGTTTCAGCGTTGTCTCTTGCACACAGATTTCTCCAGATTCTCTGAATCTTGATATTATGTACTGTAGATATATTTCAAGGTTTTGCAATTTATTTTACATTGAGGAACATTATTCTGAAACTAACAATTTTTGAATGCACCTTTTTACAAATTGGCAAACCTCTGCTCATCTCTACTTCTAAGACACCGACTCTTTAAGATGCTCTTTTTATACCATATTAAGGACCTGTTACAATTAACTAAATTAGCTGCAAAATATTCTTCCAGCTCTTCCTTGTACTACATACTTTGCTAGCTTTTTGTTACCCTGTCCAATTTTTTTGAGATGTGTTGCTGTCGTCAATTTCAAAGTTACCTTATTATTTCCTTAAAATTACACATTTTCTCAGTTAAAACATTTGAGTATTTTCTATTGGGAATAAAATATGGGTTTATGAGATTTATTTTTTCTGCATTCTGTTTTATGTATATTTTATACAATATCCCAACTTTTTTTGAATTGGGGTGGTACGGCAATACTTTGCCGATGCTATAGCTGGGAACTAAAAGGCAAACCTATTTTTCCCAAATTGTGGATAGAGCAAAGAACAATGTTATGACCCCTGTCTTTTTTGCTATCTGTGTCCCATGGGGGGGGGGGGGGGGGGGGGGG
>BLSH010480477.1:2489007-2503677 GCA_018402905.1 Glandirana rugosa
CGTGGGTGCCACACGACTCCCTGTCCACACCGTGCACATAACCATTATACCGACGGTAAATTTGAGCCGTGAGTACTAACCCCCCCACCCCTGGCACTGTGAAAAGTCCTTACTTTTCACTGATTACCCACAGACCCTGTCCTATAGGGATTATTTGTAATCCAAGGTATATGATAAACAGGTAGTTCAAGGACTTGTATACTTATCAGATCTCCTGTAGATGTTGGCCATCCAGCATGTAGCAATATGCAGTCTTTATCCACGGGGTGCCACCATTGCTGAAATGAAAGCTGTGTACCATCCAGTCCAATGTAACGGTGATGAGCAGGGGGTTCTGCCTGACTGGTTTCACTGGGCTTAACCGGGTGCATCAGAGGCTTGTGGACTCACAGGAGATGTCCCGCCACCATTCATGAGTGCCGAGTTTAAATGGCAGCCATATTACCAATACACGTGCCACACCTGTCCCTCAGCACACCGTGGGTGCATACATCTCTAGACTGCACCGGTCGCAGCTTTTCCACATCATGTCTGGGGCGGGTCCACCCCTGGGAGCTGTGGCTGCGCAAGTCTATTAGAGAATCCAGGACATAGTAAAAAAAATGTTCTAACAAACATGAAATGCTTGAAGCTTTTTACAGATTTAGTGTTAGTCCAAGAAATCCACCCACATTATAAGTGGCTTCAGATTATAGCTGGGAAAGGCATTTTAAAGCCCATTCATGTGTACTAAACTCAAAAAATCAATGCCTAATACAAGATATACAGTAAGTGGGGAAAAAAAATAAATAAAATCTAAGAATGTCATCTCTTCCTGAATTCAACCTCACTTCAAAAAGGGGACAAAAAACTCAGACTGTTGTTGAGTCCAGGGGCTTTTGTGGCCTCCAGTTCACAAATCCAACGAGATTCACTTTGTATCACTCGGTCAAAATGTCCCCTTCTCTTATCCTCTGGTACCACTTCTAGGATCCAGCATATCAAACAGCTGGGGTCCCTATTGTTTTGATGCCAAACGTGTCTGGCCAATGGGGCTTTCAAGTGATGTGTCTCAATTTTGTAAATGTGCTCCCTGGAAGCATTTACGAACCAGCCTGATGGGTTTGCCCACGTAAAACAAGCTACAGGAGCACAAAATGACAAACTACCCACATTGTGCCACAATTGGCCTTTGCCAATCTCTCTCTCTATATATGACCCTGATCAAAAGTTTACATACCCCAGTCCTTAATACTGTGTATTGCCCCCTTTAACATCAATGTTGTTTGTGGATGAGACGCTTTATCATCTCAGATGGTAAAGCTGCTCATTCCTCTTGGAAAAAGCCTCCAGTTCTTGGAAATTCTTGGGCTATCTTACATGAACTGCATGTTTGAGATCTCCCCACCTCTGTTTCATGGGCCTTTTTGACTCCTCTCCAAATGTAACAGTTATGGTTGTGGCCAAAAAGCTCAATTTTGGACTCATCACTCCAAATGACTTTGTTCCAGAAGGTTTGAGGCTTCTCTGTGCTGCTTGGCATATTGTAAGCGGAATACTTTGTGGCATTTGCGTAGTAATGCCTTTCTTCTGGCGACTTGACCATGCAGCCCATCTTTCTTCAAGTGCCTCCTTATGTGCATCTTGAAACGTCCACACCACATTTTCAGAGAGTCCTAAAGTTATTTGTGGGTTTTCCTTTACATCCCAAACAAATTTCCTGGCAGTTGTGGCTGAAATCTTAGTTGGTCTACCTGACCGTGGTTTTGGTTTCAACAGAACCTCTCATTTTCTACTTCTTGATTAGACTTTGAACACTGCTGATTGGCATTCTCAATTCCTTGGATATCTTTTTATATCCCTTTCCTGTTTTATACAGTTCAAGTAGCTTTTCCTGCCGATTCTTTGACAATTCTTTTGCTTTCCCCATGACTCAAACATCAGTGCAGCACTGGATGAAATATGCAAGGGTCTATCAGGAGTCCAGAAACTCATTGACCTTTTATACACACACACAAATTACAAGCAAACAGATCACAGGTGAGGATGGTTACCTTTCATAGCCATTCAAACCCTTTGTGTCAAGTTGTGTGCATGTTATCAGGCCAAAATCACCAGGGTATGTAAACTTTTGATCAGGGTCATTTGGGTAGTTTGTTGTCATTATGATTTAAAAAGAGTAAACACAGTTGATAACAAATGGCTTCAGCCAAACACTAACCATGAGTGAAAGAAAAGTTTTTGTGTTATTCATATTCTCTGAAAAATGGCCAAGAAATCAAATCTGCCAGGGTATGTAAACTTATGAGCACAACTGATAGATATATATATATATATATATATATATATATCTATCTCCTAGACGCCTATGCCATGGTCGTAGCTGTACCCATGATCCCAGTATTTATTTTCTGCAGTTGATGATTGACTTTCCAGTAAAGTGAAACGCTCAAACTAGAAAAGTGCTACATGTAACCAGGATTTCCCATTCATTGGAGGGGGGTTACAAAACTTGCTAGCTGTGGCAACAGAAGTTCAACTTATACAGAGACCTTAACCATGAAGCACAAGTATAGCTGTCTTTCTCAGCTGAATCATTAAATTAGAAAACCCAATTTAACAACTGTTACCAAATTAGTGCAAAGCATAACAAATATAATTCTACATCTGTATCTATACAAATGTTTGTCAATAGAGACTTCAATGTAACTTGTAAAGTGTATTTTTTTTAAATGCATCTGTTATACTTACCTGCTCTATGTAATAGTTTAGCACAGAGCAGCCCCAATCCTCCTCTTCTGAAGTCCCCCACCAGCACTCCTGGCTTATATTCTTGGTGTACCACCATAGGAAGCAATTTCTTTATTGTGGCACACATGCGGGCTGGATCCTGAGCCGCTCTGCCTTTGTCCATAGATTTGTCACAAGATTTGATTGACAGCAGCAAAAGCCAATGGCTCCCACTGCTAATAATCTAAGGGAGAAAGCAGAGAGCCATTCTTCTGGATTGAGTTTGGGTTCAAGTTAAGCATAAGGGGGGGGGGGGCCTGGTGGGGACAGGTTTTTTTTTTTTACCTTAATACAGAGAAAGCACTAAGGGAAAAAACCTTCTGCCATTAGAACCACTTTGTAATAGTTTTCAACTATGTCATGAGAAGGTCTGTCTAAACAATACATTCAGTTTATATTTAATCATGTAGGCCCCTTGAACTACATAGTTCTAATGCCGTCAGAATGTAAAATGCATATTGTCCTACAGCAAGTTCTGCTGTAGGACATTTTTTTTTAACCGTTCAGCCTTAAGAACAGAGTCAGACCTGTGGCCACATAAGTTTTGAAAAAAAGCAGCAATTACTTGTGTGAGCAGTAGATGGCTCTCTTGTACTATGTCATCAAGATGTTTTACTAAACTTTATACAGCACATTTATAAACACTTAGCTGTATTAATATCCAGTGCAGTGTCAGCTCATAAATATATTAAGTTTGCTCGGGTAATACCAGACATTAGCACATGTTAAAACAAGTACTAAATTAATAACCAGAACCTCATTTGGGCCTTCTTTTCAGTTTTTAACAGACTATGAATGACCTTAGGCCTCATACACAAGGGCGTCTGTGAAAAAATAGGCAAAACAAGTCCGACGTTTAGAAAAAAAAATCCGCGTTTTCACCGGCGTTTTGCATCGGCGTTAGTGAGCGTCGGCGTCAATAGGCGTTTTTTTAAAAAAAAATTAGTCCTCTGCTAAAAACGCTGGCGTCAAAAAACGCTTGTTAACGCCGGTACGGCGTTAGCGAGCATTTTGCCGATTGGCGTAAAAATACGCCAAAACGCTACAGCTACAGAACGCGATGGTCACGAGTTATAAAAACAGCTCACCAACGCTGACGCCCTCTAGTGCTCACAAACGCCAGCATTTTTAGAGGGCCATTGAATAACATGGAAAGCTGCAAAAAACGCCTACAAACGCCGGCGTGCAAAACGCCCGTGTGTATGAGGCCTAAACAATCTAAATGCAAGGTCAGGCAGAAAAAACATGGGATTTTTCACATACCTTGCAATACATGGCGATAGAGTTGGTGCAACTGCCAGTAGGCCAACACCGCTAAACGGCTACTCTCTCAGGATGGGCCAAAAATGTCACCTATGAAAATACGGATAGCCATGGCCGACTTACAGATGTCATACTCAAAGCATCCACCTGTGATAGACAACCCTAACCAATGATGAAAGCACCAGCTTGTTTTCTATCCTCTAATGCAGGGATGTGCAATTAGCGGATGTCCAGCTGTTGCAAAACTACAAATCCCATCATACCTCTGCCTCTGGGTGTCATGCTTGGGGCTGTCAGAGTCTTGCTATGCCTCATGGGACTTGTAGTTCTGAAACATCTGGAGGTCCGCTAATTGCATATCCCTGCTCTAATGCATTTACAGCCATTTATCAATTGCAGTATTGAAAGTTTTGAAAACCGAAATAATTCCCAGTTCCTAAAATGTTGCCTGATTGACTGTATATTTAGCTCTGTTCAAGTACAGACCATAGGGCTATGACAGTAGGAAGCTAGCCTTTTTAAAAGCTTGCACAATACACAGCTGAATAGCCTCTCGTTGCATGGGTGCTAAGGTGGTATATCCTAATCTGCTTGCCTAGGTCTTATTTCTGAGATGGCAAAATGTAGTTTGAAGGTTCAAGTTGTCATTTTAATGCCAATTTATGCCATCAGGCTTTCTTATCGAATTGTAATACAAACTTATGTAGCACCCTACCCTAGACAGGTTAAATTTAATGTTTGGCTCTGCTGTACTCAGTGGAGCAGCAATCTATTCTTAGGTCTGGCCAGGTATTCCCAAGCTTGATTGCTCCTGTCTGCCTCTGGAAGAAGCTTCCATAGATCGAATAGGAGGGTCAGCCACTGAAGGAATGAATATTTATCTTAACTCTGTCAGTCCCTGGTAGGGGGTTCCCAGAAGGTGGCTGGGGAGAAGATAAATGTTTGGGGGCTTATTCGGCAGGGTTATTCACTGGGACTGCTGCTCCTGGTAGGCAGCCAGTGCTTTTAAGAGCTGGTGCTAGGCTAAGGGCCCGAAAGGACTTGGATTGAAAGATATCTAAAGACATTTGCTGGAGGGAATCACCTGTGGAAGCTAGACTGGAGAAGGACACTCAATGAGGAGCTAAGTGGATGACAGCCTTTCTACATTGAGTAAGGCCTTTGCCTAGAACTCCAGGTGTGTGTGTTCTTTGGGATAAATACCAGATGTTGCTGCTAGGGACTGCTTGCACAGAGTCTCAGGCTGGGCTCACACTAAAAATGGAGGCGGCTGAGAGCAGGGGTCCAGTGGGTCCCTGTTCTCCATTTCCGAGATGAATCAGGCCTAAATGTTTGCCTGAATTCAGACCTGAAACTAAGCCAAAGACACACAGGAGCCCTGTGCAATCCACTCCACAGCCGCCCCAGAGCGGTCTGTACTGGCTCCACTGAGAGCCGGTCACAATCTCCTGTCATGCGAATTGGATGCGTGGAAACCCACATCCAATTCGCATAAATGTGAACCCAGACTCAGATTACGGCCTATTTCCCTCTACCTCATGTAAAGGCTGCTGCTAGAGAATTTGTTATTGGAAGTCAAAAGTAAGCACATCCCATGGAAATTGCGGACTTTCAAAATATTTAAAAATGCAAACAATATATATTTAAAGTGAAATTCTTGGATGAATTGAATAACCGCTTCTTCCCCTTTCTAACATTTACACAAACTACCCTGTAGAACCGGCATCAGTAAATAGCGGACCTTGGTCCAGATTTGGACTGAGCCACTGTCCCATCCAGACCTGAGACCACTTCCTTTTAGGAGCCACTTCTTTCTCCCTGGCCCTGCCACTGTCATTCTCATGGAAGAGTGGAGAGTGGGAGGCAGGATAGTAATGGACAGAGGTCAGAGGGCACAGCAGCACTGGATGGAGGGAGAAAATGGGATGTGAAATGGAAGAATAATGGAGGCCACGTATGTGTTCTCTCAATGTGAGTTGGGCAATATGAATTCACCCATGTATTAGAGCTGTAAGAAGCCTCAAGTATGCTGAGACGACGGGGAATAGTTGACCCAAGTCTGCAAAACAAATTTGTCAGCTGTTAATTTTTCATTAAGAAGGGTCCCCTGAATTCTAGATTGGACGACCTCATAATTCAAGCTGGGTATTTCCATGGATAGGCAACAGTTTGTTTAGTAACTATGCAGATGTGTGCTATAAGAGCATTGCTGTGTGGAGGAATAGCGCTAACTGCTTTATAGCAGAGGATCCTTACATATATTAATCTAACACCAAATTGAACAGAGTGTAGACCCTAAACCAGAGATGTCTCACCTTTGGACAAGTTCACAACACGTGAAGCATATCTCCCTTTCTGGGCAACTTTAAAAGCACAAAGGATATGATGGGATACAATTAGTGATCCTCTAAAATACTACCAGCTCCAGTGACCTGCCAAATCTCAGACCATTCTGCCATAGACAGAGTATTGTTAAATGAGAAAAGGAGGAAAAGAAGGAGGAATAGGATAAGTAAAAGAGAAAGTAGACAAAAGGGTCAAGAGAGTAAGAAAGGTAGGCAGAAAAATGAGCAGACATATACCAAAGACAGGGAAAGCGCTGGTATGAAATGGGTAAGGAAGGAAGGGTGTATCTCAGTCCCAATTAGTACATACACGACAACTATTTATAGCCCACTGTACTTTTACGAGTCACACCTCAAAAATGTAAAATATAATAAAATGTACTGTTTACAAAAGTGTTTAACTACTTCCTTCCCGGCGTATTGTCATATGACGGCCGCAAGGTGGATCTCCCATCCTGGGCGGGTGTCATATGACGACTTCAGGTTTTAGCCGCGAGTACCCGAGTACCTGTCACCAGCCCATCAGAGTGCCCAAGTACCTATCCGTAGCCCACCAGAGTACCTATCAGCAGCCCATCAAATTACCTGAGTACCTATCTGCAGCCCATCAGATTATCCGAGTACCTGTGACCAGCCCATGCCTCATAAAATATATATTGGGGTGTTTACGTTCCAAAATGGGGTCATTTTGTGGGTAATTCCACTGTCCTGATGCTCCAGGACCTTCAAAAGTGTGATCGGTAGGAATGAAATTATATGTGTACGCTATACTCGTACTCCTTGACCTCTCAGCGGCCTTTGATACTGCTGACCACCTGCTCCTTGTCAAACTCTGTTTCCTTGGCCTCCAAGAGTCTGCTCTATCCTTGTTCTCCTTACTTATCACAGCGCTCCTTCAGTGCTACCTACAACTCTGTCTCCTCCTCTCCATTGCCCCTTTCTGTAGGGGTACCCCAAGTAGGGCTGCAACTAACAATTATTTTCATAATTGATTAGTTGGTCGATTGTTTAGATTAATCGCATAATAACCTTAAAAGTGTGGTGTAGTTAAAAAGTTATAAAAAAAGAATTGAATCTTAAATATCTCTATGCCAGTGTTTCTCAACTCCTTGAGGCGTCTTGAGGACTGGAGTTGAGAAATACTGTTCTCTCCAGTGGTAAATATAAATAACCAACTATATGGTTAGGGAGCAAAATCTCTAATCCACTCTGAGAATAACAGAAGAGATGTACTGTATATAGTATTAAAGGTTGAATCTGGTAAACATCAGACTCAGAGATCAAATTTTTTATTTAAAGAAAAAAAAAAAAATACTGTTTTGCCAATTTTCTGACAGAACTGTAATACATTATATGATGGCCATACAAAAACAATGTCTTCCTTCAAAAAAAAAAAAAAAGTAACTTAACCACTTGCCGACGGCTGATCGGCAAGTGACGGTGACAGACTGGCTCTGTAACTCGAAACGCCGTCATACGACGGCGGCCGCGATACAGAGCCTAGTGAGCGCGCGCGCTCACTGTGTTCGGGGGGGGGGGGGCAGGGAGCGGCGGCTTAGATTGCCGCCGGCTACCCGCCATGCCCCCCCCGGAGTGAAGGAACGGAGGTCCGTGTATGTAAACACGGACCTCCATTCTGTGAAGGGGGAAGGGCGGTGATCACAGCCTTCCTGTACATGAAGGCTGTGACCACTTCCCTTCTCCTGTTAGGGCAGCCCCCATACATTTAGAACACGCCCAGGGAACATAGTTAACCCTTAGAGCGCCCCTGCAGATTAACCCTTTCACTGCCAATGACATTTACACAGTAATCAGTGCATTTTTATAGCACTGATCGCTGTATAAATGCCAATGGTCCCAAAAAAGTGTCAAAACGTTCCGACATGTCCGCCGCAATATCGCAGTACCGCTAAAAATCGCAGATCGCCGCCATTACTAGTAAAAAATAAAAAAAAAATAAAAACCCCAAAAATGAATTCTCATCATCCGTAAATGCGACCACTTTTGCGCAAACCAATCAATAAACGCCGATTGCGATTTTTTTTATTGCAAATGAGGAAGAATATAAATTGGCCAAAAACGGTGAAAAAAAATGTTTTTTTTGTATTTTTTTTTTTGATTTGTACTTTAGCAAAAAGTAAGAAATTTGGGTTTTTTTGCAAAATTGTCGCTCTTCTTTTGTTTATAGCGGCGATCAGAAATGACGCAGAGGGGATCAAATACCACCAAAAGAAAGCTCTATTTGTGGTAAAAAAAGGACGCAAATTTCGTTTGGGTACAGCGTCGCACGACCTCGCAATTGTCAGTTAAAGTGACGAAGCGCCTAATCGCTCCGGTCCTAAAGCTGGAAATCCTTCCGGGGCTGAAGTGGTTAAGAACGCTTGATTTTCTAATTGTTAGTAGGGTAAAATCGAGACAAAAGCGGAGACTGTTTTTTATTTTTTCATGGATATGATCATTTTAAATATAGTGCACAATACTGGTAAAAGTTTACTTTAAATGTAATTGTAATACCTTCTATTACCTCCAGTCTATCAGCCCCCACCTTCTCTGGGTTCAGATTCTGATCTTCCCTGCACAGATGGTCTTTAAATTATTATTTTTTTTAAACAACAAACATGTTATACTTGCCTGCTCTGTGTAATGGTTTTTGCACAGAGCAGCCCGGATCCTCCTCTTCTGAAGTCCCCCACCGACGCTTCTGGTTCCCCTGCCTTCAGATTGCCCCAATAGCAAGCTGCAAAGTATAGTATAGAGTGCCCCTATAGCAAGGTAAAAAAAAAAAAAAAAAAAAAAAAAAAACTTCTGCCTTTAGAACCACTCACTTCCTGCCCAGGACTACATATCCCATGAGGCATTGCTCCTCACACATTCAGGTTCTCAGCCACTTACTGACATATATGGATAGTGTACTGCACTGCATTTCCTGATATGTAAACCAATGACGACTTCTGTATGCAGGCCAACTAATCGGCTGGCCAATTAACCACTTCACCTCTGGAAGGATTTCCCACTGTAGGACCAGAGCACTTATTGCGATTCAGCACTGCTTTTGCTTTAACTGACAATTGCGCGGTCGTGCGACATTGTACCCAAACTAAATTTGCGCCCTTTTTTCCACACAAATAGAGCTTTCTTTTGGTGGTATTTGATCCCCTCTGCGTCATTTTTGATCACCACTATAAACAAAAAAATAGCGACAATTTTGCAAAAAGAAAAAAAAAAAAAATATTTCTTACTTTTTGCTAAAATACAAATCCATAAAAGAATTATTGGGACCAATGACATCTACTGATTACTGTATAAAGGTCATTGGCAGTAAAGGGGTTAACCTACAGGGGGGAGATCTAGGGGTTAACTGTGTTCCCTGGGTGTGTTCTAACTGAGGGGGCTGGGCTACTATGGGCATAAGAGATCTAACTGATCCCAGTGATAGGTATCGGTAGATATCTTGCATGCCCACTGACAGAGCGGGGAACAGCCGTGTTTACATCGGCGGTTGCCCGTTCTCTCTGGCAGGTCCTCGCAGCGGACATCGGGCCCGCACGGGCGGGCACAGTCCTGCAGAGTGTGGCGGGCATGAGATTGTGCCGGCGGCGGTGCGCTCCCGTCTAACTGCGCATGCGCAGATCGCCACTTGTATACGGCGATTCGCGAGACAACGCCACACTGCCACCGTAAATATACAGCACGCGGTCGGCAAGTGGTTAATCGATGAAAATTTTTCATTACCATTTTCATAATTGATTAATTGATCAATTAGTTGTTTTGGCCCTGACCCCAGGGCTCTGTTCTTGGACCCCTTCCCTTCTCCATCTACACCTCCTACCTGGGTCACTTGATAACCACCCACGGCTTCCAATACCACTTATATGCCGATGACACCCAAATATGTCTACTCCTCACCTCACTCCTTCAGTCTTCCTCTCTCGCACTACTAATTTGCTAACGGACATATCGGCATGGATGTCACACCACTAACTTAAACTAAATCTCTCTAAAACCGAGCTAGTAATATTCCCCCCCCCCCCGCCGCCTGTGCCCCCCTCCCTGACTTTTCCATCAAAATCAATAATGCAGCCATCAATCCCTCTCCTCATGCCAGGGTACTTAGGTGCAATCCTAGACTCTGACCTGTCCTTTCAGCCCCAAATTCATTTGCTGTCAAAAGCTTGTAGACTTCACCTCCCTAACATCTTCAACCACTTCCCGACCGCCGTATGCAGAATGACGGCTGGGAAGTGGTTTAGTTATCCTGATTGGACGTCCTCAGGATAACAAGCCGCCGTGCACCCGGGGGGGTGCGCATCGCGGCGATCGGTGATGTGGGAGGTCAGTCTGACCCCCGTAATACCGATCTCGGTAAAGTGCTTCCATCGAAGCACTTTACCATGTGATCAGCTGTGACCAATCACGGCTGGTCACAGTGTAACACAGGAAAGCCGTTTATCGGATTTCCTGTACTCAGGTCTGCAGACCTGAGGAGTGGAGAGCCGATCGGCTGCTCTCCTGACAGGGAGGGTTTGTGCTGATGATTTATCAGAACAGCCCCCCCTCGCATCGCCACACTAGACCACCAAGGAGCTTGCCCAAGGACCACCAACAATGTCCCCACCCAGGACCACCAGGGAGCCGATCTGGACCACCAGGGAGACCACCCTAGACCACCAGGTAAGGGGCATAGTGCCCAATATGAATGCCACTTAGTGCCACCTTTAGATGCCACCCTAGACCACCAGGGAATGGGCCCCTTTCTGTACATATGCCCACCAGTGCCCCTATCAGTGCCCGTCAGTGCCCATCAGTGCCGCTTATCAGTGTCCGTCATCAGTGCCGCTTATCAGTGTCCGTCATCAGTGCCGCTTATCAGTGTCCGTCAGTGCTGCATATCAGTGCCTGTCAGTGTTTCATATCAGTGCCCGTCAGTGCTGCTTATCAGTGCCGCCTAACAATGCTCATCATTGCTGCATATAAGTGCCTCATCATCAGTGCCACCTCATCAGTGCCAATCAGTACTGCCAGATCAGTGCCAGTCATTGTAGCCTCATCAGTGATGGAGAGAATTTACTTATTAAAGTTTTGTGACAGAAATAGAGAATTTTTTTTTTCAAAATTTTCGGTATTTTTTTTATTAATAGCGCAAAAAATAAAAAACGCAGAGGTGATCCAATACCACAAAAAGAAAGCTCTATTTGTGGGAGCAAAATGATAAAAACTTTGTTTAGGTACGTCACACGACCGCGCAATTCTCATTCAAATGGTCTGGTAGGAAAGTGTTCTAAGTGCATAATATTGAAGTGGTTAAAATATGCCCCTTTCTAACAAATGAAACCACCAAGCTCCTCATTCACTCCCTTGTTATCTCTCGCCTTGACTATTGCAACTCACTTCTCATTGGCCTACCTCTCCATAGGCTATCCCCTCTTCAGTCTATCATGAATGCTGCTGCCAGACTTATCCACCTTACCAACCGCTCAGTGTCTGCCACCCCTCTCCACCAATCCCCTACATTGGCTCCCAATCGCCCAGCGAATAAAATTCAAACAATACTAACCACAACATACAAAGCCATCCACAACTCTGGCCCGAGCTACATCACTAATCTTGTCTCTAAATATCACCCAAACCGTCCTCTCCGCTCCTCTCAAGACCTCCTACTCTCAAGCTCCCTTGTCACCTCCTCCCATACTCATCTCCAGGATTTCTCCAGAGCCTCTCCCATCCTCTGAAACTCTCTACCTCAAACTGTCTGGATAGATTCTACTCTTGCTGCCGTCAGTCGATCCCTGAAAACACATTTCTTCAGGGAAACCTATCACACCTCCAACCAATCTTTTACCACTGCCATCAGCTCACTACCCACAGTTACAACCTTTTGTACCACCCGCCACCCCCCCCCCCCCATTAGATTGTAAGCTCTTCTGAGCAGGGCCCTCTTAATTATTTTGTATTCTATTGTATTGTACCTGTATCATCCCCCTTTTATATTGTAAAGCGCTGCATAAACTGTTGGCGCTATATAAATCCTATATAATAATAATGTAATTTATGCTTCTAGAACACCTGAAGGTACTACTTCAATGTTAGACCTCTCTCTGTGGCCAGGCTATGTAAAAGTCGCACACATGTGGTATCGCCATACTCGGGACGAGTAACAGAATATATTTTGGGAGTTGATTTTTGCTATGTACATGCTATGTGTTAGAAATATCTTATAAATTCACCACTTTGTGTAAAAATAAGAGTTTTCATTTTCTTTCCACGTTTTTTTGAAGACTTGTGGAATCATTCAGAAGACTCAATGCCTCAGAATATACATCGGGGTGTTTGCTTTCCAAAATGGGGTGATTTTGTGGGTAATTCCATTGTCTTGGTGCTCCAGGGCCTTCAAAAGTGTAACAGGTTGTTAGGAAATTAGATGTGTAATTTATGCTCCTAGAACGCCTGATGGTGTTCCCTACATGTTGTACCTCTCTAAGTGGGCAGGCTGTGAAAAAGTCGCACACATGTGGTATCGCTATACTTGGGAGGAGTAGCAGAATGTATTTTGGGGTGTAATTGGATGTATATGTGTGTGTGAGGAATAATTTATAACAATTTTAAGTAAAAAAAAATAAAATAAAATCTTCATTTTCTCATCAATTGTGGGAAGAAAATACAACTTCAAAAAAACTTGCCATGCCTCTTACTAAATACCTTGGAATGTCTACTTTTTAAAAAGAGGTCATTTGGGGGGTATTTGTACTTTCCTGACATTTCAGGGCCTCAAGAAATGATAGGCCGTCAGTGCATTAGGTGTAATCAATTTTCAATGATTGGCACCATAGCTTGTAGACCAATTTATACACAGACCAGATAATAAACGAATTTGGGTAATTTTTACTAAAGATATGTAGCAGTATACATTTTGGCCCAAATTTATTAACAAAAATTACTTCTTTACAAAATGTTATCATAGAAACTAAAAAATAAAAAAAAAAAATTTCAAAAAATTGTTCTTTTTTCACGTCTGTCGCAAAAAATAAAAAACCCAGAGGTGATTAAATACAACCAAAGGAAAGCTCTATTTTTGTGAAAAAAATAAATAAAAAATGTTTGGGTACAGTGTTGCATGACTCAGTAATTGTCAAAGTGTAAGGGCACTGAAAGCTGAAGATTGGTCTGTGCAGGAAGGGGGTATAAGTGCCCTGTATTGAAGTAGTTAACATACATTTAAAACACAAACTGTCATACATACAGTGCCTTGCGAAAGTATTCGGCCCCCTTTGAACTTTGCAACCTTTTGCCACATTTCAGCCTTCAAACATAAAGATATAAAACTGTAATTTTTTGTGAAGAATCAAGTGGAATGAAATTTATTGGATATTTCAAACTTTTTAAACAAATAAACTGAAAAATTGGGCGTGCAAAATTATTCAGCCCCCTTAAGTTAATACTTTGTAGTGCCACCTTTTGCTGCTTTTACAGCTGTAAGTCGCTTGGGGTATGTCTCTATCAGTTTTGCACATCGAGAGACTGAAATTTTTGCCCATTCCTCCTTGCAAAACAGCTCGAGCTCAGTGAGGTTGGATGGAGAGCATTTGTGAACAGCAGTTTTCAGTGCTTTCCACAGATTCTCGATTGGATTCAGGTCTGGACTTTGACTTGGCCATTCTAACACCTGGATATGTTTATTTGTGAACCATTCCATTGTAGATTTTGCTTTATGTTTTGGATCATTGTCTTGTTGGAAGACAAATCTCCGTCCCAGTCTCAGGTCTTTTGCAGACTCCATCAGGTTTCCTTCCAGAATGGTCCTGTATTTGGCTCCATCCATCTTCCCATCAATTTTAACCATCTTCCCTGTCCCTGCTGAAGAAAAGCAGGCCCAAACCATGATGCTGCCACCACCATGTTTGACAGTGGGGATGGTGTGTTCAGGGTGATGAGCTGTGTTGCTTTTACACCAAACATAACGTTTTGCATTGTTGCCAAAAAGTTCGATTTTGGTTTCATCTGACCAGAGCACCTTCTTCCACATGTTTGGTGTGTCTCCCAGGTGGCTTGTGGCAAACTTTAAACAACACTTTTTATGGATATCTTTAAGAAATGGCTTTCTTCTTGCCACTCTTCCATAAAGGCCAGATTTGTGCAGTATACGACTGATTGTTGTCCTATGGACAGAGTCTCCCAGCTCAGCTGTAGATCTCTGAAGTTCATTCAGAGTGATCATGGGCCTCTTGGCTGCATCTCTGATCAGTCTTCTCCTTGTATGAGCTGAAATTTTAGAGGGACGGCCAGGTCCTGGTAGATT
>BLSH010480477.1:2509771-2521148 GCA_018402905.1 Glandirana rugosa
GTGTCTACGTACCCACTGTCTACCCACTCGTAACTACCCACTCGTGCATGCGTACCCACTTCCTACCCACCATCCATGCTCACCCATCTGTCACCCATGCATCTGTGTTCACCCATCCATCACCCATGCATCCGTGCTCACCCATCCGTCACCCATGCATCCGTGCTCACTCATCCATCACCCAAGCTCCCCCATCCGTTCTCACTCATCTGTCACCCATGCATCCATGCTCCCCCATCCGTGCTCACTCACCTGTCACCCATGCATCCATGCTCCCCCATCCGTGCTCACTCACCTGTCACCCATGCATCCATGCTCACCCATCCGTGCTCACTCATCCATCACCCATGCATCCGTGCTCACTCATCCATCACCCATGCATCCGTGCTCACCCATCCAGCCATGCTCACCCATGCATCCGTGCTCACCAATCCAATCGTGCTCATCCGTGTTCACCCATGCATCCGTGTTCACCCATGCATCCGTGTTCACCCATGCATCCATGCTCCGCCATCCATCCATGCTCACCCATCCATCCAACCATGCTCACCCATGCATTCGCGCTCACCCATGCATCCATGCTCAGCCATGCATGCGTGCTCAGTCATCCCCATCTATGGCTTATTCACCCCCATTCATGCTCATTTATGCCTCATTCATGCTCATCCATACCACATCAGTTTTCATCCATGACATAATAAATCGTTCAGGGGATGTTAACCTAGCGTCCCATGTAAATGGAGCCTTACCCAGAACCATCACAAGAGTGATGATGGATATATTTTCTGAAGAGAAACTTTCAGAGCCCGAACTACATTAAGGCTATCTTACCACCTTAGGTAGGAAGTAGTTCCGGGTCTCATCTTGACCAATACCAGGAAGGATTCTTTAGAGGGTAAGACATCAAAAGCTCAGATACTCAAATGATGGCACCAAGAAATGCTGCCTTGTGGGTGAGTGGAAAGGGGAGTATTGCAGACAGCTTCAAGAAAGGTTTGCAAAGTGCAAACAGAACCAATTTCAGATCCAAGAAGCAAACAGGGAAAAACACACAGGAGACACTATGGACAAAAGGTCTTGAAAAAATGGTAAGTCAGTGGTCTCTGGAACAAGATTGCAAATGCAAAGGATCTGACCCTTCTTGGTGTTCTGGGTCAAAAACTGGTTCAGACCAAATTATTATAATTCAGGGTTTATATAATTGGGCAGTGTTTTCCAAAGTAAAGGAAGACAGAATTGTTACAATTCAACACAAGAGGATTAGAACCCTGCTCCTGAGAGCTTCCAATTCAAATGGGAGGGTGGGTCAAAAGGCAAGCATTATGAGGGATGAATTGATGGAGAATGTAAAAGTTCAGTTTTTAGGTGGAGGCAGGACAGGCTACCTTAAAGAGATGCATTTTCAGGGATCATCTAAGGACAGAAAGGAGAAGGCGACAGCAGAGTAGGACGCAGACCCATCAGTAAATAGGCAAGGATTCTTCCCACTCAGAATTTCCTGAGGTGAACTCCGCTCACTTCACATCATGCAAAATATGCCCTTCACATACACTGATAAATCTTGCGGGAAAGGAACTCCCTAGTTTTAAGCATCAGGGTAATAACAGATTCAGAGATGCCTCTGTTCCACAGAACCTGGGCCTCAGCCATGCAATTAAAGCCGAGTATAAAGCAGTATGGTAAACTGGAAGATTTCGATAAAACTTGAAGAGCAAAACAAAAAGGGTCCTCAAGGAGTCTTACCAGGTCAGATGGCCACATTTGCCTCTTTTTTGAATTTGAAGTTTCTCCTGGGGAAGGAAAACTCAGGCTTGAGTGGTGTCTAGGAGTAGGCCTATATATTCCAAGCACCGAGTCTGTTCCACTGCTGATTTCTGAAGGTTCGGTATTTCTCAGCTTCATTTCTCCGCAAAGAAAGATTGTGTGGTCAGTGTTATCTGAGCGGACAGTTCCCTCAGTCATCTACATATCCCACAATGGGAGTGCCCTGAAAGCACAGTAAAACTAGTACAGGGGCCAGCACACTGGTTGACACCCAAGGTACAGAAGGCAGGGCCATAAACTAAGTACAAAGGAACCATACCAAAGCTGATGAGATGGAAACATGGGCACCATGCAGGCATGCATCCTTGATGTCCGCAGATTACAAAGTCTGATGGTAGAAGGTTATGACAGACCTGGTGGATTCCATGTAAAATGGCTGGGCCTAAATCAAGATATTTTGGGCTTTGAGATCCAAGATGTGGTGTATGACCTTTTCTGGGCTTGGAAATAGGTTGGAGTAGAACCCCAGAAACTGTTCCACCACAGGAACTGGGGCAATAACACTGTTCCAGACAACCGACAGGGCTGCAATAAGATCAGTTAATCTGTGTGGTAAAAAATGGAAATGATGGATTAGGGGGTCTGGGAGTGCAATTCCAGTTTGTATCCTTTGGAAACCACCTCCTGCACACATGCATCTAAGAAGCAGGCTGTCCAGGCATCCACAAAGGTTAATAAGCTCCCCACTTTGGAAAGTGGGGGCAAACCATCATGCTGAAGACAACTTGTCTGAGGGTAGGGTTTGAGAGACTGTAATTTCAAGGTTTGTGGACTGGGAGCCAGGCTTGGCATTTGAGTGCATGGAAAAACAAAAGGACTGTTCTTGGCCTCCAAGAGAGTGGGTCTTACCAGACTGAGGAAGAGTACTTCTGCCACCTGTGATATCCTTGAAGATGGCGTCCAGAGCTATCACGGACCGACATTGTCCCTCGAAGTTCATGCAGATCGCTTTTTAGTCAAAGGCTCTGTGGGCCAACACTTTAGCCTCCTCAAGTTTACTGACAGGAAACATATGGGAAATGAGAGGAAGATGATCAATCCATCCAGGTTATAGTTCATGGCTGCAGGCATGAGCTTTAAATGCCCTACAACCAAGGGGTTAATTGCAATAGTAATCAGATCCTTTTTAACAACCTTGGATAAGTCAGGCAGGGTTTGGCAGATCAAGCACACAGCTAAGCCAGGTTACAACACAGGACCTGCAAATGAGAACAGGGCGCCAGGTGCTTATAAGTGGGGACGATACAGGCTGTATTAGGACTGGATCCTGCCAGATGAAAACAACATCCTCCTGACTAATGGGCACTTGGCACGCAAGGGAGGACTTTGATATAGAGATCAGAGTATTGCAGGGATCACCCACCTTTAACATTTCATTTGCTTCTCTCTGACCTTGATTGTGATGTTATGGCAGCCATTTGAAAGGGAAACATACCAATTCATGAGAAAAACTATTTTATATTTATTTTTTTCACACGTTGGCATTATGTCTGTAAACAGAATGGAGACTTACAGCAGTGTTCCCATAAGGAGGGGGGGGGGGGCAAAAGGTCGCATGCAGGAGATTGGGAAGGGGTTTGCAGCTTTAGTAGCATTATTAGTTGGAGAGCAAGCAAAGGGATTTTTCCGGAAAGAAAAAGGTTGTTCATTTGATTATTGAGGCTCTTGCAACATTATATGTCAAGTATGCTTTGAGTATTTGTACACTTTTTGGCAATCCAAGCATAAAAAATAAACAGGGACTGTCTTTTGGACGTATTAATGTCCATCATGTTAAAGCTTACAATCTAATAAAAAAAAAAAAAAAAAATAGGCACATTTACATGCACTCAAGAGCTTAGCATAGACCTGTCGTGGTGATAATGTAGGTAAGGCTTTATCTTGTCAAAAACAAATTGTATTCTACACAGTGTAAGATAAATCTGCCAAACACAGATTTGGAAAAGCATTCTGAGGCTTGCCAACTCCAGCTATTCACAAATTTATATATTAGTGATGGTGGTCCATTGCATCCAATATTCTTCCTCAATACATAGGCAGCTCTATTTAATGTGAGCCAATAATTACTGGTTGTCAAGCAGTCTAATATCGATTTTCAAAAACCTCAATAAAAAGAACTGCTCGGACATTAGTGCATTAGGAAAAGTCTAAAGAAAAAACAAGAATGGGACAAAATCAAAAATGAGACCACCAAGAATGAGACATGCAAAGCAACTTTTGGAGGGGGCAGCAACAAAAAAAGCTCATGATCCAAAGCACACAAGGTCATCTGTAAAACATGGTGGAGGCACAGGGTGATGGCATGGGCATGCACGGCTTCCAGTGGCACTGATGTTTAGCGATATACTGTCAGCCCAGACTCAGCCAAATGCAGCAAAGTTGTGGATGGTGCTTCACAGTATAAATGGACAATGATCCAAAACACACTACAATAGCAACCAGGGAGCTTTTGAAGGGAAAGAAGTGGAATATAATGCAATGCCCGAGTCAATCACCCAATCGAGCATGCAGTTCACTTGCTGAAGGCAAAACTAAAAGGCAGAAAGACCCACAAAAGAACAACTGAAGACAGCTGCAGTTAGAGCCTGGCAAAGCATCAGAAAGGAGAAAACCCAGTCTGTGGTACGGTCCACAAGTTCCAGACTTTAGACAGTCATTGCCAGTAAAGGATTCTCAACAAAATATTAAAAAACAACATTTTATTTATGATTGCATTAATTTGTCCAATTACATTTGAGCCCCTGAAAATAGGAGGGGGAGGGGGGTACTGTATATATAAATAGTTTCAGGTCCTAAAATTTGTACTTAATTATGTTCAACTCCTTGAATTAAAGCTGAAAATCTGCACTTCAAATTAATTTGGATTGTTTCATTTAAATTTTATTCTGGTGGCATACAGAGCGAAAAGTATGAAAATTGTGTCTGTGTCCAAATACATATGGACCTAACTAATTATAGCCAAGTATTCTTTAACCACCTTTTTATTTACTGAAGAGGTTTATGCATAGATTACAAAAAAAAAAACAAAAACGTTTTTTTTTCCTACATAGCAGTTTTCAAAGTATCATAACTATATAAAGCGACCCGGTCTCTTATATGAGAAGGCCACCCTGTAAAAAAGCCAATGTTGTAGTTACCTTTCAGGTGGCACATTTCTTGAAAATGCTATGGATTCACTGCTTCCTTGGCCGCTGCATGCATTCCATGCTTCTGGATTTGGAAATACCTGCTCATCACAACACATGCAATGGTTGCTCATGCCAGATCGTACCAACAGGACATACAAATCACTGGCAGGCCTGGTGGCTGTGACAGTCACTTTAAGGGTCCACTCACGCCTATTTTTAATGCACAATAAATAATGTGCACAGATTAACGATCCTTTTAATAGGTGGAAGTTGTCTGTGTGACATGCACTGTCCCAAAAAAGTTCGTCCATTACTTGAGCATTAACATATAGCTAAGGACCAATTGGTGAAAGGCAGCATGTGAAAACAATCGCTAAAGATACTTGTCAACATGGCCATTTGTCCTAGGGCAATTTTTAAGAGACTGAAAATCTGCGTCTCCTCCTTGTTCCCACCAGGGTTCAGGCTAGAAAATCTGGCTGCCAGATACATCAGGCATCCAGCACATAGTCCAGATGTTGATCATATTGCTTTTGAGGTTTCTATACAGTGCTTCAGAGGTGCATTTGTAGCAGATCAACGTAAGCAGTGCTTCTGCATTGGGTTTCTGGACAGCAGTAAATCACTACTATAGCGACTCATCACCTACCCAAAGTGATCTGTTGCTGCACAGCTGCATGGAGTGTCTGGATGAGGGCTCCACTGACCAGAACACTCATTGAGGAAAAAAAAAAAAAAAGTAGGTAAAAAAATATGAAATGCTCATGTCAGTGAATACAATGTACAATAGATTTGTAGCGATCACAATGTAAGATGGATTTTGTAGCGACCTTTGAAAACATCAAGTTATGCTAATTTGGACCCTCGCCAATGCAACCCAATCTTACCTTGCCATTATACTAACTCAAACTATTTTTTTTTTACCCTGTATGCATTGCAAAGTAGTATAAAAAGGGAACTAAAGGTCTCCTTAAGTGGATGTAAACCTGATTCATGAAATTTGAGCTGGGCACATCTATCTGTGTTTTCTTATCTCTCGTCATAGCCCAGTCCTGTGGCTTTCTCCTGCTCCGTAGCCTTTAATCAGCCTGATAACTTCTGACAAGTTCTCCAAGACGGGATATAAAAGCAGCTTGAAATTTGTGTTGTGGGAGGTTGCTATAGATTAGCAGACAGCTTGTCTTGTCAGAGCACAGCTCTGCACATTACTTCCTTCGCTAATGTGGAGCGGGGTTGTGTGCCTTTCCTCCAACCAGCTGTCTTTGCTGTATGCCAATAATCCACTCCCAGTGCTGAACAGGAAGAGAAAAATCTCTAATATGATCTGCACTTTCTAAAGGCAATATACAGCTGAAGACCGCAGATATACATGTAAAACTTGTGTAGGAAGATATGTTTAATCTCTGTGTATCTGAGGCTGTTCACTTCAACGATTATATGTGAGGGTTTACATCCAACTTAAATAAAATACATATGTTCACTTTGAGCTTTACCATTCTGCCATGTCACATAAAATTTGCACCAATGTATTTTTGTAATCTGCAAACTATATCTTGGGGTAAAGATATGTGGTTGTGTAAACTGTGTTAATATTGCGGTGGGGAAAAAGGGGCAGAAAATGCAAGGTTTTATTTTTTGCAACATTCAATAAAATTCTCCTGTGCTACCTTCTAGTGCTTTATACAACTAACTGGTTCACACTAAATGTGTTTCTTACATTAATACATCAGATATATATATAGATACTACAGTGAAGCTTAGCAAATAATAAACATAAAAATATATCACCTTTGTTCATAAACTGAAGCCATAAAACAATTATGTGCTCTATTTAATCTCTTTCAAAAAAAAATTAAACCTTAAAAAAAAACTAAACAAGGCCAAATCATGTTGCAAAAAATGCTGCAAATTAATCCACACTATAAAATGAAAATCAACTGCTGCTTACATCAGCCTTCACCATGTGATTACCAGTCACCAGTGTGCTCTCGCCTTCTTAAAATGACTTATAAAAAGGTCATAAAACCCTTTTTCCCCATCTATTGGGGATAAGTAGTACCAACCATTCTTTTCAACTCTTCTTCTCTCCTACTCCTAAGGTGTATCGCTCAGGAAAAAAAAAAAGCACACAGAGCTCAGTGCTTTTCAGAATATAAAATTTATTAAAAACATAGAATCGTACACACTTACACGTAATAGTGAACGACAACGCATAGTGCACATAAGTAAAGAACGTTTGTTTCCTTGTAAAATCTACCAGGTATCAGAGTACATGCCCATCCCTCTATTATAAAATAGCCTTGCAATTTCACTTTCTTGATTTTTTTTTTTTTTATCACTTGTAGTCCTATTACAAGGAATGTAAACATCCCTTGTAATAGGAATAGTGCGTGATAGGTCCTCTTTATGGAGAGAAGTGGGGTCTAGAAGACCCCACATTTTTCCTTCAGGCTGGAAAGATCGAGATTAAAAAAAAAAAAAAAAAAAAAAAAAAAAAAAGGTCTCGGCCTCCGAGGATCATAGAGATGACTGGGGACCATCTAGTCACCTGAAATCTCTATGGCAAAAATCTGGAGGCGATCGATTTATTTTCCGTCTCGCCAATCGTACGGGCAAGCTGGGAGAAGCACCTGAGGGCGGCGGGAGGGGGGGGGGTAGATGGGACGCCCCTCTCCGCCGCTTATAAGAATGACTGAACTGCCAGTATGATTGTTCTTACGGTGCATAGAATGGTCAGCTGTAAAAGATGCTGCAGGCATCATTAAGACATCCCCACTCAGTCCAGGATGTCATGACGTCCTTGGGCTGTAAGTGGTTAAAATTGAAATGAAAGGCAAAAAGTGTGCAGCTGTAAAAAAAAAAAAAAAAAAAAAAACCCCCCCCTTTTTTATATGTGATCACATTCCCTCTGTTCTCAGATGCATAAGAACTGGGGAAAGATAAGTAACAGCACACTGAACTTTCCAATGAATGGCAATGCAGGGGGGTGTGTGTCAGGGCAAGTTATCATCAGAAAAGAGCACACTAAGTTCCCAGCATAGCTAGAGAGGTGACTATGGTATGCTCTCCTTAGTGTGGTCAGTTTCTAATAGAAATGAATAGAGACTGGCAGGAACACAATTTCACACAAAGAAAGCAATACAAAGAGAACAGGATACCTTTCATAAAAGTACACGGCACAGCAAGCACATATCAAGAATGTGAAATGCTGGGGTAACAAATACTTTAAAAGTATATTTAGGCATTTTGTCTTTTAGCGTGGTCTCGATTTTTCCAAAGATCATAGCCTGTGCTATTCTATTTTTAGTCTGCGCGAGACAAAGTTTAGAGGTCTTCAAGGCTGTTGCAACCATCTGCATAGCTGCTGTGGTAATCTACAAAAGTAGTTCAAACTGTATTTTCCAGTTCCACTGTATTTTTATCAAGCAGAGCTACTTTAAGTTCTGAGGAGAGAGGTTTACAGAAAAATGTGGACAGCATCTGAAATACTTAAGCCTAATAGATCTAATCAAAGGGCACATCAAATAGGGAAATGCGTGCCCACTGTATGTCACTACAGACTTGTAAACAGGCTGAAGAATAATTTGGCACAAATTTGGCTATATGAGCTGGAATCAAATGCCATCATTAGAGCACTTTGAATGAGGTTTTCAAGGCCGCTACATTTTGTGATCCAGACTTCGTGGTCTGCCATGCCATCATTAGAGCACTTTGAATGAGGTTTCCAAGGCCGCTACATTTTGTGATCCAGACTTCGTGGTCTGCCAGATATCTGTCCATATTTTTGGTTCCAGATGTCACTGAGGTTAGTCTTCACTTATGCGAGTAAGGAGGTGGGTTTAGAGTAAAATATGGTTAGCATGTGAAGCCCACTGAGTAGAAGTCTTCAGTACAAATATGTTCAAACATGGATAGCTGGTCATAGAGGACCTGATCTGAGAAAACGTGTTTAACAAATACGTACTGGAGGACCATCGTTGGAAGATCAGAAGATTCAAGCGTAGTGAATGTCATAAACCCATTGGGGTCCGCTAGACAAAGGATACGCATGAGGCCCAGCGTCAACCAGGCTGCAAATGGGCATGGGGAGACCAATGGGGTAAAATGACAGGTGGTGAAGAAATTATAGTAGATGACAGCATCGGGAAAGCAAATTAGGTTGGTATTTCAAACAAGCCTACAGTCGTAAAGAATGAGATGTAATAAGATTAGGGGTTATCACTCCCTCAGCAGGTTTAAGCCACAAGAGGTTCTGATAATCATAATCTGACACCTCTAGACAAATTTGAATTCTCACTGAATTTAGAACATGAAAATGAATACACCATGCCAGTTTTGTATATCATTTGTTCAAGTATATGATCCTTATCTATAGGCACAATCTGAAATAAGATCTAAAGGTTGCCTTTCAAATATGTTTAAAAAGCTAAGGATTTCCATGGGGTGTACTTTACTGGACTGTATGAAAATCAGAGCAAAGGAATAACACGCTGGCGTTTCCCATAGAAACAAGTCAGATTTAGTTTAGTTTCATTCTCTAACCAGCATGTCAATGTTATAGAGAAAAGAATTGGGTGCTCGCCTGTAATCTATGTAGGTTGCTAGTGTCCGTAGGCTTTTGTTTGCACCAGAACTCCCCCTTTCCCCATATAAATGAATGAGAATGCAAAAGCAGCTTGACCCAAGATAATGCAGCAGTAGGATAAATCCAAGTCAGAAAGCGTTAAAGTGTATCCATCAATGAGCAGTAAATAAGGTTCAACATACATGTTCCAATCTGACCATACCATCCTTTTACAATCAACTATGTAATTGGAAGACATACCTAAACTATCCAATCAGTCAGTATCCAACAAGGCAGAACGCACCATTTATAAAAGAAAACGACATTACTAATTTCTCTTCACAGACTTACCATTAGGATAGGGTGTTTCACAAAGTGTAAGAAAATCCACAATTCGATAATCCATTTCTAAGACAGCTGTGCTTTTTCCATGCATGACGGTTAGACAGGGTCTTCTTCCAACTGTGTCATAGGACAGGCCACCTGATAGGATAATAAAGGGTTCCCTGAAAAAAAAAGTCAGATATAATGGTTAAAACAATTTGTGACAACATACAAAATGTTCTAAGCTCTCTCTAGATCCATCTATACACACATATACACATTAACATTTAATGTTTTCTAGATGTTAAAGACTGACAATCTTATTTTGAATGTAGAAACATTGTAATTGCATGAGATTATGCCTGATTTGTACTTCCAGTTGGAGCTCCTTCAGTTTCATTTAACTGGAATAAGGTTTGGAGAAGGCTTAGAATTCAATAGAGGGAATACATGTTCCTCCGGCACTGGATAAATCATGGAATACCTTTATGCACCTGTTCACCCTGGGATGTACAGTACAACGCGGTGCTTTACCTGTGTGGTCAGTTGTGAGTAGAAGGTCTGGGATGGGGCAGTGAGATGCAAGTTTTTTTCCACCATTTTTTTTCAATTGTTTCTTCACAACACAGCTTGGTTGTGGTATGTATAAATGGACAGTACACAAAGTCTTCAGCTGAGCTCTGGTGTGTTGCAGAAAAATGCAAACTGTATGCATTTTTTTGCTCGGGGCCAAGAGGCTCAGTTTTAGAGAGAACAGGCCTCAATTTTTTTGCTAGGTGCCGTTACAGTAATTGGTTTTGATCCAATGAAGGAAAATGCTAGTCACAACACCCAGTGTGAATGAGCCCTGAAGAATGTCAAAATTAAGAGTTGAAGCCCAAACTCCTAACATTTTATTGCAGATTTTTCGTCACTTACGGTCTACTAGATAGTAACAAGGCAGAACCTCAACTCAGGGAAAGTCTCCCTACTTCCTCCTGTCCATTCAACAGGTGATAACCAGAACAGCAAGTGAGGGGAATCTCACCAATGAATACATTTTCCAGTACAATGAGGCAGGTTTATATCCCCTGTGACGTTTTATTGCAGTCCCTGTCCTTATTTAGGGAACACATGCAGCATTTAAAATCTAAAGAAAAATCTTCAGGGGTACAGGCAGTAATAAACACCTGACAAAAGTTCTGACTCTTTCCAACCCTATGTGACACTATTCAAAAAAACATTTTGGCTGAAGTTGGGCTTCAGTCAAGATTGTATGGTTAAGTAAAAATGTTGGTTGACACATCAGTTGCCTATGACAAACTGTGATATGACTGAAAAATGATTATGGTTTCATGCCCAGAATATTTCCCTTAACAAGATTTTTTAGAAATAACCAGTTAAAGTGTTACTAGACCCACAATAGTAAAATCTATCTGTATATGCAGAATAGCATGCTTGTTATACTCACTGTGGAACTTAAGGGGTTAATCCTCTGTATTGTGTAAAAAGGCTCTTTGATCCTGTATGGACAGATTTCCCCCCCCCCCCCCCCCCC
>BLSH010480477.1:2533784-2548052 GCA_018402905.1 Glandirana rugosa
AAAAGTAAATCAATCATGCAAGATTTTACGTTATGTTTATGTTATGTTTACTAAAGTTACCAAAATTCTCTTACGAGAGCATAAAGATTGGGAAGTGATGTAATGTGTTGTATTGTATTTGTATTGCATTTTAGAACGTACTAACTAAATGAAAATTGCACGATATGGTATGGTACGAAAAGAAAAATTCTGTGCTTGTCCCATTGGATAATATCAGATGAACTGTCATGATCGGCTCTCGAAAGCTATGTACCAACAAACAGAAGGGCCTCAAGCGCTGAAAACTATGGACCCGAGTCCTGTGTAGGCAGGAGCTTAAAAGGTTCCAAGACTAGTGCAGCTGGAAAATATAGTATATAGAGTCAAAAAGGGCAGAGACACCATGCTCAATAGCCTGGATAGCCAGGGACAATTTAAACCATATAAATCAGGAAGTGAATAAAACAGTGAAGTTTATTGTCCACAATGTAAAGGATAAAAGATTAAAACCAATGATACCACACTGGTGTCCTGGGCGTAGATGGATTATACAAATCTGGTCCAACAACCAAGGGATCTTCTCTGATCCTCCTTCCACTGTTCCCAAAACATGTCCGGATAAGACAGTTACTGGAGTCAGGCTGCACATGCTCAGTTTGGTGTGTATTACTAAAGTTTTTTCTTTCTTAGGTTGTGATCAGCAGAGGACCAATCAGCACAGTCCAGACAGAGGGTCAGGGGTTCGGCATCCTGATAGGACAGCCAGTGTAGTATGAACTCCTACAAGCTTTAACCAGGCACTGATAGAAGTCACAAGACTGCTATATACTGCTGCTGAGAAACGGTATTTAGCCTTTATTATATATTTACTAAAATAATTGCATTTCCATGTTCTGTGTACTGTGCGAGACCAGATATAGGGAATGCAGGGTCCTCATTTTAGTAACACTTTAAGGAAACATCTAGAATATTTATATCTGCAGTGTAAATCTAAGGCACTGTGCACTTTAACCACTTCCCTACCGCCATATGCAGAATGACAGCCGGGAAGCAGGTAAGTTATCCTGACTGAGCGTCATATGACATCCAGCAGGATAACAAGCCGGCATGCGGTGATGTGGTGTGTCAGTCTAACACACCGCATCTCTGATCGTGGTAAACAGCTTCTGTCAGAAGCTCTTTACCATGTGATCAGCTGTAACGAATCAATGCTGATCACGATGTAAACAGGAATAGCTGCATATTGGCTTTTCATCTCGCGTCTGCAAACACGACTAGATGAGAGCTGCTCGGCTCAGTTCAGTCCCCACTAGGATTGCCACCCAGGACCGTCAGGGAGCCCACCTAGCACCACCAGGGAATGCCCACCCATGGACAACCAGGGAAGCCCATCCTGACCACCAGGGAGCCCACCCATGGATCACCAGGTAAGGGGCACAGTGCCCAACAGGGATGGCACTCAGTGCCATCATGGATGCCACCCAGGACCACCAGGGAATGCCACCTATGAGTGCCCAGTGCCGCCTATGTGTGCCGCCTATCAGTGCTGTATATATGTGCCTCATCATCAGTGTTGCCTCATCATCGTCCGTCAGTGTAGCCTCATCAGTGCACATCGGTGATGGCAAAAACGTACTTATTTACAAAGTTTTGTGGTATAAACAAACTTTTTTTTAATAAAATTTTCGGTCTTTTTATTTTAGCACAAAAAAAAAAAAACCCCAGAGGTGATCAATAACCACCAAAAGAAAGCTCTATTTGTGGGAACAAAATGATAAAAAAATGTTGTGTGGGTACAGCGTCCTTTGACCACGCAATTGTCTTTCAAAATGCGACAGCGCTAAAAGCTGAAAATTGGTCTGGGAGGGAAGAGGGCTAAGTGCCTGGTATTGAAGTGGTTTAATAACGGCCCAAAAAATGTGGCAAAATAAAGCTTGCGGTAAATCAGTTTTTAAAGTGCAATTCACTAAGAATTTTGCATTAAATACCGAATGCGGTGTTTGTTCGATTTAGCGGTAACTACCGCATTTAATGCGGTAATTTATAGCAGTGAGCTGGCTGCTATGGAGTGGGCAGGGAAGCCAGCCACCGGGTCCCTTAAACGATGACTCATCAGGGAACCCGCTGACAGCTGAATTAAAAAAAAATACATGCCAGCAATTAAAACTGATGAAAAAAAAAAAAAAAAAAAGCACAGTGTGGGGTCCTCCCCCCAATGCTTACCAGGCCCTTCATACCATGCAGCCCGGCAGGTCAGGAAGAGGGGGGGGGCTCTGCCCCCCACACACAAAAGCACCTTGTTAATGGGGACAAGGTAATCATTCCCACAACCCTGGCCAGTGGTTGTACAAAAGGTGTGTGTGGTGAGGTGTCTGAATATATGCCATCATCCCAAAAGATCAGTAATGATACAGAAAAACCCTACAAAAAAAAAGGGATTTTAAAAGGCATATACTGGACAAAAAAGTTGTATATATAAAATCAATATTTATTTGACATAAAACTTAGCCTTATTCAAGCAAGTAGAAGAAAGTCACTGGATGGCCTCATTCCAAATAATTAGATCTTTATTAATAATGTTGATGAAATCCACAGTCACAAAGGTGTCATACAAATCCGGTGACATACGGCTCGCGCGTTTCACGTCTCACAGGGACGCTTAGTCATAGCCAAATGTGTTATACAACCAAAATGCTGCTTATAGAGGGATTTTCTGAGAAGTCCTATTTGCTGGTCAGTTTGATTTAATTGATTGGACACAGCAAGGTTAAATCCATCTCAACAAGCAGCATGTGGTTGCAGCATCAAGATAAAAAAACGTAAATAAAAACAAATGTGTACATCTTACATAAATGATTGCATAACAAAACAGATATGTACATGGTGAAAAGTATAGGCATATCCATATGTACATATATATTTTTGTTTGGCAGAGCTATGTTCACTGAACATCTGATTGCATGCACATGCAATGTGCCTGTTGGCATTCGCCATACCATACGTTATAAGATTTGGATTGGAAGGAAACAAATTGATGTTTCAAGAAAGTTGTTTCGTAATCACATTGCATGATAGTCAAAAGTCTATTTAAAAGAAGTAAAAGATGTACATGGGGAGGTTTACTAGGCGTGGGAAATGACCCTGAAAAGAAAATAATAACCTACCTATAATTTTGACATGTTCAAACAATCCAATATAATAATGGCAATTTGTACTTGCCCCTTGATCATTCCTCTTCTCACCCCCTATATGTTTCTACAAGTATGTTCTCTGATTTCACTGCCCTCCTTGAGGAATCTGACCCTTCCCCCTATAGCTTCAGAGTTGCCACATTCTACTATTCCTTTTAAAATTTGTTCAGATTTTTATCCGATTGAATCTAGGGGGAAGAATCTAGATTTATTTCAAAATCTGGTGGAAAGAGATCTCATCCAGCTTGCTCAAGGCAGTCAAAATAAGTTTAAAAATGACAATGTAACAAGGGAAGAACCAGCAGCCTTGAAAGATATTAGCCAGGATGATACCACAGTGGTCAGGAATGCCAATAAAGGGGGATCGGTGGTTGTTTTAGATTCTAGCATCTACAAAGACGAGGCATTGAGACAGTTATCTGATACTTCTACTTATGTCAAGCTTAAAGGAGACCCCACCCCTGCATACAGAAAGGAGCTGTCAGCTCTTTTAGATCGGTGGCTATAGGGATTTTCTTCCCAAAAGAATGGCATATGTTTATTCTGGACTTCCCAGTAATGCCCATATTTCACCATCTTCCAAAATTACATAAAGGCCTTGACCCACTCACTGGCAGACCCATTGTCGCTAGCACTGGGTCGCTGAAGGAGCGTTTGGGCCAGTGGGTGGACCAACAACTGCAATCCTTGGTGGTGGAGCTGCCGGGGTATCTAAAGGATACAAAGCAGTTGTTGACCATCTTAGACAAATTCAAATGGAAAGGGCATTACAAATGGTCGAGTTTTGATGTATCTAGTCTATTATTCTTCTATTCCCCACTCATTCGGTCTTAAAGCAGTGTCCTTTTTGGCCAAAACAAGTAGCTTCTCTCAACCCCTCCAGGAGCTCATGCTTATGAGCTTGGATTATCTATTAAACACACAATTTTATGATTGACGGGGAGTATTACCTCCAAAGATGCGGGGCCTCGATGGGAGCTAAGTTCTCTCCCTCCCTGGCCAACCTCTACATGGGGTGGTGGGAGAGGTCACGCATCTTTGGATGTGACAGTCCCCGCAGACAGGATACTTTTCTTTATTTTCGCTATATAGATGATCTGTTGTTTGGAGCTGATGGGAGTGTTGACCTGGAGGGTTGGCTGGAATTTTTAAATGACAATGACCTTAATCTCCACTTTACAGCTAGGTCTAGTTGTAAATCTATGGAATTTTTGGATGTTCTGCTTTCTAATGATGGTGAGAAGGTAGTTACTGGTCTATATAGAAAACCATCTGCTGGCAACACCCTTCTGAGAGCAGACTCTAATCATCCGGGTCATACTATTAACGGGGTACCTGTAGGGCAATTCCTTGGAATCCTGTGCAAATTTGTCTAATCCTGACTATGAAAATGAAGCAGATGCCATGGTTAACAGATTTGCTGAGAGGGGCTATTCTGCCTCTGTCATACACAGAGCTCGTCACATTGCTGACAGCACCCCTCGCAGCAATCTGTTAAAAGACAAAATTCCTCATAACACCACAACAATGAATGCTTTACATTCCACCGGACCACCAGTTTTTTCTACCCCGTTTAGTCTGGAGAACAGCAGAGTCAGAAACATCATTAATAGATATTTACCTGTTCTATTCAATGATCCTGTATATGCCAATATTTTTTCAAGGGGTATTAACATAGTTTCCAGAAGAGCACCCACAATTGGAAGATATTTGTCAGTCAGAAACCTTGTGCACAATGATTTCAATTTAGGGACACATTTAAAATGTGGAATGAATAGTTGTACATATTGCCAATACATTTTAAAAGGAGACAAAGTTGTCGTCTCTTCCACCAATAAATCCTACAAAATTGCATCTTTCATGAATTGCAACACTAGATACATTGTTTATGTCATCACATGCACTATCTGTAAGTTACAGTATGTAGGGCACACCACACGAAGATTAAAGGATTGATTGTATGACCATTTACGGGACATCAACAAATATCATGGCACTAACATACCTAGACATTGGAATATACACCAGAACAAAGATACATCTAGTTTAGCTATTCAGGGCATAGAGAAAATCATCACACCCACAAGAGGAGGAGACTAGTTCAGACCCCTCTGTAAAAGAGAGGTATATTGGATTTTTCATTTGAATTCTAGAAAACCCCATGAAATGAATTTTGAGTGGGATGTGTCTCATTTCTATGACTAGGGGACTTTATATAGAGATGTGTTTATTCTCTTTATCCCTTGTATCTTTACTTTATTATTTTATTTTCACCTTGAATTTTGATCTTTCAATATCTTGATTTATGAGACTATACATCCTGCTTGTTTTTACTTCCATTACTTCCATGTGGTTGAACGTTATTTGAGAACTTGCTCGACCCCAGATTCAATGTATGATCCAATTTATGTTTTTGGTATGCAGCCTGTAAATTTACTAGTGCATTCTATCTACACATAAGGCTGCAAAAATCACAACATGACTATGCTTGCTTTTGTTTTTATTTTCGCAATGTTGGATCATTGAATACTGTGGGTCTGTCTTGGGTATGGAGTTTGGTATGGACATCCAGGTTCAATGTTCGTGCCCCAACCTCTATATCGTCTTCAAATCCTCTATTCTCTCTTTTGTGCCACATACTGGCGAGAATTTCTAATATAAATATAACAACTTAATTTATTCTTTTTTATTTTACACTACTCACATGCGTTGTCTCTCACTGAATTGGATATAAGACACCGCTGTGCGATTATCTCATGTGCATACAAACTTAGGTGAATACACTTTCATTGGAGCTGAGATTTAGGGTTCAGAGATTGGATTCTTGGTGCTATTTGTCCTAGAGATCGATTTGACTACTTGGAGAGTATGTCGGGTAGGTTAGGTATCGATGTTTAATACATCGATCTCCAGGATTTTCAGCTCTATCCCTCGCCCCCCTCCCCCTCTTCTTTATTCAAGTATTGGCAAAGTAGTTAACCCTTAATATATTTTTTCAATAGACTTTATACCTCTACAGTTACTGCGATGTTTGAACATATTGTCAAGATTATAGGCAGGTTATTGTTTTCTTTTTAGGATCATTTCCCACGTCTAGTAAACCTCCCCATGTACATCTTTACTTCTTTTAAATAGACTTTTGATTAACATGCAATGTGATTACGAAACAACTTTCTTGAATCATTAATTTGTTTCCTTCCAATCCAAATCTTATAATATATGGTATGGCGAATGCCAACAGGCACATTGCATGTGCATGAAATCAGATGTTATTCAGTGAACATTGCTCTACCAAATAAAAATATATATGTACATATGGATATTCCTTTGTCACCATGTATATATCCGTGTTGTCATGCAATCATTTATGTAAAATGTACACATTTGTTTTTATTCTCGTTTTATTTTGATGCTGCAAACACATGCTGCTTGTTGAGATGGATTTAAACATGCTGTTCCCAATTAATTAAATCCAGCAAATAGGACTTCTCAGAGAATCCCTTTATAAGCGGCATTTTGGTTGTATAACACACATTTGGTTATGACTAAGCGTCCCTGCAAAACGTGAAATGCGTGAACCGCATGTTTTCACCAGATTTGTAGGATGCCTTTGTGACTGTATGGATTTTATTAACATTATCAATAATGATCAAATTATTTGGAGTGCGGCCATCCAGTGCAACATGGCGCTCCGTCAGTACAACATAGCCAGCCAGTGGTTGTGGGGGTCTGCGGGCAGGGGGCTTACTGGAATCTGGAAGCCCCCTTTAACAAGCCTCCAGATCCTACCCCCTCCCATGTGAATGAGTATGGGTACATTGAACCACTAACCATTCACTGAAAAAGTGTAAAAGTGAAGACATGAGGACGTTTTTGACAAATCCTTTATTAAAAAATATAAAACAAATGTCCCCCCGATGTAAATCCATCGTCAATCATGATGCCCGCCACCACTGCCGGACCCCCAAAAAAAAAAAAAAAAAAAGGGAAAAGCTCCGCTCCCAATCGAATGCTCCCGCAGTTCGCCTGCTCAGCTGTGTATCAATCCTTAAATAGGCAAGGGGCAGAGCCACCAGGTGACATCACCTGGTGGCACCGCTCCCCTTGTGATGTCCCTGACCCAGCATGCACTGTTAGTGATGTCACAAGCAGGCGGTATCACCAGGTGGTCCCGCATCTTACCTATCTAAGAATTGCCCCCGTCCGCAGACCCCCCACAACTACAGCCCAGGGTTGTTGGAAAGAGGCCCTTGTCCCCATCAACATGGGGACATGGTGCTTTGGGGTGCGTGTGGCCTGGTATGTTTCAGGAGAGGGGGGGTGCTCGCTCTCCCCCCTCCCCCTCTTTCCTGACCTGCTGGGCTGCATGCTTGGATAAGGGTCTGGTAAGGACTTTTGCATTTGGGCCTGTGTGGTTTTCTTTTACATAATTGCCGGAATGTTTTTTTTTTTTTCTTTACATTCAGCTGTCAGTGGGGAACCCGCTTACAGCTGATGAGTCATCCGTTTTAAGGAAGCGGCAGCTGGCTTCCTGGCCCGCTCCTTAGCAACCAGCTATTTGGGGGGGGGGGGGGGCTGCACGGTCTTGATAAAAAGCATGTAATACCACCAGGAAAACCCTGGTGATAAATATTGTATTTTCTTTACTCTGTTTCGTTTGTGAATTGGACTTAAGAGCTTATTGCATTGTTTTTAAATATTTACAGGCACATTTTTCATTTTGTGGTAAATACAGCATAATCACTATTTTTTTGTGAATTTGACTTTACTGATGCAATAATGTATGCAAATGAGTCACGTGACCACGTTATCGCATGTGGTTCACGTTTGTAAATTGATTGACTCCCCCAGACTTGGTGCACACCAGTCTAGTGAACTCATCCTGGTCTATACCCAACCCAGCAGGTACAATTGATTTCTGCCAGAATCAAACCACACCAGCCCAAGCCATAGTCACTATAGTGACAACTGTGCAATATTTAGCCTCACTATTCTATGATGTCACGCCACAATGACTGTCAGCAGCCCATCTGAGCTGCATGTAATATTCTCATGACTAAATACTTTGCTGTACATTGCATTACAGCAGAGTACATTCCATTCACTGCACTATTACAGGCTCGACACCACAGAGCTCCACATGCTCCCCTGTACACTGCATGCGTAAACCACCAAAATCTATGATGTATTGTTCATTGTGTAGCCTAGACAGACATAGGCCATACGGCACTGTATGTTACATGCTGAGGACCACCACTCTGCACTGTAAATTGAATATCCATAGACTGTCGGAATCTTTTTGCTGTGCTATGTTACACAATTGACTACCACAATCGATACACTATACCACTACACTGGTGGTATGTGGTATTTTGCATACAGCCAATCTTCTAGTTGCCAGATAACTACCACTAGGGATTTTTTTGAGTTTGAAAATTCCCTCGAAACAAGCATCAGGCACACTTTAGCTAGCATCATTAACACGGTTTAATCTGCTTAGGCTGCTTATTTAGGGAAGAATAGCTTGATTTGAAATAGATGGAGTGGATTATAAGGGTACCATAATATATGCACATATTTGGGAATGGAGTGGTTTACTTTAAGTGCCCTTAAATCTGATTATAAAAAAAAAAGGCAGTAAACAAATCTACTGTATATGACCTCGGTTGTCCTTATCTAGTACAAATACATGTAACCACAGCACAGCCATTAACCCAATTTTAGTATGCGGTTCTATTGATCGCTATGACCGATTCAGATTGCATAATCATAAGCAAACGGATACAACTTAACTCCCGAAGCCTAATGAAAACCGAGAAAGTACATCAGGATTATACAGTATCTAATTAATCAATGGCCGTTTTTAAAAAACCGAAAACATTTCAAAACAGCAAAATCTCATACTCATGTAACGGAATATCAGATTACGTTTATTGCCTTCTACTGTTTGGAATTACATGGGCCTCCCCAGCTTGTATTACAGTAATGATACCCAGCATATTTACAATAAAATTCTTAAAGTGGCTGTAAACCCTTACATATACCCAGTAAAGCAACTAGCTTTCGGTAAACAGATACACAGAGATGAAAAAAATCCTCATACCAAAGTTGTACCTGTACCAGCAGTACTGCATTTCCTTTTCAACATCCGTTCAAATACACACTGCTGAGCTCAGTGAGGAGAGGTCTGAGAGCTGATTGGACGGAAGGGACAAACCCCTTTCACACAACACACACAAACAGATGAGGCTGTCAATCACAGTCTGTGTGCTGAAGTCCCGCCTCACTTTTTTTTTTCTTGGTGTCAGGAAAACTTTTCACAAGTGATTCATGCTGATAGAGGAACAAAGCAGCAGACAGAAATTACACTTAGAACTCTTAATTGAGACAAGTATACAATATAGGATATGCTTTGGTCATATTTAATGTCTGAGGTTTACAACCACTTTAATTGGGCTGTACAAGCAATTTGGAGCTGGAAAAAATTAAAATGAAAAATCACAGTGTAGAGTACACTAAAGCTATAACATATGTCACATTACAATAGTCTTTATTGGTAGTCTGGTACTTATTTGTAATAGTCAATCACCTGCCAGTTGTCAGAATTGAATACCTTCTCCAAATGTGACAATTGTGTTTAAAACATTAAAGTAGCACAATGCCATTAAAATGACAAGTTGAATGCTTTTACTTACACTGTCTCTTGTGGGGTGAGGATAGCTCATAGCTAGGCAAATCCTGCGAGTGGCTCACAGCCATGGAAAACAAGGCAAGCACACCCCATGCCCCCCATCTTTGTCCAATTCTGGCAGCCATAACTTCTGGCTGAGGTTTCAGCAATTTAGCCAAGTTTTAAGGGTAATTACTGGTTGGTCACATCACTTAGTATTTAATAGACTCAAGAATCAAAATCAGACTTCCAAGCTTTGGATTAAGGCGAAGGTTACGCAGAACTGATATTTCATCATTGGACATTGGTGTTTAAATCGGTCTACTAGTTTCCATTGTTTCCTTAAGATAGATGAACAAAATGTGTGCAAATGTTGCAAAATCGGGTTGGTGCATATAGCTTTTACCCTCACAGCATTCACATAATTAAATGGAAGAGGGTTTTTTTTTTTTTTTTTATTTGCAAGTTCAACTGCATACTCCTACATGATTCTGAATCACCCTCAAATATCGAATATCTAGACTAAGTGGAGCTAAAGACTGCTGACAAAGAAAAAAAAAAAAAAAAAAAAAACAGATCATGGTTATTACAGTTTTGTTCATTTCAAGGATTATGACTGAGGACTGAACTTTTTTCTTTTTTTTATATATACTTAAAATGTTTAATTATGGATTTCGCTTTACAGTTTAATCTTTCTTGGTTGCAGCCTTTCTCATGGCAGACAACACATTGCCGAGTTCTTCTCTTTTTCTCTTGGTCCGGATGCGAGTTCCAAACCTTTTTTTTTGATACATTTAAGAGCTCTTTTGTCCTTTGACACTTTGAACAACTCCATGGCGCATCTTTCATATGGAGCGAAGCCACATACTTCACGGATCACGTCACGGACAAACTTGCTGTGCTTTGCCAGGCACTCTCTTCTGCGAGTGTGTCTAGGCTTGGATACATTCTTGGTCACTGGATGGTCTTTATTAAGGCCTACAGCCATTGGGTACCTGATAGCCATTATCTCGGTTCTGATGGCATCCACACAGGAAGGCAGGACTTTTTTAAAGTGGCTGTAAAGACTTTTTTAAAGTAAAATAAATGAAGTCAGATACTTACCTGCTCTATGTAATGGTATCCGTGGACAGAATGCATTAAGGGAAAAACCTTTCTAAGTTAAGAAAATTCAGTCTGCATTCCAGAAATGTTTGGTTGTACATTAGTTATATTTTAATGCTGGGGAGTATAACTTTCTTAAACTTTGCAGGAGACTTCCTGGCGACGTGGGTACTATTTTGAGGTACAAGTCTGATGGAAGTCACCTTGAAGTAGTACAAGAATCTTTTTTAAAAGTCGGAGCGGCTTCAGAAGTGCTAAGACAGCTCCCATTGACTACCATGTGATTTCACATGTCATGCAACCTGGGGTCTCACAAGTTGGATTCCAAGTCGTGGAAGTGTAAACCGACCTTAACTCCATGGGCACCTGTGATATCTAGGGGTACATCATCAGGGCCAGTTGTGAAAGTCAGAAAGTAACAAATAAATCTAACTGATTCTGAATCCAAGATTGTGGCATGTAAGAAAAGGGGTATGGGAAAAATGCTGGCTGGAAGAAGACATTGCTGGACTTTATGGACTAGTAGGCATAGGTTTTTAAATTATATTATTATTATACAGGATATATATAGCGTCGACAGTTTGTGCAGCACTTTACAATATTAGGGCAGACAGTACAATTACAATACAATTCAATACAGGAGGAATCAGAGGGCCCTGCTCGTTAGAGCTTATAATCTAGGAGGGAGGGTTAAATGATACGAACGGGCAATAACTGCGGGGGATGAGCTGATTGAGAAAATAAGGAGTGTAGTTGTTAGGTGGTGGCAGGATAGGCTTCCCTGAAGAGAAAAGTTTTCAGGGATTGCCTGAAGGTGAATAGATTTGGGGACAGTCTGACCGATTGGGGTAGGGAGTTCCAGAGGATGGGAGATGCTCGGGAGAAGTCTTGGAGGCGAGTATGAGAGGAGGTGATGAGGGAGCTGGAGAGCAGGAGGTCTTGGGAGGAGCGAAGAGGACGGTTAGGTTGGTATTTTGAGACTAGGCTGGTGATGTAGCTGGGATCAGAGTTGTGGATGGCTTTGTAGCTGATTGTTAGAATTTGAATTTAATTTGTTGGGGCGAGTGGCAGCCAATGGAGGGATAGGCAGACGTTGAACGGTTTGTAAGGTGCAGGAGTCTGGCAGCGGCATTCATGATGGACTGGAGGGGGGATAGTCTATTTAACTGTAGGCCAGTGAGGAGGGAGTTGCAGTAGTCGAGGCGAGTGATGACCAGGGAGTGAACCAGGAGCTTTGTGGTTTCATTTGTTAGGAAGGGATGTATTTTAGAGATGTTGCAGAGATTGAGGCGGCAAGCCTTAGAAAGTGATTGGATGTGGGGCCAAAAGGAGAGTTCAGAGTCCAGGATAACACCAAGCACCCCGACATGTGGGGATGGGTGGATGGTTGTGCCATTGCTCTTGACAGAGAAGTCGGGGGAAATGGCATGTGGGGGAGGAAATATTATGAGTTCAGTTTTGGACAAGTTGAGTTTGAGAAAGTGGTGTGACATCCAGACAGCTATGTCTGTTAATAAGTTAGTGATACGTGAGGAGACTGATGGAGTAAGTTGTTGGGTGGAGAGGTAGATTTGGGTATTGTCAGTGTAGAAATGATATTGAAAGCCGTGGGAGGCTATCAGCCGACCCAGGGAAGAGGTGTATATTGAAAATAAGAGAGGTCCAAGAACAGAACCTTGGGGGACCCCAACAGAGAAAGGAAGAGGAGAGGAGGAGGTAGAATTGTACGTTACGCTGAAGGTGTGATAGTATAGGTAGGATGTGAGCCACTGAAGAGCACAGTCACAGAGACCGAGGGAGTAGAGTTTTTTGAGGAGGAGGGGGTGGTCGACAGCATCAAAGACAGCTGAAAGGTCAGAGTAGTGTCCATTGGTTTTTGCGGTTAATAGGTAATTTGTGAGTTTAAGAAGGGCAGTTTCTGTGGCGTGTTGAGGGCGAAATCCAGATTGAAGGGGGTCCAAAAGGTTATTCTTAACAAGGTGGTCACTCAGTTGGTTGTAGACTAGGCGTTCAAGGAGTTTGGAGGAAAAGGGGAGCAAGGAGAAAGGGCGCAGATTGTTTAGATCGGTAGGATCTAGGGTTGGCTTTTTGAGTATGGGGGTGACCAATGCATGTTTTAGAGCATTGGGGAAGATGCCAGAAGAGAGGGAGAGATTGAAGATGTGAGTTAGAGAGTGTAGGATAGAGTCAGAGGGTGAGCGTAGTATTTGAGAGGGAATAGGGTCCAGTGGACAGGTGGTTAGGTGGGCGTTAGAAAGGAGTTTAGCAACCCCGTTTATAGTAGTAGGTTTGAATAAGGATAGTGTCGATTGTGACCTGATGAATTCATCAATTTCCTTGATGAATTTACTGCCTGGCTACCCTACTAAAGTAGGGTAGCCAGGCAGAAAATTCATCAAGGAAAGTTGACAGTGGTCCGGGAGGCCGGTAGATCACAGCAATTCTTAAGGAGGTTGGAGAGAATAGACGTATATACAGTGGGCTTCAAATGATGAGAGTGAAAGAGAGGGAGGAGAGTGAAGAACCTGAAAGGTACTCAGTGGGGATAAGAGGAATCCCACTCCACCTCCCTTGCGTCCATTAGGCCTAGGGGAGTGAGTCCAGAGAAGGCCACCGTGGGAGAGGGAAGCAGGAGAAGGAGAATCGCATTCGTGGAGCCAGGTTTCGGTGATAGCAAATAAATGAAAGAAATTAGTGAGAAATAGGTCATGAACAGCAGTGAGCTTGTTGCAGTCAGAGCGGGCGTTCCAGAGGGCAAAGCGGAAGGGGAGGCTGGTTTTGGGAAGAAGGGGGATGGAGATTAAATTGCGTAAATTGGAACTACTGCCAGAGGGTGTGGGGTGGTGGTGGTGATGTGTGTGGTTAAATGAGAGAGGCCCAGGGTTTGGGGAAATATCTCCAGAGGCTAGGAGAAGCAGAAGAGAGAGGGAGGCAACATGGGAATATGATTTATATGAGGGGACATGCTTGAGCATCCTGGTTTTATCATGTGGGCATAGAGTTAGAAAGAGGTGATGAGTGCAGTAACAGGGAGAGGGGAGAAGTGAGGCTGATATGTACAGATTGTGGGGTGGGGAAGAGGGGTGAA
Organism: Glandirana rugosa; assembly: GCA_018402905.1. Taxonomy (NCBI): domain Eukaryota; kingdom Metazoa; phylum Chordata; class Amphibia; order Anura; family Ranidae; genus Glandirana; species Glandirana rugosa. The sequence goes on from BLSH010480477.1 coordinate 2,547,817, forward strand.
GAAAAGATAGTTTGAGGAGAGAGGCTGCTATTGTGAAAAGGAGAGGTAAGGTATGCATGTTCTAGAGAGGATAGTGTGTTCTTTTGCAAATGAGGTTACCTGTAGTCTGGTGTTAAAATAGTTTGTTAGTATGCGCTTTGTGCAAATCGCTGAAGTGCAAGTGCAGTTATTTAAAGAACCCCACTTTTTTTGAAGAACCCCCTGCAATGCTACCCCCTGTAAGCAAAGCTTGGTTT
>BLSH010480477.1:2569964-2584411 GCA_018402905.1 Glandirana rugosa
ATAATACTTGGTGTGCCATCCATATATTTCTATCATTTTGTTAGTTCCCGTCGTGTTTCTATTTTCTTTTTTTACCAGATTTTATGTATGTGATATGAATAGGCTATATCACCAGTTCCTTAGATGGGTACCCCTGGTTTAGAAAATTTTGAAAAATCCAGTCGGAGATCGGAATATGACATCTAGTATTCCCTTAACGGCCCAATTGATTCCCCCCCCGCCCCAAACGAGTCGCGAACAGTGTACGGTTGATTTCACTGAATTTTCATTTTTTACACTAGTTCGTGGCGGTATAGTCATGGTGTAGGGACTTTACATTGTTACTTTTTTACTATAGACACACCCCACTTTGGGGTAGGGGTGTCTCTATCTATAACCCTGAAATTGCCATGACAAAAAGAGAGAGACTTACTAGTCTGACCATATCACTATAAATATGTTTTAAATAATTATGTGTTGTATAATTTTAGTGGTTAAATCTTTTTTTATGTATCTATGTTTTATCTTTTTGACATCGGATAAGTATAGTGTATGTATTTTAGACCATTTTTTTCTTTTATCTTTGTGCTGCCCTTGATTGTTTTACTATCTTTATATACCTACCGTGTGGTTCATAATACCTTGCGTGTTCTTACCAGTGCCTATGGTACCGTGGCATTATAAAAAAATAAAAATAAAATAAAATTATATATGCCTGACATACCTGGAAAATCACTGAATTAGACACTGCTACTCCAGTGATCACCACTTCCTTCTGAGTCCCGTGCTGAGTGGCTGACCTGCTACATTCTGAACAGGCTGCTCAGTACAGGCACCAATGAGAGAATGATTTGCATATTCTGAATGATTGCAAAGTATTGATAACTAGGTGATGTAGAGTCCCAACTAGTTTCCAAAGTACTGATGGAGCGGTAGAAAAAGGCATCAGCTTGCCCATGCAGAGAATCAACCTTTCAAGTCTAGAGCCAACTAGTATCCCTTTTAATTTCTGGGAGAAGACCATTTTGAGCCATCTGTCACTATGGCAATGACAGAAGGGCTTGTAACTATAACAGTAGGGTTGAGTACATTTACATAGGCTGTGAATTCTGCATTCGTTAAAGCTTTTGTTTATAGGGCCTTATCTAAATTAGATCGTATCCTAGAAAACACAACTGCTCAGAAGTTCAGCTCAATTTTAGAAACTGTATACTTCAGTAGGATACATATATCCTTGCCTGCCTTCATAATGGTTGCAGCCAAGAGCAGTAGGAAGACCTTCCTGCATTTTTTAAACACTCCTACAACTATTTTGGAGACCATGTAATAACTTTTAAATGAAAGGAAAAATAAGGCCCCTTTCACACGGGGCTGTCCGTTTGCAGGTGCGATCTCTCCGTTGATCCCCGCGGAGTCGACGGATGACAGATCCGCCTTCGCTCTCTGTGCAGACACGGATCTGTCAGAGCGCCGCTCTCCTCTATGGGAAATCGGATGAAAACGGACCATCTGTCTGTTGTGATCCGATCTGACGGATGGAAAAATAGGGTTTCCATCCGTCAGACTTTACAGATCACGGATCGGAGAACGATGGGTGCCAGCGGACATGTCATTTTCTGACATCCGCCACTCCATAGGAGGAGAATGGGGCGTCCATTCAGGTCTTCCTGAAAAACGGACAGGTGGACCTGAATGGAATGCCCGTGTGAAAGGGGCCTAAGAACATAAGGATACGTTTTTGTATTGCCAAAATACTAACGTGTATTATGTACACTTAGAGGTCAACATATAAATATTTGCAGACAAGATTCACACAGATTTCAACCAAGATACAAAGTTTACTAATGGGATTCAATTGTAAAAAATGTGGATACTGGGCGAAAAGCTGTGTGACACTGTATAAAGATGTTTATATAAAAAAAAAACAAAACCCTTAAAATATAAATACCATAGCAATAATACTGCTTAAGCCTGCACAAACATTCTGAACTAGACATACAATGGAACTTATAGAAGCTAAAAATACTTGTGAAGTAAAAACCAAACAGTACAAGACAGATTATTAAAAAATGACAGAAAAACAATATAAAGTGAGTTAATTATAAAGAGATGGCAGCAGATTATCCAAGGTCCTATAAATAGACTCCATTAGCACACAAGGTTAAGACCTTCGTGGAATAGCATCCAATCATGGCACACACCTCAGAAAACACCAAGAATATCTTTACTAGGACTACATTAAACTCAGAAGTGACAATTAGCGGCTTTCCTTTCCAGTCGCCAACCAGAAAACATTAAAACAATAGAAAGGGTCTATGACAACTGTCTATACAAAGATTTTGCCGTTTAATTTTTTATTTTGCATAAATCAAGAATAAAAAATAAAAATAAGGAAAAACTGAGTTACTTACTGGTAACGTCCTTTCTGGGAGTCTCAGGACAGGCACCTCTGAGAGACCTTGGCCCCTCCCCTCCTAGGAAACACAGCCCCTTCACACAGGATTTCAACCTCACTGTCCTGCTGACCCTTCAGTTCTCCATGAGTACCTCCGGCCAGCTGGGGAGACACAAGAATAATATGTTGGGTGGGTTTCGGTGCTGTCCTGAAAGACTCTCGGAAAGGATGTTACCAGCAAGTAACTCAGTTTTTCCCTAATCCTCTTTCAGGGCAGGCACCTCTGAGAGGATAAGTGAGCACCTTACCCTGGGGGGGGGGGGCTACTACCTGCAAAACCTTATGCCCAAAGGCCTGATCCTTAGCTGACAGCAGATCCAGTCTGTAATGCTGCACAAACGTGGTAAAGCTGGACCACGTTGCGGCTCTGCAAATCTGCTCCGGGGAAGCGCCAGACCACTCCGCTTGAGATGCTGCCATGGCCCTGGTGGAATGCGCCCTAATTCCTCCCGGAGACTCCAACCACCGCCCCCACCAGCACATATGCCTGGGTGATGGCTAGTCTCACCCATCTAGCTATTGTCCTTATAGAGGCCCCAGAACCCTTCCTGGCCCCTGAAAATACAACAAAATGGGAATCAGTATTCCTAAACTGACTGGTGCTGTCCAGATACTGCAGGACGCACCTTCTGACATCCAACTTATGAAAAACCGGTTCCTGTTCCCTTACAGGATTAGCACAAAAAGAAGGTAAGATGATTTCTTGACCTCTGTGAAAGTTCGAGGCCACTTTTGGCAAAAAGCTGGATCGGTTTTAAATACTACCCGATCCGGTAAAATCTGGAGGAACGGAGTTGTTCTAGATAATGACTCGAGTTCACTAACCCTCGTGGTGATGGCCACCAAAAATGCAGTTTTGATGGTCAACCATTTTAAAGTAACCATCCCCAGTGGTTCAAATGGCTCTCTCGTGAGGGCCAGTAGCACCAAGGACAGATCCCATATCGGGAAAGGAGTGATTCTTATCGGTCTGTTCCTTTTCAGGGCCTTGAAGAACCGAATAACCCATGGTTCCATAGCAGACGGTATTTCTAAATAGACGCTTAAGGCTGAAATCTGGCTCCTTCAGGGTGCTAATAGCTAGTCCCTTGATAGTTCCCGCCTGAAGAAATTCTAGGACTGTCACCTGGCTGCGTACCTCTAAGGAGCTCTCCTCACACCATTTGTTAAACTTCTTACAAAACTTAAAATAAATGGCACAAGTTTTTCTTCCTGCAATTAAGTAGAGTTGCCAAGAGGCTTTCTGAGAACCCTTTGTCACTCAGGATCTTTTCTTCAGTAGCCAGGCCGCCAGATGCCACAGGACCCTGCACCAGCAGATCCTCCCGGTCTGGCAGGAACCAGGGGGTTTCCGCAGCAAGACTCTTTAGGAGGGAAAACCACAGTCTCCTGTGCCAATGTGGGGCAACTAGGATGAGCGTCATGTCTTCCTCCTGAAACTTCCTTAGGACTGCGGGTAACATCACCGGAAGGGGAAGGCATAGCACCTGGAAAACCTCCAGGTCTAGGCAAGTGCGTCCACTCCGACGCACCTTTGCGTTTTCTTTTGACGCAAAAAGGTCTACACAAGGTGCCCCCCATCTTTTGACTATCAACTCAAAGACTTGTTGATTTAACTCCCAGTCTCCTTCCCTTAGCATCTTCCTGCTGAAGAAATCCCCTGTCTGGTTCAACTCGCCCTTTCAGGTGTACTGAGGGAGAGGACATTGGCTTTGGCCCAACTGAGGATATCTTCTGCCAGTTGCCACAAGGATCTGCTCCTGGTTCCTCCCAGTCTGTTGATATAGGCCACTACCGAGGAGTTGTCCGACCTGACCTGAACATGACGACCTCCAAGTTCCTGCTGGAAAACACGGAGCGCTAAGTCTACTGCCCTGAGTTCCCGCCAGTTTGGGGATTTCTTCGCATCCTCCATTTCCCAGGTGCCCTGCACCAGGCTGGGCCCAGGTGTGCTCCCCATCCTGAACCGCTTGCGTCGGTTGTGATGATTCTGGTGGCCGGCAATCCATTGAAGCCCTAGTGCCAGATTCGACCCTGATCTCCAATGCAGGGTCGCTTTGACTTGGTCCGGGATCTGTACCAGGGAATCCAAGGATTCCTGGCTGCAATTCCACACCCCCAGGATAAAGAGCTTATTGCAAACCTGTCCACTGAACTGCAGGAATTGTTGCAGTTAGAAGTCCCCAATGCTGACATAGCCTGTCGTATTGAGACCCGACAGTCACTTTGTAGCACCTCCATACCCACATCTATCTTCTGAATTTTTTCCTGTGGGAGGAAAACCTTCCTCTCCCTGGAGTCCAACACGTAATCTAGAAAGGTGACTCTCTGGGAGGGCACCAGATTTGACTTTTCCAGGTTTAAGAGCCATCCCAAACCTTCCAAGATGTCCCTTGCGACCTATAGGTCCTGAGCCAATTCTTCCGGGGAGGACGCAAACAGAAGCAAGTTGTCCAGGTATGCTATCACCGCCACTCTCCTTAGTCTTAGGACTGCCAGGGCCTCTGCCACCACCTTGGCGAAAAATTTGGGGAAAGAGGATAGCTCAAAAGGCAGAGCCTTGAACTGTAGATGAACTATCCCCTTTTTGGTTCTTACCGACAACCTGAGGTACTTCTGGCAGTTTCCGCAATGGGGATATGCAGATAGGCATCCCAAAGGCCTATTGATGCCATAAAGTAGTTTGGCAGCAGGAGCGCCTTTACTGTGTAAATCGAATCCATCCGGAACTTCCTGTAAACCACCGATACATGCAGAGGTTTCAGGTTCAGAGTTAATATGAAATTTCCGGATGGCTTTTGCACCACGAATATGTGGGGATAGAAACCCCTGCTGATTTCCGCTTGAGGCACCTGTATTATTAAACACTGGTCCTCTAGCTCCCGTACAGAGGAGAAAAGAGCCGCTGATTTCTCTGCACATCTTGGAAGGTCTGTGATTAGGAGTCTTTGCCTTCAACCAGTAGCCCCCTCCTTACTATCCCCAGCACATACTGGTTGGTGGATATTTCTTCCCACTGTGGGAGGAAGGTCCCAAATTTTCCCCCCACCATGGTGATTTCGTCACTGTTTTTCAGGGCTGCTCAGGAGGGCGAAAAATTGCTCCTCCCTGCACTTTACCCCTTCTCCAGATCTTCTTCCCCTCTGACTGGGGAGCCCCTGACTTCCTTTGGGGACAAAAACGCTTTTTAGGTTTCTCCCCCATATTCTTTTTAGCCAGGAAGGCCTTTTTCCTGTCAGCCGTCCAGTCTAATATAGCCTCCCAGCCAGCGCCGAAGAGCAGGTCTCCTGAAAAATGGATCCCGCAAAGCTTCGCTTTTGATGCATTATCACCCTGCCAGGTTTTTAGTCACAAGGCTCTTCTGGCTTAATTGGCCAGGGCCAAGATCCTGGCTGACATGCGAACAGACTCCACTGATGCATCTGCGATATATGCAACTCCCTTTTGCAGCATAGGGAAGAGCCTTCATCTGCGTTAACCAGTACTCCATATTGCGAGCCACTACTGTAGTCGTCATGGAGGGATTGAGGTTGCCAAGGGATGAGTCCCATATTTTCTTTAATAAAGCATCTGCTCGTTTGTCCATGGGGTACGAGAGAGCCCCCATGATCCTCGAAGGCCAGGTCTGTGGACGCAGCATTCTCTCAGGTTTCCAGACACAACCAGGGGGACTTGTTCCACACTAATGCTTCCTCTTCCACGAAAGGGAACCAACGTTTTCTAGAGAAGAACGGCTTCCTCTATGGGTCCCTCCACTCTTTGATGGGTTTCAACCAGCGCATCGTGGACTGGGAATACCTTTCTCTTAGGTTCACTTAGACCCTCATACATCTGGTCATCAAGAGAAAAAGTCCTCCTTTCCTTTTGGACCCCCAGGGTAGTGTGAATGACTCCTAGGAGTTCTTCCACCTCCTCCAGAGAGCTTGTACCGAGATGGTGTGGATTCGCCATCCCCCCACCCCTCTGACTCTTCTTGAGAGCCAGAGGTGGCACTGTCATGCTTCTCTGAGTCTTCCCTAGGGTCCTGCGGCCCATCTCTGCCCTATCGGTAGGAGCATCCACCGGGGCAGGTGTAACCCCCTGTTGTGTTGGTGACGGGGCGCCCGGGACCTTTGGCAACTGAAAACTCATGAACAGTGCCTGGAAGGATTGAAAAGTGCTAGAGAGCTCCTTAACAGACACCACGATGTCCGCATTCTGCTCCCCCGTCTGTTTCCTCACTAGAGCCTCAATACACTTCCTACAAAAGGGCTTTGCCCAGGCCTCCCCTATGGTATTCCTGCAGGATGGGCACTTCCTTTTAGAGCTATGGTCCTTCTCTCTTGAAGGGAGGCTCTTGTCCGAGGACTTGCCCTGAAAAGAGAAAGCCAGAGGGAACAGGCGTCAATCTCCGCACCTCTTCTGTCCCTGCCCCTTCACCAGTGTGACACACACATACCACATAAATCCACAAACGGGAACACCGGGGGGTGCCTAACCCAGGACCAACCACCACCAGGGTCCAATACTCAACCCCCCGTCCAATGGGAGGGGGGCGGTGTGACCCCTGTGAAGCCTACAGAGAACCCCCCCATAGCAAGGAAAACGCCACCCCCGGGTTTCCAATTATCTTGGGTTGGCTGGTGCTGGTATCTCCTGGAGGAGTCTGCGAGACCTCTGCCTCCGGCATTGCCATACAGATGCGCTGTGCTGCCTCTCGACCATTGCACTGCCTCCGCTGTCTCCTCAACGTGCCTTCAGACCGCACCAGCCTGACACTGAGGGCCCCTTTCCGTCCTCGCGTCTGGAAGTTGGGGGACGAATGGAAGTGCCTGACCCTTCCACCGGAACAGACGTCACTCGTCATCCGTCCCGGCATACAGCTCGACGCCGGCATGGATTTTCTCCAGGGAGGACGCCAGCACTTCCGCCATGCCCTCCCCGGGCAAAGGAAAGAGCCACACCCAGCTGCACTCCCTCACCAGGGATCGCTGGGGGTGCATGTCAGGGCCGCCGCTTAGGTGAGGAGCTCCCCAGTCCCCCCTAACTACAGGCACCTTGGATAGAACTCACAGAGGAGCATGAGAGGCCTTGCCCCCCTCCTCCTTGGAAAACTGGCCCCAGCCTCACCAGCCGTCTGGCCTTTGGTCCCTAGCGCTGTCTCCGCAGCAGAGGAGAAACAAAAAAACTGAAGGGCCAACGGGATGGTGAGGTTAAAATCCTGTGAGGGGCGGTGTTTCCTAGGAGGGGAGGAGCCAAGGTCTCTCAGAGGTGCCTGTCCTGAAAGACGATTAGGGAAATATGAAGTATAATGTGCTACTTTATGAGTTTATGAGCTCTTAAAGCATTTACATATATCTGAACATTTTAAAGCATACTTATACCAGCATCGAAAGTATAGACAATTTGACAATGCTTTATAAAGTTGTTCCATCTGCAGGAATATTGCTCGGTGCTAAAAGTGAGCCTGGACTCAAAGATCTGATATACAGTACTTTGCAAAAGTTTTAGACAGGTGTGAAGAAAATGCTGTAAAGAAAGTTTTCAAAAATATAGAATTATTTTTATCAATTTATAAAATACAAAGGGAGAACAGAAAAAAAAAATTGAAATCAAATGAATATTTAGCGTGACTACCCTTTGGCTTTAAGCTAGCATCAATTCTTAAACTTGTACACTTTCAAAAAGTCTGGAATTGTGTAGGGTTAGAGTCAGGTGTATGATTAACCAATTATACCAATCAGGTGCTAATCATCAATTTCATTTGTAGGTTGAATCAGTCATTAACTGAAAAAAACAGCTGTGCAGAATGCTTAAAACTGGGTAAAAGCCAAACTCTGCTACTAAGGTGAGGTTGTGGAAAACCATTTCATGTCACAGATCATACACCATAGCAAGACTGTACACGCAACAAGATACAAGGTAGTTATATTGCATCAGCAAGTTCTCTCCCAGGCAAAGATTTCAAAGCAGAATGTGGCTTCAAGATGTGCTGTTGAAGCTCTTCTGAAGAAGCACAAAGAAATGGACAACACTGAGGACCATAGATGCAGTGGTCGGCCAAGGAAACAATGCAGCAGGTGAAAGACATCATGCTTGCTTCCGTTCGACATTGGAAGATGTCCATCAGTGTCATCAGCATATGATTGGCAGAAACCAGTGTGACCCAGGTCAGGATCAATGATGTCCTCAATGCTGAGAAATGAAGGCAGACGCTTATCCATCATGCCATACCATCAGGGAAGTGTGTGTTTGGCCCCAAATTTATTCTGCAGAAGGACAATGATCCCAAACATACAGCCAATGTTATTAAGAACTATCTTCAGGGTAAAGAACAAGGAGTCCTGGAAGTGATGGTGTGGCCCTCACAGAGCCTTGATCTATACATTGAGTCTGTCTGGGACTACATGGAGACATATGGATTTGAGGCAGCCTACAACCACACAATATCCGTGGTTATTTCTGCAAGATGTTTGGAATAACCTACCTGCTGACTTACTTCAAAAACTGTGTGCAAGTGTACCTAGAAGAATTGATGCTTTTTGAAAGCAAAGGGTGGTCACACCAAATATTGATTTGAATTTCTCTTCTGTTGATTTACTTTCCATTTTGTTAACTGATAAATATAAACTAATAAACATCTCTGAAAGCATTCTTAATTTACAGCATTTTTTCAAACATACATACACACTTCTACATATACACACACACACACACATTTTGCCTTGCATGTCTATTTTAAAACGGAATGGGTAGTTTTACAAGGTAAGGGTTCACAAATACTTTAACCATCAAAAGGACGTGCCCTTACATACTCTGAAGTGGTTATACCAGGGCCATGGCTGTAGCTGCAGTCATCACCCCAGTATCTTAAGCCGGCAATGCTTAAGTATAAGCGATCCGAGCGGCTAAAAAGCTGTTGCTATACCTCGTCGCATGTGTGGTGCGAACACCAATTACATATGCGTGCGCAACATACATGTGTCCACCAATGCAAATATGGGGGGGGACAGGAGCATTTTATTTATTTTTTTTTTTACAGGGTCACATCCCTTTTGATAGAATGGGCAGTGACAGGTTCTCTTTATTGAAACATGCATATATGCTGTAGAAGAGTGGAAGATTATCCTTTCACTGCCAGAGCATTTTTTTTTTTGCACACGTTAAAATGCACATTTTAGCCCTGACAATTACTTAAAACCCATAAAGCAGAGTTCCAGCAGAATAAAATGCCAGCAGTTGCAATTTGCCACGATTAGTGCCCTACTGTTTAACAAGTCTTTATTTAGAGTAAAAATATCTGTGCACACACTGTATAATGCCCAACTGTGTGGTAAATGATAAAGTTGCATCGAGTGATTACATATCAAATGTCAGGACTCAAATATTGCACACATACATACCAGTAAAACAAACCTTACAGTACCCAAAATTGGCAATAGGTGAACAGTTAACAGTGAGTGATGGCCCTAGAAGTATTGCTCACTCTGGCTTGTGCAGCAATACTCAATGTGTGTGGCACTATTGCCATTTAAGTGTGTGTATGTGGGGAAGGGGATTTATAACATTTTTTGGAATGTTTATTAAACATACATTAACTTTTTTTTATGTTTAATTTATTACCATCACAAGGAAGGTAAGAATTTTCATAGTGCAGGTGAAAGGCTCTCCTTATGACGACATAAGAAGGTAAATCTCAGGACATAAGGAGGCAAGGGGAGATGGGAGGGCTTTTGCTGATACAATAGCTGCAGGAGCAAGTGTGTTAAAACCTGTACTTTCCCAGGTTTGCTTCAACAGTAATCCATCAAGAAATACAATCCCACTTCTATGCTATGCAGCCAGCCATTAGAGAGAGGATCAATAGCATATGTACAGAATACGTAATACTAAAATGGAAATACCATACAGCCTCTCTTTCCCTTCTCCTGCCAGAGATGTAATTTTAGGCCTAAGATGACTTAAAAACCGCCAAAACATTTTCTAAAAGAGAATACACTAGTGATGGGCGAACGGTTCGGGCCGAGCATCAGTTCGGCCAAGAACAGCGCCCGTTCGCTAAACACTCAAATTTGCAGGGCACTCGGTGCGATGTGCACCCGCCAAGCGCCCTGCAATGCACTGTGCATTCTAAACCTTAATTGGCTGAAGCAATGCAAACATTTTTTTTTAAAGAGCAGTTACTTAAATGATGCTTAAATTGAAACAATGAAAAATGCCTTTAACCACTTAAGGACAGAGCCTCTTTTTGAGATTCAGTGTTTACAAGTTCAAAATCAGGGTTTTTGCTATAAAATTACTTAGAACCCCCAAACATAATATATATATTTTTCTAACACCCTAGAGAATAAAATGGCAGTTGTAATACTTTATCACACCGTATTTGCCTAGCGGTTTTAACAAGCGCTTAAAAAAAATAAAAATAAAAAAATTTCACTTTGGAGTTAATAAAATAAAATGGTAAAGTTAGCCGAATTTTTTTTTTCCATATTGTGAAAGATAATGTTACGTCGAGTAAATTGATACCCAACATTTCATGCTTCAAAATTGCGCCCGCTCGTGGAATGGCGACAAACTTTGGCATTTAAAAATCTCCATCGGCAACGTTTAAATATTTCTACAGGTTACCAGTTTTGAGTTACAGAGGAGGCCTAGTGCTAGAATTATTGCTCGCGCTCTAACGATCTCGGCGATAATGCACATGTGGTTTGAACACCGTTTTCATATGCGGGAGTGACTTCCGTATGAGTTCGCTTCTGTGCGTAAGCTCAGCGGGCAGGGCGCTTTAAATTTTTTTCTTCTCTTGTTTTACTTTTTTTTTTTTGACACGGTCCTTTAAAAAAAAAAATTGATCACTTTTATTCCTCTATTACAAGAAATGTAAACATTCCTTGTAATAGAAAAAATAATACCAGGACCTCTTAAATATGAGTTCTGGGGTCAAAAAGACCTCAGATCTCATATTTACACTTAAACGCAATAAAATAATAATAAAAAAATTAAATGTCATTCGAAAAAAAAAAAATCTCCTTTGAGAGCTATGAGCGGAAGTGACGTTTAACGTCGCTTCCGACCTTCAATGTTATGGAGCGGATTGGTGGCATCTTCTGCTCACTCACATCTTCTGCTCAGAGGAGAGCGGACCCGATAGTCTCCGCTGCTACTGGCGGGTCCGGTAAGCGGCTGAGACGGGAAAGTGGCGGGAGGGAGGTGGGCACATCTCCCGCCCCCGATAAAAGTGATCCCGCGGCGAATTAGCAGGCCGCCCACTGTTTAAAAAAATACAGAGGTTATGGTAGCCATCTGCTACCATAGCAACAATATTCAACAGCAAAGTAACGCTGTATAATGACAGCGGGCGGTGTGGAAGTGGTTAAATATAGTGCCTGGGGGGTCCCCTTAGTCTGCCTATAAAGTGGTGCATCTGTACCATGTATAGAACCTGCTGAAGGACAACTAAAGAAAAAAAAAAAGACATTTAAATTGATTTATTCAGCTGCTAGCTTTCTTGAAGTAAAAAAAAAAAAAAAAATACCTGCAATACAAAATGGTGGAAAAAACTGTGGGTCCCCCCAATCCATACCAGGTCCTTGAGGCCTGGTATGGATGTGAAAGGGAACCCCACGCCAAAATTAAAAAAAAAAAAAAAAAAAAAAAAAAAAAAAGAAGTGTGGGGTCTTCCCCACAATCCATTCCAAACCCTTATCCGAGCATGCAGCCTGGCAGCAAAGGGGGGGGGGGGGGGAGAGAGACGAGCAAGCACAACTGTCATTGCACCCCTACTCATTCACCAAAGAAAGTGTCAAAGAAAATACAGTTTTTGACAATTTATAAAAACAAAACAAAAAAACACGTCCCCTGATTGGGGGGACTCCATGCTTTTTTTTTTTATTTAATTTTGGTGTGGGGGTTTCCCCTCAAGGTCGATACCACAGCTAAGGGTCTGTATCAATTTTGAGAGGGTTTTTTTTTTTTTGGCGGCCATTTTGACATTTTTGTATTTTTTTTTTTGTATTCAGCTGTCAGCAGGAGCCGGCGGCACTCCTTAACCAGCTATTCACTGTGCCCTGATTGAGCAAAGCCTTGCACCTGACCGCTCGCTTCACTTTAAGCATCATTAAAATCATTGCTCCTTAAAAAAAAAAAAAAAAAAAAAAAAAAAACATTGCTTCAGCCAATCGAGGTTTAGAATGCACTGTGCAGCACACAGTGCATTGCAGGGTGCACTCAGTGGGCAAACATCCCGCAGAGTGCCCCGCATATTCGCCAAACAGGCACTGTTCTTGGCCGATACATATATGTCCCCTGGGGCAGTACCCAAGCCCCCATACCCTCTTTATGGCCAATAACTTGCATATAAGCCTATAAAAAAGTGAGCCTTAATTTTTCAAGTTCAGATACCACAGACTTTAATAGCGTTTGCGTCAAAACTTTTTCCATGTTCAGGGGTTCTGATGCAAACTGAATCGGGGATTGGGAGTTCAGCCCAAAAAATAGCAGTACAATGGAACACCTTGGATTACGAGCATAATCCGTTCCAGGAGAATGCTTGTATTCCAAATCACTTGTATATCAAAGCATGTTTCCCCGTAGGAAACAATGGAAACACTGATAATTTGTTCCACAGCACGGCTTGTCAATGCAGTACTGTATGTGGTAAAGTCAATACAGTTCTAAGACAGCCCACTGCAGGATCCAGCGCCCAAAGCATTACAACAGGCTGGCCCCATGGCATAGGGTCCAGCTACCAAGGAAGGATGTAAAAGCCTACCGGCGGGTGGCTATCTTACCGGAGTCATGAAGCTGCTCAACTAGCTGCCTGTACCACAACAGTGAGTTCTACTATTCTGAATTTGTGTAAATCAGCTAATGATCGATCTTAACTGCTCATGTAAAGATTTACTGATTAACTATAATAGAACTATTTTGTTATTTTTTCTGATTCCATCTTTAACTTCCTTCTTCTCAAGCCTATTCTGACACTTTGCTCCTACATGTAAAAATATACTTTTTTTGCTAAAAAATTACTTCGAACCCCCAAACATTATATATATTTTTAGCAAAGACCCTAGAGTATAAAAGTATATAAAATGGTGGGTGTTGCAACTTTTTATGTCACACGGTATTCACGCAGCAGTCATTTTTTTTTTTTTGGGGGGGGGGATGAAACAGTAAAGTTGGCCCAATTTTTTTCAAGAATGTGAAAGATGATGTTACGCCGAGTAAATAAACACCAAACATGTCACGCTTTAAAATTGTGTCTGCCCGTGGAATGTCGGCAAACTATGGTACTTTAAAATCTCCATAGGCGATGCTTTAAACGCCTTTACAGGTTACCAATTTAGAGTTGCACGGGAGGTCTGGTGCTAGAACTATTGCTCTCGCTCTCACATTCACGACAATACCTCACATGTGCAGTGCGATCACTGTTTACATAGGCATGCGGGAGTAACATATGCATTCGCATTTGCGCGCAATCACAGTGGGACAGGGGCACTTTCATTTTTTTTTTTTTTATCTTATACAATTTTTTTTCACTTTTTTTGTACTAACTTTATTGCTATCACAAGGGATGAACAACATCCCTTGTGATAGCATGGGCCGTGACAGGTTCTCTTATGGAGAGATCTGGGGTTTGTGAGACTCCAAATCTCTCCTTAGGCTGAGATCGGTCTGATCCATTGCTTCCCCGCTGGCGACCAGGTAAACAAAGGGGCGGAACCAGAAGTGACGAACTGCTAGTCGCTCCCAGTTTCCAGGGTTAAAGAGAGAGGGGAACGATGTCCGTTCCTCTCTCTCTGTGCTGTGCAGCAATCACCCGCATCGCTCCAAGCCTCCGCTATGGGACCGGAGAACCCAGGAGAGGCAGCGGAAGGGGGTCGAGTGGCTAATTAACCACTCAAATAACTTCTGCCTTACAGAGAATCACCAGCTGCAAATTTAAATACTGTCTGTAAGCGCAGGCATCATTCCGGTATAACCACTGAAACCCAAGGACATTAACCGGTTCCCCACCGCGCGCCGTGTTTTTACG
>BLSH010480477.1:2634294-2650392 GCA_018402905.1 Glandirana rugosa
ACCCCCCCCCCCCCCCCCACACACACACACAAATATGATGCTCAAGCACATCCCCTTCCTCTTCCATAGACCATCATATTTGTTCACTCGAATCGCTCACAAAAAAACCCTACAAAGATTTTAAAATTATTTTTTTCTCATGTCAAATAATAACACTACACTAAAAATAGTATTGCACAAAGCAGTCCCTTACCTCCTCTTCTGGGGCCCCCACTGGCGCTGCCCGCTCCTCCATGTGCCCCCATAGCACAGGGCACAAGTGTGGACAGCACCTGAGCCAGGCTGTGTGCGTCCACAGACACATGCAGCATGGCTTGGTCCCCGATCCCTCCTCCAGATTTGACCGACAGCAGCAGGAGCCAACCGCTCCCATTGCTGCTTGTGTCTTGTGAGAAGAGGAAGAGAGGAGAGCTGGGCACACCATTGGATCGAAAGAAGGCTCAGGTTACAGTTTAGAGAGGGGGACAGGAGAAACTGGTGTTAGCTTTTTTAACTTAATGCAGAGAATGCATGAAGGTTAAAGAAAACCTTTTGCTTTTAGAATCATTTTAACCAGTTGACCTCCAGAACATTTACACCCCGTACATGACCAGGCCTTTTTTTTTTCGATACGGCACTGCTTTACTTTAACTGACAGTTGCTCAATCATGCAAAGCTGTACCCAAATAAAATGTATGCCTTTTCCCACAAATAGAGCTTTCTTTTGGTGGTATTTGATCACCTCTGCAGCTTCTATTTTTTGTGCTATAAACTAAAAAAGACTGACAAAAAAAAAAAAAAAAAAAAAAAAAAATACATTTTTTACTGCCATAAAACCTATCTGATAAAAAATTGAAAAAAAGTCAAAATTTCTTCATACATTTGGGCCAATATATATTCTACATATTTTTGCTGAAAAAAATACCAATAAGCATATATTTATTGGTTTGCGCAAAAGTGTCTTTTTACTAGCAATGGCGTTGATCAGCAACTTATAGCGGGACTGCGATATTGTGGCAGACATTCAGACACTGACACTTTTTGGGGACCAGTGACACAAATACAGTGGTCAGTGCTAAAATATATGCACTGTCACTGTACTAATGGCACTGGCTGGGAAGGGGCTTATTGGGGCAATCAAAGGGTTAACTGTGTGCCTAGTCAGTGCTTTACTATACTGTTGGAGGTACTTTTACTAGGGGAAGACATTAAAGTTGTTAAATGTAACCTCTCCCTCCCTTTTAGAACAGCGATCTACCTTATTTACATAGGCAGTTCTGCCTCTCTGCCTGATGATCGGTGGGTGCCAGCAGAGGAGTGAGCCCCCCTAAACAGAAACATCAGAATATATATTATATTTATATATATTAAAACTGCTATAGGGTAGACCTTAAGTGGTTAATGTAAACATCTAGCATTCAAGAATATGATGGACTGAGTTAATGAGCTTTAAACTTGCTCATTACACTTGACCCGCTGACAAAATACCCTTAAATCTAGTAGGCGAATATCAGATAGAACACAAATCCATATGCCTTCATTCTATTACTGCTTCAATTAAAAACCACAAAATCCTTGCATCAGGCCCAGGCAAAAGAAGAGTGTTCACTTACAAATAGCCCCTAGCTACAAATTGAGACCAGGTTATACAATGTATGGGGATTACACAGAACAGTCAATTTATATAAAGATGCATGGGTATTTTAATAGCATTAAGCCCTCAGCATTTTAGCTTAAAAGCCAATTTTACCAGCTGCATCCTCTTATCTTGTAACTTGCTAAAGTTAGGTTTCAGTCTTCGTGCTTACAAGGGAAAAGGAGCATCATCTTCTTAGCCTGGCAAGTCACTTAAAAGTGGTTGTAAACATTTCCATATACCTAGTAAAGTGACTGGCCTCTGGGAATGCAGAGATTAAACAAATCCTCCTGCACAAGTTGTACCTGTTCCTCTGCAGTGTTCTCTTCTCCATAGTAGTTCAAAGTGCAGAATTTATGAGGCTTGTCTAAGCTTTAAGAAAGCAGGGGGCAGCGAGCTGAAAATACACACTGTTAGAGCTCAGTGAGGAGCGCTCTGAGAGCTGTTTGGAGAGAAGGGACACCCCTCTCCCACCCCCTTCCATAGTACCCAGGAACAGAGCTGGGGCCAATATAGGCGGTGTGCTGGAGCTCCCTCCCTTTTCACTTTTCTCTTGGTGTCAGGAAAACCTGTTGGAAGGAACTCATGCAGATAACCAAGGAAGGAGGCAGCAAACAAAGGATACTTTGTGCTCTGGATTGAGATAAGTACACACTATAGAGATCGGCTTTGTTTATATTTCATATCTGACATTTATAACCACTTTAAGTGGAACACAGGGACTGCCTTTTAATGGGAGTAAACAGAGAAAATTTAAGTACTGTCCATGATACTTTATTTGCACTAACATACAATTTTTCAGCACAAGCTTTCAGGATGTGTCCCCTTCAAGGTCCAAGCAGTACTGATTCACAAACGTTTTAGCAGAATGTTAAAAGAAAAAAAAAAAATCTGAGGGAAAGGAAACAAAAAGAAAAAAAAAAAACACACACACAAACCAACGTACAGTTGTGCTCATGAGTTAACATACCCTGGCAGAATTTTTGATTTCTTGGCCATTTTTCAGACATGAACACCACAAACTTTTCTTTCACTCCTGGTTAGTGTTTGGCTGAAGCCATTATCAAACTGTGTTTACTCTTTGTAAATCATAATGGACAACAAACTACCCAAATGACCCTGATCAAAAGTTTACATACCCCAGTTCTTAATACCGTGTATTGCCCCCTTTAACATTAATGATAGCTTGAAGTCTTTTGCGGTGTTTGTGGATGAGGTGCTTTATCTTCTCAGATGGTAAAGCTGCCTATTCCTCTTGGGAAAAAAAGCCTCCAGTTCCTGGAAATCCTTGGGCTGTCTTGTATGAATTGCACGTTTGAGATCTCCCCAGAGCAGCGATATGATATTGTGGTCAGGAGACTGAGATGGCCACTCCAGAACCTTTACTTTGTTCAGCTGTAGCCAATGAATACAAATGTATTTTTGATAACATACTGCATTCATCTTGCCATCAATTTTGACCAAATTTCCTGTGCCTTTGTAGCTCACACATCCCCAAAACATCAGCGATCCACCTCCGTGTTTCACAGTAGGAATGGTGTACCTTTCATCATGGGCCTTGTTGAGTTGTGGCCAAAAAGCTTAATTTTGGTCTCATCACTCCAAATGACTTTGTGCCAGAAGGTTTGAGGTTTGTCTCTGTGCTGTTTGGCGTATTGCAACTGGGATACTTTGTGGCATTTGCATCACATGTTTTCAGAGTCCTGTATTTCACCTGAAGTTAATTGTGGGGTTTTCTTTGCATCCCAAACAATTTTCCTGGCAGTTGTGTCTAAAATTTTAGTTGGTCTACCTGGCTGTGGTTTGGTTTCAATAGAACCCCTCATTTTCCACTTCTTGATTAGAGTTTGAACACTGCTGATTGGCATTCTCAATTCCTTGGATATATTTTTACATCCCTTTCCTGATTTATATAGTTCAACTACCTTTTCCTGCAGATCCTTTGACAGTTCTTTTGCTTTCCAATTGACTCAGAATCCAGAAACGTCAGTGCAGTACTGGATGTAAGATGCAAGGGTCTGTCAGGGGTCCAGAAACCCACTGACCTTTTATGCACACACACAAATTACAAGCAAACAGATCACAGGTGAGGATGGTTACCTTTAGTAGCCATTCAAACCCCTTCATGTCAACTTCTGTGCATGGTATCAGGCCAAAATCACAAGGGTATATAAACTTTTGATCAGGGTGATTTGGGTAGTTTCTGTTGTCATTAAGATTTAAAAAGAGTAAACACAGTTGATTAATAAATGGCTTCAGCCAAACCCTAACCATGAGTGAAAGAAATGTTTGTGTGTTATTCATAATCTCTAAATAATGGCCAAAAAAATCAATTCTGCCAGGGTATGTAAACTTATGAGCACAACTGTATATGTCAATGGTAATAAAGCTAGCAGCAATGTTAATGAGAATACAGAGGGAGAGTTACAGACCGTAGGGGTGGGGTGACACTCATGGAGGGGGTCGTAAAACTGTAGGATAATGAGTGAGAAAACCCATATCTAAATTTAGGCTGTTATTTGTTTTTGTAAAAAATCATAATTTTGAGTTCAAACGTTTTCCTTTCCTGGATAGTTCTGAAATTACCTTTAGGCTACTTTCACACTGGGGCAGTAGCAGTAAAGCTCCACTCATTTTAGCAGCGCTCTACCACTGTTATAGCTGCGCGTTGGCACCACTATTCGAGTGGCAGCAGGGCGCTTAGCGGCTTTAGAAGCGATGCCCATTCATTTCAATGGGCAGGGGCGGTGTAGGAGCGATGTATACACGGTGCACCGCCACAGTGTGATAGCACTCGGGCTTTCACACTGGGTAGGATTGAGAGGCATTTTTCAGGCGCTTTACAGGTGCTATTTTTAGCACTAAAGTGCCTGAAAAACACCCCATTGTGAAAGGGGTCTTAAGAACCAAAACATTGAGGTCTTCAATAGTGTGGTCCGGTTGTGAGAAGTGATGTCCCACAGGTGTGCAGAAAGGGTCTTCTTTATGTTCCTTGATGGTATATCTGTGCAAATTCATCCTGGTTTGAAACTTCTGTCCTGTTTCCCCAACATAAAATCCTTTGCTACACCTTGTGCATTGGATGAGGAACGCGACATTACTAGAGGTACAGTTGTGTGATCCCATGATATTGAAGGTCCCATTTGTGTGTGTGACACTTTTAGATGGATTCATCTGGTGGCACAGTTTGCAGGGTTTTTTATTGCAGCGCTTGCTTCCATTATTGGTGGTTTCATAATCAGAGTGAAGTTTTCTGCTGATTAGTTGAGGTTGGGTGGCTGTCTGAAAGCCAATATTGGGGGCTGTTGGAATATTTCTTTGAGTTTCATCCTCTGTTATAATAGGTTGTAAATCTTTGATTTCCTTTTTTATCCCTTCTAGTGCTGGGTTGTATGTGGTGACTAGAGGTACACGGTTATTTGTTTTTTCCTCTTTGTATTGGAGATTTTCTCTTCAGGTTTTCAAGGCTGCATTTATGCGGTTGATGGTTTTGTCTTTGGCATACTCCTTCCATAAGAAAGGTTTCAGTGTTGAGGGGTTTATCTCTGTCTTCTGGGTCTGAAAATATTCTGTGGTATCTGATGGCCTGGCTGTGTACAATGGTCAGTTTAGTGTGTTGGGGGTGAAAACTGGAACTATTGAGATAGCTGCAACGGTCAGTAGGTTTTCTCTATATCAAAGTGTGAAGCTTGTCATCCCTGATGTATACTGTAGTGTGTAGGAAGTTGGCATGTGTGTTAAAAGAAACCATTTTTAGTTTGATAGATGGGTGAAAAGTGTTAATGAGAAAAACGATTTTAGATTTTCTTCACCTTCAGTCCATATCATGAAGAGATCATCGATATAGCGATAATATCTGTATGGCTTTTGTTGTATGCTGTTCGGGAATTTGTCACCTGGGACAGTCATAAATAAGTTTGCATATTGGGGAGCCATTTTACTTCCCTTAGCAGTACCCATACACTGGATATAGATGTCATTGTTGAAAGTGAAGTAGTTGTGTGTAAGAATGAATTTGATGAGCTGTGTAACATCCTCAGCAGTGTATTTGTGGTTTGGTGAGAATAAGAATCTAACATGCAGCGAACCCATCCTTGTGAAGGATGCTACTGTACAGAGATTCTACATTCATAGTGACTAGAAGTGTATTTGTTGGTAATTTTTGTATATTGTTGAGCTTGTTCAGAAAATCAGTGTCTTGCAGGAAACTCAGTGTTCATGACCAACGGTTTTAACATATTTTTCTACAAGGCTTGAGATATGTTCGGTAAGTGCATTCATACCCGTTATAATGGGTCCGCCTGGATTTCCTGGCTTGTGAATCTTGGGCAGCATGTAGAAGTCTCAAATTTCAAGATTATCTGGAATTGTATTGAGGAGTTCTGAATGAAGGTGGCTTGGTAATGTTGTACTGAGACCTTTTAATTCCTTAGTAAAATACTGGGTCAGATCATAATCCAGTTTTTTGTAGTAAGTATCATCCAGCTGCCTCTGGCCCTCTTGTATATATGTGTCTGAATCTGTCACAACTGCTCTCCCTTTATCTGCTGGTTTGATGGTTATGGCCCAATTATTGCGCAGATCGTGTATGTGCTCCAGTGGTGAAAGGTTGTATAATATTTTCTTTTGCTGGGTGGATATCAGGGATGTGACTCGCAGCCTGTAGCTTTCAATATAGGTGTCCAGTTTGGGGTTGCTTCCTTGTGGAGGTGTGAAGTTGCTGTTCTTTTTCTTTTTGTGACCTCCTATTGTCCTAGGATTCCTTGCATTACTGTGAAAATATTCTTTGAGACTAAAGCCCCGTACATACGGGACGACAAACGCATACAACAGGTCGTACTAAAGACCGTTGTATGTGATATCGATCGTTCGTATGCGCGATTTGTACAGTCGAACATACGACGGTCGTACAAGGGAGTTGTATGAGCAGACTAGAAAACTTGGTCGTACCAACAAGCTCTCATACGACCGTTGTATCGTGTGTACAGTGCAGTTGGTACAACAAAGTTGTATTGTGCAAAACACGCATGCTCCAAAGTCAGGAATGGCTGGATGCTAATTACATGCACCTGAACGTTCTACTACGATCGTGTAGTGCAGTCAGTATGCTACATACAACAGCCAACATATGATTTGACACGATCATAGTCCCATGTGTACGGGGCTTTAGTTTCCTGAAGAATTCCTCTATATTTGACCATACCTGTAAATTATCCAATTTAGTGGTTGGGCAGAATGTGAGGCCTAAAAATTGATTATTCTAACACATGTCAACTTCCTACACACTACAATATACATCAGAGATGACAAGCTTCACACTTCGATAAACAGAAAACCTACTGACCGATGCATCTATCTCCATAGTTCCAGTTTTCACACCAACACACTAAACGGGCCATCATACACAGCCAGGCCATTAGATATCACCAAATATTTTCAGACCCAGAAGATAGAGATAAACATTGCAGAACACTGGCATTCTCCTTGCATAAGAAAGGTTGCAAAGACAAAACCATCAATAGCAGCATAAATGCAGCCTTGAAAACCCAAAGAGAAAATCTCCTCCAATACAAAGAGAAAAAAAACAAATAACCGTGTACCTCTAGTCACCACATACAACCCAGCACTAGAAGGGATAAAACTGATGATCAAAGATTTACAACCCATTATAACAGAGGATGAAACTCTGAAAGAAATATTCCAACAACCCACAATATTGGCTTTCAGACAACCACCCAACCTCAGACAAACTAATCAGCAGGAAACTTCACTCTGATTATGAAGCCACAAATGGAAGCAAACCCTGCAATAAAAAAACGTTGCAAACTGTGCAACCAGATCTATCTAAAAGTGTGTCACACACAAATGGGACCTTCAATATCATGGGATCATACAGCTGTACCGCTAGTAATGTTGTCTACCTCATCCAATGCAAAAGGTGTAGCAAAGGATTTTATGTTGGGGAAACAAGACAGAAGTTGCAAACAAGAATGAATTTGCACAGACATATCAAGGAACATAAAAGACAGTTTCTGCACACCAGTGGGACATTACTTCTCACAACCGGAGCATACTATTGAAGACCTCAATGTTTTAGTTCTTAAAGGGAATTTCAGAACTATCCAGGAAAGGAAAACATTTACCGTATATACTCGCGTATAAGTCGACCCGTGTATAAGCCGACCCCCCCTACTTTTGCCAAAAAATATGGGAAAACTTATTGACCCGCGTATAAGCCTAGGGTGTGAAATGCAGCAGCCAGAACACAGGGACAGGGTGCCAGAACACAGGGACAGGGTGCCAGGACACAGGGATTTTAATGCCAGGACACAGGGATTTTAATGCCAAGACACAGGGATATTAATGCCAGGACAAAGAGACTGTAGCCAGAACACATAAGGGATGAGTAAGGTAGTTTAGTTTCACATTAAATAGAGCTGTGTTGCTTCTAAGAGCCTTTCTGTGCTTTGTAAGTGTGACTAAACAGATTGAAATGCAGAGAATGCAGAGAGAGAGCTGCAGCTCTTCACGGAGATCAGGAGGTGGGCGGGACTGAACAGCTAACATCAGCTTGTCCCGCCCACCTCCCGACATCAAGCTGAGAATCTGACACCTCTCTCAGCATTCTCTGCATTCCAATGTGTTTAATCACACTTACAAAGCACAGAACGGCTCTTAGAAGCAGCACGGCTGTTTAATGTGAAACGACTGATCACCACAGACAATGACTCGGGTATAAGTCGAGGGGGGTCTTTTTCAGCACAAAAAATGTGCTGAAAAACTCGACTTGTACACGAGTATATACGGTAAACTAAAAATACTTTTTTGACACAAAAAACAACAGCCTAAATTTAGATATGGGTTTTCTTACTCATACTACAGTTTTACAAGCCCCTCCGTGACTATCAACCCCCAGTCTATAACTCCCTCTCACGTATCTCATCAACTCTGCTCCTAGCTTTATTACCATTGCCAGTTGTTTATCTTTCTTTTTTTTTTCCCTTTCCCACAGAGATTTTTTTTTGTTGTTTTAACATCTTAACTTTCTGATAAAACTTTTGTGAATCAGTACTGCTTGGACCTTGAAGATATACCCCAAAAGCTTTTCCTGAAAAATTGTATGTTCCTGTAAATAAAAGTGTCACGGACAGTACTAAATTTTCTCTGTCGCAATTGCACGAATACGGTTACAATCACCTCAAGCATAATTGTAAAAGTAAAGAATTTTGAAAAATTATATTCTGCTGTATATTTTGACATATTGGAATATATTAAAGTTATTCATTCAAGCAGACTTGAAGTTACTAAATGATCCGCTTAAAAAAAAGAAAGCATATAAAAAGCTACACCTTCACATTACAGCAGAAGACACATCCCAAAGATTCAACACAAATTCACCTCTTACCATGTGGTACAATTGTCTGTATAGGCTTGGCAGGAGACCGTACATTCCATATTGTCAGGGTGCCATCTGAATGACTACAGATGAACTGCTTTCCTTCATGGTGCCAAGCAACAGAATGGATTGCCTATTCAAGGGTCATTAAAAAGAAAATGATGAGGAGTGTACCAATACTCTATATAAGCATTAAAAAGACACAGTAATATCTCACAGAGATAAACCTAGGATTCCTTATACGGCTTGACATTGTAAAACCGACATTAGCATTATTATTATATGTTAGGGTTATCAGAAAAATATGCGCAAAATATCCTTTCATTTGAGATGACATTTCTAACATCTAAACAAAAACATTTCTAGAATTCTAAATAGTAGAGCCATTTAACACTCAAATTGGTTATTTGTAAGGTTTTAACAAGCATGTTCGGGCCGGCCCCTCTCACATGGGTGTTCAATTTAGATCTGTCAGTTTTTAAGATGGATCAAGACAACCACAATGTATGTCTATTGGTGGGCGGATGTAAACATATGTTCACTGCAGACATGCACAATGCTGGAATGAGAGTAGGCTCAGGTGTTTTGAATTTTTTTTTGGGGGGGGGGGGGGGGGAGCGCTACTATTGATGGAATTTTGCCTGCAAAGAATGCATGAAAGTAAAAAATGTTTTACCTTCACAAGCACTTTTGTTTTCTCTTCCCACCCAACCATTTCATCTTACTAGTACAAGATGCATGGGGGAGAATCAATCCCATTTTTAGTTCCAAACTTGGACCTGCTCATCTACAGGAACTAAAGAAAATGTTTCATCACACTCTTGGTGGTATGTGTATGACTAAGCAATGTGAGCTTGCATCCCTTTCCTGGAATTACACGAGTAACATCTGGCCACACCCTGAATTCCAGGAACTGACTGTGGCACACCACTAAGATGGCATTGTGATATTGTATTAGCTACAGGGCAGCAGCAGTAAAGTGACCCTAGGAAATTTGGTAGCTATGAAAAGCACTCATTTTTCAGGTACAGTAATAAGAGGTTATCTTAAAAACTCCAGTAAGATGATGGTGACCACCAGTAATAAGCGGTATTGTTAGCAGGGAAAGCTGTAATTTAATATACTTAACAGAATAATCCTGTGTTACCCAGTTTTTCAAAATTAACAGGCATGGCTCCTCATGAAAAAACGTCCACCCTTTAAGATGGATTTTTATGAACTTTGAGATTAAACACAGCTTCAAGGTTCTTTGAGTTCTAACTACTAGATTTAACCTCCATAACCACCTGAAAAATTTGAAATTGTGGCAGGGACATGAAATTCAATGACTCTCTCTGGAAAACATTTTGCAGTCAGACATTAGATCATGAAACAGTGCCAGCACCACCAAGATAGTTTAGAGTCTATATTTAACAGGATTGTGGAATGATTTTTAACAGGTTCCCCACCGCGCGCCGTCTTTTCACGGCGGCAGTCGGGGAGCCCTGCGCGAATCGCCGTAAATAAGCGGCGATCTGCATTTGGCCACCAGGGGAGTGTGCCCGCGGCTCGGGCGGACCCGATGTCCGCCGGTGAGCCGCGATGAGTGGCTACAGGGAAAGAACGGGGAACCGCCGATGTAAACACGGCGGTTCCCCGCTCTGTCAGTGGGGCATGAGAGATCTACTGATCCCTGTCACTGGGATCAGTTAGATCTCTCATGCCCATGTTAGCCCAACCCCCCCATAGTAAGAACACACCCAAGGAACACGATTAACCCCTAGCTCTCCCCCTGCAGGTTAACCCCTTCACTGCCAATGACATTTATACAGTAATCAGTGGACATTTAAATTTCTGATCGCTGAATAAATGTCATTGGTCCCAAAAAAGTGTCAAAAATGTTCCGACATGTCTGCCCCAATATCGCATTACCGCTAAAAATCGCAGATCGACGCCATTACTAGTAAAAAATAAAAAAAAAAATAAAAACCCCAGAAATAAATTCTCACCATCCGTAAACGCGGCCACTTTTGCGCAAACCAATCAATAAACGCCGATTGCAATTTTTTTTTATAGCAAATATGAGGAATTATATAAGTCGGCCAAAACAGTGAAAAAAAATGTTTTTTTATATTTTTTTTTTCGGATTTGAATTTTAGCAAAAAGTATGAAATTTGGGTTTTTTTGCAAAATGGTCGCTCTTCTTTTGTTTATAGCGGCGATCAGAAATGACACAGAGGCGATCAAATACCACCAAAAGAAAACTCTATTTGTGGGGAAAAAAATGACGCAAATTTAGTTTGGGTACAACGTCGCACGACCGCGCAATTGTCAGTTAAAGCGACGCAGCGCCGAATCGCAAAAAGTGCTCTGGTCCTAAAGTGGGAAATTCTTCCGGGGCTGAAGTGGTTAAATATCAACTTACAAAACTCAATTAGAAGTTGCTATGCTTTATTGGTGAACAAAGGTCACACAAATAGTTGTGAAATATACCAAAATGTATCCAACTTCTCCAAGTGCAGGCAAAAACGACTATGAGCAAAAATAGATGTATTCAAATATTGCATTACATAAAGTTCACAAATCAGTTTTTTCCCCAATCTTTTAACACCCCTCGTTTCTATGATAGGATCATATATTATAGAAAACTTTTTTTGTAAAGAGAATAATGAACAGCAAACATTACACTATTGGATGTTGAAGACCAGTGTAATTTTCATGCATACGGAGGATGAACCATATTTACAGTTAAACTACATGAACAAGTCACACATTCCACTGCCAATGAAGCATTTTCTTCTTCCATATTAAATTACATAAAACTGCAAAGTTTAAATATTTTGTAATCCAGACATTTTTTTCATATTAATAGCAGCTAGTAAACCGATTGGGATTAAACCATCTGTGGAATTTGTAGTAATGGTTTCAGATGGAGGCTAAAAAATAAAATAAAATTAGGAAAAGTTAGTCAGTGGGGAGACGGCTAATGACAGATGTACATTCAGTCTCCTCACATGACCTTTCAGTGCTGTTAGTTAACAGAAGGAGTATTAGCTGCCAGATGTTAATCCCCCAATTGGCATTTTCTGCTTAAAGGGGTTATCTTCTAAGCATTAAGTATTCTGTGTTAAGACTGAATACTCTGCATGATAGCTAAGATTTCTAGAGCATCCGCTTCACAATAGAGATTTTTAAATCACCACACTAAAATTTTGCCAGCAATTGGAAATGCACAGACATTTTAGAAATGGGCATTTAAGGGGTTTTTGCCTATTCCCAAGCATACTTGTGTGATAAATTGTATGAACATTTTACTTCAAAATGCAGCCATGCTGTGCCTTTATTTGTCCTAACCCTAAGCATTTTGCAACAGACACTTTCACTGCAAGAGGGAAGATAGAGGGTATAGCCAATGCTCTAGTTTACCAAATTGTGAATGTATCTGTAAAATTCAAAAAGGGCAATAAATAAATAAATACAGTAACTCTGTATTTTCACTGGACTAGACATAGTAAGGTTCTCACTTTATGAGCCTGGATCTGTTTGGAACTGACTTACTCAAGGAGTCAATATCATTCGGTGAGCATGGTGTGGAATTCTTTGGGTACCAAGGTCTTCTCTGGAGTCATCCCATCCAGGAGCACACTGTTGTCACTAGGAGTGGCACTGAGCACTGAAACTTTGTGGACATTCACTTTTTTAATGTTGATCCTATGGGACTTTATTTTTGGAATAATCTGACATATAGATGCTCATAAAGGAATAAGGCAGCGCTGTTACCAATTTTCTGTGGGAGTTGATATTTTGTTTTTTTGGACACATTACAACAGCAGCTATCTGTAATTATCAGGTAATTTTATGGTATTTACAGTAACAGGCCTGTTAGGAAGAAGATTCCATAAGCAGTCCCTATTTACCTTTACCACAACCTCTGCCATCCCAAACTGGCACTGCAGTACCTTGAAATAGTCCTGTTCAAGGTTTGAATATCAGGTGCTGTACACATTCCCCTCTACCCCTCATTCTCTATATTCTAAGCCCATTCTTCCAAAATTATGTGTATGGCTTCACAAAAGAGATTTGCCCCCAATTTTCATGATGATTTCAGACACTAGCAGAGGAAGAACCCCCTTTTTCAAAGCATAAACATTAATGTATAACTAAAAGGCAATACTTTTTTTGGTGGTTTTGGATAGAGTGTAGAGGGATTTGAATGCTTGTGTATTTTTATTGCTGTCTGTGCCCCCCTTAAGATTCACCCTCACCATTGGTGCTGTTTACCACCATCATTGTAAGTGAAAGTAAATGAAAATCCTAATGTAGGGCATGTCCCCAGAAAAGTAACAGTGGAAATCTTCCAATGGGGACACTAGGTCTGATAACCTGGGGTGCCCAAAGAACACCCTTAAAGTGGCTCAAAAGGCAGAAGGATTTTTTTTTATCTTAATGCATTAAGTTAAAAAAACCTGTGTGCAGCAACCCAATCTTGATCCAGCAATGCTGCACGTGAGCCTCGGCTGTTTGGGACTCTCCCTTCTGATTGGCTGAGACAAAGCAGTGGGTACCATTGGCTCCCACTGCTGTTGAAGTCAGTGAGCCAATAAGGATAGAGAGAGGGGACGGGACTAAGCCACGGCACCATTTCTGAATGGACACATGAAGTAGTGGCTCGGCTGCCCCATAACAAGCTGCATGCTGTGGGGGCAATCTGCAGGAGGGAGGAGCCTGGAGCACTGGGGGAGGACTCGAGAAAAAGATTGGGGTTGTTCTGTGCAAAACCATTGCACAGAGCAAACACATTTGTTATTTTTAAACCAAAAAAAAGACTATCATCACTTTAAGCTGGAGGGATTTCCTCTCACTTCTTGTTTGTCTATGGGACAGGAAGTGAAATCCCTGCAATGGGACACAGATAGTGAAGCAAAACACACAGCTGTACTGGCCATTTAAAGCAAAATATAATCAAGTAATTATGATGTGTTGGCTGTGCTAAATATAGCTTTCTATATATATCTACAGATATCATAAGTTGCCTCTTAAAAAAAAAACAGTCCCTTCACTACACCTACATTGCAGTTTTTCAAATGTCTCTTCCCTTTTGCAATTATCTACCATTGAAAATAGGTAGCTAGGTCTGCAATTATGAACAAAGCACAGCCAAAAGATGGCTTGATTAAAAGGTAATAAAATCTGTAGCTGGACATACAAGTTAGCAAACACTGCTTGCCATCTAAAATACTAACCGCATGTGACACCTGCTTTTTGTTGATGGCATTTATTTTCCTTTTGACCAGTAAAATATTTTACATACCTCATCATATGTATATCTATAGTCCGCTCTTTTTGACTTGAGGTCCCATAACACGACTGTGCCTGACTCATACCCAATTAGTAGCTGAAAAACAAACAAAAAAAAGTTCAACTAAAACAAAGCTATACACCATGTATGAAAAAAATGGGCTTACATATTTTGTTTCAAAGTGTTTTCTTTTAGGTGTGCAAGAAATGCAGAGGTAAGGGGTAGACAAGATGTGCAAGGGGTGCAGAGGGAAACCGTGGACGAAATGTGCAAGGGATGCAGAGTGAGGTGCAGCAGAGATGTGTAGACGGTGCAGAGGTGAGGGGTGGACAAAATGGGCAGGGGGTGCAGGGGTTAATGGTGGTGAGTGCAGGGGTAAGCATCAAAATAACTGAACACAGCCATTAATGTCTAAACTGCTGGCAACAAAAGTGAGTACACCCCTAAGTGAAAATGTCCAAATTGGGCCCAAAGTGTCAATATTTTGTGTGTCCACCATTATTTACCAGCACTGCCTTAACCCTCTTGGGCATGGAGTTCACCAGAGCTTCACAGGTTGCCACTGGAGTCCTCTACCACTCCTCTACCACTCCTCCATGACCACCTCACGGAGCTGACTGAATGTTACCTTGAGACCTTGCATTCCTCCACCTTCCATTTGAGAATGCCCCACAGATGCTCAATAGGGTTTAGGTCTGGAGACATGCTTGGCCAGTCCATCACCTTTACCCTCAGCTTCTTTAGCAAGGCAGTGGTCATCTTGGAGGTGTGTTTGGGGTCGTTCTGTTGGAATACTGCCCGTCTCGGAAGGAAGGAGAATATGCTCTGCTTCAGTAGGTCACAGTACATGTTGGCATTCATGGTTCCCTCAATGACCTGTAGCTCCCCAGTGCTGGCAGCACTTATGCAGCCCCAGACCATGACACTCCCACACCATGACACCACCATGCTTAACTGTAGGCAAGACACACTTGTCTTTGTACTTCTCACCTGGTTTCTGCCACACATGCTTGACACTATCTGAACCAAATAAGTTCATCTTGGTCATATCAGACCAGAGGACATGGTTCCAGTAATTTATGTCCTTAGTCTGCTTGTCTTCAGCAAACTGTTTGTGGGCTTTCTTGTGCATCATCTTTAGAAGAGGATTCCTTCTGGGACGACAGCCATGCAGACCAATTTGATGCAGTGTGTGGCATATGGTCTGAACACTGACAGGCTGACCCCCCCACCCCTTCAACCTCTGCAGCAATGCTGGCAGCACTCATACATCTATTTCCCAAAGACAACGTCTGGATATGACGCTGGGCATGTGCACTCAACTTCTTTGGTCGACCATGGTGAGGCCTGTTCTGAGTGGAACCTGTCCTGTTAAACCGCTGTCTCATCTTGACCAAAGTGCTGCAGCTCAGTTTCAGTGCAACAATTCTTTTTTTCAGATCCTCAGGGAGTTCTTTCCATAAGGTGCCATGTTGAACTTCCAGTGACCAGTATGAGAGAGTGAGAGCGATAACACCAAATTTAATACACCTGCTTCCCCCATTCACACCGAGACCTTGTAACACTAGCGAATCACATGACACCGGGGAGGGAAAATGGCAAATCAGGCCCAATTTGGACATTTTCACTTAGGGGTGTACTCACTTTTGTTGCCACAGTTTACACATTAATGGCTGTGTGTTGAGTTATTTTGAGGGGACAGCAAATTTTCACTGTTATACAAACTGTACACACACTACTTTACATTGTAGCAAAGTGTAATTTCTTCAGTGTTGTCACATGAAAAGATAGAATATTAAAAAAATTTTG